>OX235271.1:41657516-42100121 GCA_944472155.2 Trichobilharzia szidati
TGAAGTCAGCTGATGATGAGTCTGCAACATACTCCTGCAGATGCATCCCGTGACGTGCAGTGCAGGTTTGTCACTGATTTGGAAGCACTGACCGACATAACATCGGTGCTGAAAATCTGAATTTTGTTTCTTATGCTGACTGCAGCATAGACGATTTTCAAACTAATTTCAGAGTGATGAAGCTGAACCTTGGATTTCCGATCACGCTTGCCTGCCCGCCTACCTTTGACTTACTCGTCTCTGCTGTCCACCTGTAGTAGAAACGACTCTTCCCAGATGAGTGGAAGAAGTAACCAATCTCAAATTTATTCCGTTCATAGTGATTGATGCTTGTTGTTGTTGTTGTTGTTAGTTGGTTGGTTGGTTGGTTATCCTCATCACCTCTGTCGTCTCTATGCTCACTTGAAGTCCCGTCATCACTGCCTGCCTCTTCAGGCAAGTTGTTGGTTCTCGTCTGTAAGTCTTCGAATTCGTGTGACGTCAAATATAAATCATCCACGATGCCTAGACCTCCTGGGTTCTTGTGGTTGGTTCGGCGTATTCCTTTTCTCTCACTTCCACGAACGGTGCGCCACATAATCCATTCCAGCAGAATTAGGAATGTCATCGATGACAGTAGACAGGTATGTCTAACTCCTGTTTTCACATCCAATTCTCCACTGAGTATTGTTTTGTGGATCACCTGACACTCGGATTTGTCTTTTCGCCGGTGAAAATGTTTGATAACGATTTGGAGCACTACATCTTGTTGAAGTAAGCTCCAAATTATCACTCAGTCAACGCTCTCCTCTACGTATGTCAAGATGGTAGATAAATTTATTTGGGGAATCAATCGAAAGTTATTCATACAGAGACGAAACATCGTGTATGCTACAAAGTAACTTATATTCTTCAAGCGGTCTTTCTATTCAAGTTATTCTTATAAATTTCAGACACTCTAATCGTCTGCAACAATGATAATATTTGTCACCTCATTAAAACTATCTTCTTTTCAATAGTTGGATTACCGAATTTAGCTAATAAATTGAAGTATAGTGAAATGAAAGTTCAAACGCTAATAGGTAAGTTAGCATTTTGGGTTTGACTGACGACTTCTTCGACGACTTCCACCTTCATATCCACATCAAAAGATTCTCTGTTTATTATTTATCTAACAGGCATAGAAATGTTTGACTCAATTTGGTGTATCCAGTTACAGTAATGACTAATTATCTGTAGTGTAAATACGATTGTGGATATTATGTGTTCCATTGAACAATGTAAACTCTGGTATATAACTGATTCTAGTTTGTTATCTTCTTCAATAGTTACTGAGTCATTTCAATTAGGCTATTTTAATGCATTCATCGTCTTGTGACACTGTGGACACATGGTGACTCGAAAAACGCTTTAAACATTTTGATACGTTGATTCAACCTCTTGGTAGTAAGTGACTGTTAGCATATTTTCAGTCCTTATTTTTCAGTTTCTTTTGGAATTATTTCTGTCATCAATACTGATAATCTGTCCTACATTCTCTGTGTTTCTCCATGGCGTTCGATTCATTAAATGTGAGACATTTCTTAGTATGATAATTTTACTCGGAACAACAGATATCGATACAGTGGTTAGGACTCCCGCCGACCATGCACATGGTCCAAAGTTCGATCCCCTGCCGGCGCACACCCGATATCTTTGGTATGCCTGAATTTGGGCAACCGATATCCATGCTGAAAATTCCATACTTGTACTGAAAATACGGTGTGGAATCAAGCTGTAAATCAAAAATAAAATAAATAAAATAAAAATAATTAACGATGGCGTTTTTTAGTTCAATTCATTATTCATATTCACAAATGTGCTGAGAGTTAAATGAAAAGAGATGGTAATACTGACGCATAAACCGTCATCTTCGCTACATAAGGAAATGTCTGACTCATCCATGTTTAGCTGATTTCAAAATTCATCTTATACGATTGAAAAAAACGCAAGAGAATAATATGGTGCAGAAGGCGTGATGAAATAAACATTTTAATAATATCAGTCAATGTGATTGTCAAAGTTTATGCCTTTGATTTGTGTCTTACAAATGATCTCCACGCTTTTCATTCTTCTTAAAGATCAATTTGCAAAGAAAGGGAAGAGAATTGACGAATGTAAGTGGGTCATTTATGTTTCAATGACGGACAATTGATTTTAGATGTCAACTGTATTAGAGAACAATTCAAATACAAATATGGAAACAAATTCGACAAATGTACGTTCGAAGATTTATTTTCACTGCATATACTACTTTTATTCACATGATGATAATATCAGCTTAGAGATTTATGTTCCAAGAAAATAATCAATGTTTTGAAACAAATTTCACTTAAGTCACATGCACCAGCAACACAACACTTACAACATCATCAGAAACTTGATCTACAAAGTACACACATAGAGACTCCATTTTGAGGCAATTATGTGAAGACAGTGGAAACCTTCGTGAAATTTACATTCATTTAACAAAACTCCATCAACCTCATCACTGTAAATTCTTCGAGTATCTTCTACTTCACACTACTAAGTGTCAATTGATAATATTCGAGAGACTGGGGAAGAAAGAAACTTTGAGTAAGATGAGAAGAAATAGATAATACTTCACTTTGAGTATCACACTATCTATCTTATTAAATCTCAGAATCAACAACCTTCATATAATCATGACAAATAAATAACGAAAATACTATGCATTATTCAGTCCTCTGCGTTTCGAGTTAAAGACACGGTTTCAAGCTCTGAATTTCAAAGTTTTAGTGGTATTAGTAGAAATATAAATTTCTCAACGACGAATTTTTCATTTGTAAGTTGAAATGTGTTCATAACAGTTTTCCATAATTTTTCAGTGGTATCTGATGCTCTAAACAGTAGTAAAAGTAGTAAGCAAAATGTATTTTGAGTACCTTCACATTTTCTTGACACACTTTTTTGTATCACATTGATGTTCAGTGTGTGCAGATGAATTTGAAAATAATTTTTTCTCCTGTTGCCTTACCTCAATAGTCACTACGTTATCGAAAATTGATGAAAATTTACATGATGTGACCCGACAAATGACGCTTTACATAATTATTTCATCGATGCATCTGCTGCTTACTTGATGACTTTATTATTGCTGTTCTCTTGAGTTCCGAATGGAAAACAGAACTTCAACATCACACGTCCAGTTTTTCCCATGCTCTAAGATCCTATCCAGCTGGCTCAAACATTTCCAATAATCTCTCTTCCACATCACTCACGCGATGTCCTCCCTGTCACTCTAGGACCTACATACAACTCACTAATTCCCGTTCGCCTTCCACTGGAGTAATGGCCTGGCGTGTGATGTCGCTCACTTGGTGGTTTGTTTTCTCAGAGTTTGGCCAATCCGCCTCCATTGCTTCCCACATATTTGTTGCACACCCGGTTCGTGCTGGGTTGATTTGCTCCCGGAGTTCCCTCACTATTCCTGATCTTTTCTGGCCATCTGATCTTGAGAGAAGACAGCAGTTGATGAAGGTCTGTAGTTTGTTCGAAGTGGCTTTCTTGACACGGTGCCAACTCTCTGATCCGTAAAGTAGCCCTGACTTCACATTGGAGTTGCGAATCCGCATCTTGTTTTCCATACTGAATGCTGTTAACCTACTCACAAACTTGAGATAATAGAATGCTTGCCTTGCTTTCCCGATATTCGCTTTCAGATCCTCCTCAGTTCTGTCCGCCTGTAGTTGAAACGATGCTTCTCGGGTAGTTAGGCGTTAAAGAGGGTTGCTTCTTTCAGATTCCTCCCATTTATGCTGACTGATTGTTGTCTGTTGTTGTTGTTGTCGCCCAAGAATCCTAATCACCTCAGTTTTCTCTGTGTTCACCTGAAGGAAGTCCTATCTTCTCTGGATGCTTCTTCTGCCAACTTGTTGCTTCTCAATCGCATATCTTCCAGTTTGTGGGAAATCAGACATATATCACATCGACGAAGTCCAGATCCTCCAATTGTTTTCATTGTGGGTCCATTTTCTGCCTGTCTCCTGTCTCCTCGCTGCCCTCTGTCTGTCACATTATCCAGTCTACCGCAATCAGGAAAATCTTTGGAGATAGTAGACAGCCAGCCAACCTTGTCTTACTCCCGTCTTCACTCAGAGGCATTACGTGAGTTTCCCGTTGTGGATTGCTTGGCACTCAGCATTGTTGTACAACTGTTGAATGAGATGTATAATTGTTGGTGGCACCCCGTAGTAGCGAAGTAGTTGTCAAATCACCTCTCGATCATCGCTGCCTGTCGAAGGCCTTTTCAAAGTCAATGAAGCTGAGGTAGAGAGCTGACTGCCATTTCAAGCTCTGTTCAATGATGAACTGGAGTGTTGCGATTTGATCGACGCATGACTAGCTTCTCCTGAATCAAGCCTGTCTTGGTCGAACCTTTTCATTCAGGGTTTGACTGATTCTTGTCCAGTGGTGGTATCATCAAGTACGTCGATGTTTGTGCGTCCATTTCCATTGCTTCTGCTGGGAATCCATCCGGTCCTGCTGCTTTTCCAGTGTTTCGAATCTTGATTGCCTTCAGGATTTCTGTTTTCGTTGGAGGCGGCGGGCGATTAAGAAGTCTTTTGAAGTGTTCAGCCAGTGTCTTCTCTGCTCCACCTCTTCGGTGGTTCACTTTCCATTGTTAATCCTTCACTGGCTAAATTTGTGTTGATCTCTTCCCCGATATGAACCTAGTTGTTTCGTAGAGAGAGTGTTGTGAGGTCTCCTTTGCCTGAACTGAAGCTTGTTCTGCTTCACTTGCCATAGCTTCTTGATATTGTCTTTTGTCTTCTCAGGCACTCTTCTTTACTCCTTTGTTCAGTGTATTGTAGCTTGCATTCAACTCCTGTTTCTGTTGCTCGTCGGTGCACTGGATAATCTTTTGTTTCACCATCCTTCTCTCTTCTATTGGTCTCCATGTGTCCATAGTGAACCACTGTTTGTCTTGTCTCTTCTTCCTGACTAGAACTTCTATGCAGGTTTGAATCCAGATCTTTTTCAGGTTTTCCTACTGTTTTTCAACACTGGTCTCTTCGCTAGTGTTGATTTGCTTCTCCCCCTTTTTCTATATGATTGCAGTGAATATGTCGATTGTGGCCTGATCCCTGAGTTTTCAAGTATTGATTCTCGCTTGTGGTCTATCTGCATCTCCTACGGAGACAGAAAAGTCAGCTGATGATAAAGGTCTGCAAGATACTCCTGCAGATGCATCCCGTGACGCGCAGTGCAGGTTTGTCACTCATTTGGAAGCACTGACCGACATAACATCGGTGCTGAAAATCTGATTTTTGTTTTTTGTGCTGACTGCAGCATAGACGATTTTTAAACTAATTTCAGAGTGATGAAGCTGAACCTTGGATTTCCGATCACGCTTGCCTGCCCGCCTACCTTTGACTTACTCGTCTCTGCTGTCCACCTGTAGTAGAAACGACTCTTCCCAGATGAGTGGAAGAAGTAACCAATCTCAAATTTATTCCGTTCATAGTGATTGATGCTTGTTGTTGTTGTTGTTGTTAGTTGGTTGGTTGGTTGGTTATCCTCATCACCTCTGTCGTCTCCATGCTCACTTGAAGTCCCGTCTTCACTACCTGCCTCTTCGGCCAAGTTGTTGGTTCTCGTCTGTAAGTCTTCGACTTCGTATGACGTTAAATATAAATCATCCACGATGCCTAGACCTCCTGGGTTCTTGTGGTTGGTTCGGCGTATTCCTTTTCTCTCACTTCCACGAACGGTGCGCCACATAATCCATTCCAGCAGAATTAGGAATGTCATCGATGACAGTGGACAGGTATGTCTAACTCCTGTTTTCACATCCAATTCTCCACTGAGTTTTGTTTTGTGGGTCACCTGACACACTTTTTTTACAGATAGTTGGGAAGATCTCTGTCATTTTGTGTCTATGGAAAGTGAAATCATGACCATGGGTGATTGATTACTTATTCTGAATATACATGATGAAAAACTTCTAACTGCTGAGAATAATCTCTCAAGTTAAATTGCCAATATTTTTGATTTGTTTTATATTCTAAATGGATGTGACTTCTTGATTCTGAGACAGTTGTGGATATCATTTACGAATTTATTCACAGATTTATACAAGAATGATGAATCTGTTATGAACTGTCTAAAGACAGAAAGTGACCAGTACAAAAGTGAGTCAAACATTCTTCCATTTATATTTTCTAATTGCTTGGACCCAGACATTTACCTGTCTCAGTGATGAGCAACATATTTTATTCACCTGCTGAATTGTGGTATTCGAAGTAGAAACATGGAAACTGATGATGTCATACATCGTCTAATATAGTCCAATTTGAGGGAGATAAACATGTGCTGCACGGAAGGACAGTAGGTACTGGGTGATAAGGTGTATACGTCTTAAAAAGCTGAGTACATTTCTTTCACTTAGTACATTTTACAGAAGCTACAGTTGTGAAGAAAGCAGCATTGGATGAATTGATCAGTTTCAGTACAAGGATTCGTCAACTGAATACTCCCTTACATACATTGCTATTTATACAATTTCCTTTTAAGTTTAAATGCATAAACAAAGACAAGTACATTGTGACAACAAACAACAAAGGATCGATTTCAAACGATGTGTGATCTGTGAGTGGTGAGTGATAATCTGTTAAGGTCATTATTCAGTGAAGAGCATTCATCACAGCACACAGACTGGTGTAAGGACTTGAGATATTGTGGTAGAACTAAGACAGTGATTAGCATATAGATTTAGTACATTATAAATTATTTAAAATAACCCCAGCGTGTTTAGGATTTTTTGAGTATATATTTTGATGATCAGTAGAATTCGAATACTTCTGCAGAAGAAGCTGTGGCTTGCACTGAGAAACGTTCAGGAAAATTTGTTTTTATTTTTTCCCAAACATAAATAATTTCTATTTAAAAAATCCATAAGTTTATCACTGTCTTAGTTCCACCACAATATCTCAAGTCCTTACACCAGCCTGTGTGCTGTGATGAATATTCTTCACTTATTAATGACCTTAACAGATTATCACTCACCACTCACAGATCACACATCGTTTGAAATCGATCCTTTGTTGTTTGTTGTCACAACATACTTGTCTTTGTATAAGTATTTAACCTTAAAAGGAAATTGTATCAATAGCAGTGTATGTAAGGGAGTATTCAGTTGACGAGTCCTTCTAGCGAAATTTATCAATTCATTCAACACTGCCCCCTTCACTACAGTTGCTGACTTAAATTAGCTTTACGGTTACAGATTGAAACAGACACATATGAATCGTAATACACAATTGAATGATAGCTGCATTCTTGATCACAAACTTACTTTATTTCTTCTAATTTCTGATCAGGTAAAAAGTTGGATTTCAATACCAAACAGTGTAATAAATATCTGGTGAAAGTGGACGCTTCAGGTAGTCTCTTATGCGTAATTTATATTTTGATAAATAATTATAATGACAGCAGTAATATATCATAATAAATTATAGTGATATTTGATATTATTGTTGTTGTTATTATTATCATGCCTTTAACGATATAATAAGTGTAATTCATAAAGTCACCATGCTTTCACTACCAGTTGAATTGAATGACATGCAGATGTATTTGAATAAGAGCAATTCCAACACTCCCTAGTAAGCGGTGGTCGATGGAAATGATGATTTCACTAAGAAGAAGTCTAAAGAAAAAACAAGCCGAAATGAGTCATTTTTGTTTTTCTACAGTTACAATGAGACCAGCACACCTATAAAAGAAATTAACTGACTGATATTCTCCCATTGTTCTTAGGTTTCAGAGTATCTTCTGAAGCTGTGTATAGATTTTGCATCACCCATTGTGCTTCTCATGACCAACCTATCTCATCTATCTCTTAGTCTGACAGTGGTGAGGAATCTTAAGAACTTACCCTGGAAAAATACAGCTAACGAAAAAGACAGAGGCTATAACCTGAGAGATTTCCGATGAAAATTTAGCATCATACGGCATAACGCGTAAACCACTAGTTGGTAGTGGAATCAGGTAAAATGATTCCTGTAACACATGATTTACATGCAAGTAACATGTGGATTTTGTCCATAGGTGTGTGTGTGCGTGCACATGTAGTTGTGGTGTCTGTTTCCACACCTGTATGTTGTGAAGAACATTTCAACTAATGAGTACGTACAACGATGATTTACTCAATGTATTGAATTATTCATAAATTATTTCATATGATTCCTGGTCATTGCATTCCCCAATTTAATTCATTATGTATAGTGAGATGTGAATATAAACAAACTGCCTACATTAAATTTCAGATTTACTGCAAATTAGTAAACGTTTAGATAAAGAATATTATGACAGGGCAAAGTATGGTGCTTCAGTCTGTAAGTGCAGTTTTTTTTCGTTTTGGGCCTTCTTAGTTATTCCATTTCCTTCAGTGTTCCTACAACTCCAACACCGAAAGAAAACAAAACAACTAATTGAAATAGTATAAAGTGATCTCATGTGTTACGTGTAATATGCTGAATTCGTAACACAGGATTTGTTTATGACATCTTACTTAGCACTAGAAATGTTGACTGATAATGAATATGCGCACCTTAAATAATGAAATCGATTGTTCGAGACAAACAACCCATTAAATGTACAGTGTTGACTTCATCATCCACCGATGTATTCACCGATAAACCGAAACAAAACCGTAAATATACATAAAGTCAATGAATTAACGCTAATAAGTGTATAAATATTCGTATTATACAATGAACTAATTTTTGCATTGTACGTATATGATGCTTGTGATTATTGTTATTAGAAGTTTTCTATTTCTTAATGAATGATGAACAAGTCGATGTTATTTTCAGTGATATTTGATGTAGAATTCTAACTGGGAATTATTGTTACTTTGAAATCACTAATATAATATAATGAAGAAATGTCACTAGTAGCAACAGCGTTTCATTCTCCATGCACTAGACAAAAATGTACTTTTAACAATAACACTTTACCGATAAGAAATGAAATAATGGAGCAGTAAAAGCGTAGTTGAACGGTTACGAATTCCGTATCTGATCAAATTTCTCAAGCATAACATTCAAAAATATAAAGGAACCATTTTTGAAGAAGTTGTCTACTAGACAACAGTGTCGTGGTAACAGTCTGTTTCCAACAGTCACCAGAATTCTTGCACAGAAGAATATCAGCTGAAGGTGACTAAACTGTCTCCCCTCGTAACCTACCGATACTTTCCTTTTAACAGCTGTCACCTGCGAGTGAATACCACCACAACATTTGAAGCACTTACTAATTGTAGATGCAAACTATTCCATCACACAAATGAGATCCATTCGAATTCATTCGACAGCTCCTATCACGCGTACTTATCAAATGTGGTTGAATAGACTGACACGTCAAAGATCAATGTCAGCATTCATTGGGTAGCTAAATGTTATCACCATTTCACTTTGTAGTTGTGAAAAATCTCCATAAAACTGCTGTCAACACTTTAAAAAGCAAGTTTAAGTCATGTAAATTCTTCATATTTGTAATTATGTGAATATGACTAATGGAAGAAGATGCTTTCATGGAAGTGTGGCTGAGATTTAAAGCAATGTAAGGGATAGCAGATAACATGATTTAAGTTACCATAATTTCAGCAGTCACATTATATCGGAGGTTGTTGACGTATTCACCCTATCCCACACATCCAGTTTGGAGGTAATCGATGCAAAAATGTTATATGGCTTTGTGTGTTTACATTTCACACAATACATAATGAAACGTACAAGAAGTTCAGTAAGGATGTTGATCTTTCCAACGATTTCATGCTCAGAAGCATCTGAACAGTCACATTCTCATACATGAGTTCACACACTAACGAAAAAGATTAAGTACGATAACAATTCTCAACTTGACGCGAAAGTTTCAAGGTGTGAATACAGATTCTAGGGGGCTTATAAACAAAATCACACAGGATTAGAAACTGGTTGTAAATTGTTTTTGAACGAATACAGCTGTGAATAGGATGATATTCTCTAGTCTTCCGGTGCTGCTAAGCAGTGTTAACGACAAACTCGCCAATATAACCACTCTTGTGCACATATCAGTTTACCCGCTCGTGAACAGCTATGCGCGTCTATTCAATCATGTTAGAAAACACTATCCAGCAAGTTTCAGAGAGAAGACACTGGCTCAATAGGAAGCGCCATAATTGAGCACCTAGTTAACATACGCAACAGCATTTCAACTGACTCACTAATCAGATTCGTCTACAAAGTAGACAAAAATCTCCTGGAAGGTAGTATGTTTCCGACTTATCTATACTGCAGATGCCATAACCATATTTATGAAAAATCCGGAGCCAAATGCTCAGAAGTAGCAAGTTCAACCGCTACATTTACCAACGATCCACTTCGGTTCGACTCATTAAATTTTTGTTGTCTGTTTTTTCACTGCCCCCATATTTTACACCTTCAGTTATATAAGCTACTAATCCAGTTAGTTTCCATGCTTCTCCTGTTCACACATGCATTGGCTCAGAAACAATTTTACAACCATTTTCTAATCCTGTGTGATTAAGTTTATTCGCTTCCCAGAATCTGTATTCACACCTTAAAACCTATGGCATCAAGCTGAGATTTGTTATCACCCTTAATCACCTTCGTTATTATGTGGTCTTAAATAACAACTGTGTGTCGGTGTCACAGCGCTCGATGACCATAGACATGCTCCGGGGTTCTGTCTCTTGGCGACGCACACGTGATATCAATTTCGGCTTGCTAAATTCAGCTACCGATATCACATGCTGGAAATTCCATACTTATTCCAAAAATACGGTTTGGAATCAAGCTATTTTACCTCCGTGCCACTGACAAACACAACATTTATCAATATATGTGCGACTGTACTCAAATTGAGAATGATATCGGTGAAAAAAGTAACACAACCTGTTGAGCGTCTTCTCACCCCCCACCCTTCTCATATGACTCAATGGAGGGGGGGATTTTCAAGTTGCTGCTTAGACCTCAAAAAAGCTTGAAGCCCTCATATGTTCAACGAGTCTGAAAAAGGCAAATGAATGACAAACAGACATGAGAGGAGGCGGGAGGGCAGAAAATACTCCTTTTCACACACATACATATATATCTGTCGATAATACTCATCGTTTATATTTCCCATGCAGAAATAAAGAAAAGCAACTAGAAGAATACAATCAACGTCTCCTTCGCACTTGCCAACAAACCATTAATTATTTGTGGTAGTGAAGACACATAAAATGTGACGGTTTTCATGAATGTTTTTCACATTAACATGTTTTTTAAATCATCTTTTGTTGAATAATTCTCATTGTTTCTGGAAACTTGACTCATCTGCTTTTCTGCTTTGCTAATTGACTATAACTCGTTAATAATAAACTTTGTCCCATTCCATCACCGTTTCACTGTTTTATAAAAGTTAATAAATGAAATAGTGAAATGAATTTGTTGTTTTGATGAATCTCTGAAATTCTGTGTGTTTTTGAAATTCCCAATGCACATAATGATATGACATTTTAGCGTTTTGCTTCACCATTAAAGCCTATTTCTAAATTTCATTAATGCGCTGAAGATGGAGACGCTAATTTGATGTTGTTCAACACCAAGATATTCCGACTTTAGAACGATGAGATGTAGGACGAATGAGATCTCCTTTACTATACACAAGAATTTGTGGTCTCATGATATGTAAACTCCAGACAGTGGTAATCAATTTCCTAATGAAATAGATATATTCATGTAACTTTAACCGGCTGCGTAGAATGAAATGCAAAGATGAGTTACGGAAGTGACACTCTTCTCTAACCAATACTGAGGGCTGAATGTGGAAATCGGTTTGAGTGAGTGTATGGTAGTGTATGGTAGTAGGGAAATTGATTTATAACACAATCAATGCATCCAAAATGTAAGCTGAACTGAAACGCGTCTGTCCAAAGATAACCCATGAAGATAGTGGCAAAAATAAGCTCTAGAGGTGAGTCTATCACCACCTTCTCAACTTGTTGGCAAAGCTGGTTGTTAAATTTAAATTCTGTGTCTTTTGTGCAAAGAAGCATTAGAAGCCTCGTCTGTGATTTGGATACAGATAGTAGATCTGTTTGCTGGTAGAGGATGTTGATTGTTTGCATCACTGGTGTATTTAATAATAAGGCGGTTATATGGTACGATACCATGGGTTTACTTGGTATGTATAGGCATGATCCATTTCTTTGGAAAATTGATGGATATTTTGCAAGCTATTAACTGCAAATGCAGTTGTAATGGACTGCAGAGAATCATTCAACCATACAACTGGTTTGCGAAATATCGAGTCAATCGCTTAAAATATCGTTGTTAAAGGTACACTGGACTTGTAGATTTTGGGTAGATCGTACATAAATCAAAGCCGTCCATCTTCTGCCTGAGTGCATTCTGCATACAGTTGTCGATCAGCCTCTACACACGTACTTTGAGAATGAAGCGGCCAAATTTATTTGATCCCTATGTTCTACTGTATAGCTTTCACGGAATGTTCCAAAGGCAATGAAAAGACGATTAGTCTCTTCAATATTTTAGTGGTTCTGGTAAAGATGAATAACAGCAGGCCTAAAATTTATCTGAACAGTGCCGTGAAGGTGCTGTAAAGGTAATGTATGTTTCTAAATGCAAAACATGTGTTGTAAGATAAAATTAGTTTACTAAATTTGAACTGTAAAAGGTACGCTAGAATCGAGGAAACTATTCGCGACTGGGTGGAATGAAGAGTTCTGTCCATAAGAGTCACACACCAAGGCTTCCAAGGTCAGAATCACCTTCAACCACTCAAATGATTAAACAACACATTGCCAATGTACTCACCACCACGAAGAAATACTCCAATTAGAGATTGAACAGAGAAAAAAGGTAAATAATAAACGTCAAAAATCAACATTTGGTATGTTAAAGTCAAATCGCTTGTTCACAGTCTAGAGGAAATAGGTATACTTATTAAAAATTCAGTTGAAATGTCTAAATAAGTATCAATATTACAAATAGATGTTCCAGGAGCAATATTCCAAACAATTTGTCCATTACAGAGACATTTATTTACTTTGTTTGCGAATTCCGTTAAGACATCATATTAAGCTCTGTACACCTGAAATTTGTCTGGGTCGTTGAGGACTGTCAGCATTTTATGCACATAATCCGTTTCGTTCATTATAACAACACCAGAGCCTCCACCAGATGGTGATGTTATCATTTGCATATAGTTTCTTCAGTGTCATTCTATGCTCCCCAGACAGCGTCTTCTGTTTCTCGGTTGCTGACATGTAGTATTTGCTGGCTATATCAACCAATTTACACTTTAACCACCCATTTTGTCTTCGTCTACACGCTTTAAGGCAGAACGTCGATGGTGGAAATGCCCAAAATGTGATTCTCTGTCGATCCGACTGACGTGTTTCTTTGAAAAGGGAAACTTGACTCTCAAAGACAAAAATTATGATTCACTTTCCTTAATTCTAATTTCGACTGCTTACATATGAAGGGTTAGGAGACTAGGAAGCAAATAGGAATCTTGTGATCATGAGTACGAATAGCCGCTGTTGGAATTAAACATGGTAGTTAAGCACGTAATACACTGATCCATCCTGGTGTCGGCTTCAACGTTGCGAAACTGTATGAATACTGTTTCCTTATTCCTCTTCAAATCTGACCTTCACCTCTTTATTCTCTTTCATATGTAATCAGAGGAAATATTTGTGGCTTAGAATGATGTTGATGGAATTTGTTTGATGATGTTATCCGAGATTAACTAACTGGTCGTTGACGTCCTGCCATCCGATCTGCTGGTGACTGCGGCAACAAAATCATTCACATGTCAGGCATATTTACTAACAGAGTGAATATTTGATAAAAGTTTTACACTCCCTCAAATGTAAATGAGATAGGAGATTCTCAGTGATGTTATTCTGCATTTGAATCTCATTGGATTAACCATTCGCAGCTTGGTTTCTCTCTTTTATCACAATTCTTCTCGTACACGGTTTATGTAGCTGATTTTACTTCATTGTCTGTGAAGAAGTCATTTCGATACGGTTGATGTCAACTTATCTGCTGACTGATGCTTCTCGAAGTTCCAAGCAGCAGATTCAAGAGAGGTTACGGTTTCAAAAGTAGGAGATGGAAACCATTAAATAAGAAGAAAACAGTTACAAGGCATGCAAAATTACTATTTGATAACTGGGGAAATAATTTTAAAGGCGAACAAAAGGTGACAATTATTTTCAACTTGATACGAATAACAAGAGGCTTAGAAACAAAAATTGCGCAAGGGTAAAACGAACTACCAGTGTGAACAAAGTGAGCATGGAAACAAATTGCAACAATAATTTTCAACTTGAAATGGAAGTTAGGAGGTGTGAATATAGATTACAAGAGACTTACAAGAGACAAAAAACAACACAGGATAAGAATATAATTATAAAATAGTTATTCCAAACGGATAACAAGTGTGGTCAGGAAGAGCATGGAAACAAACTTATAATAACTGATTTTATAAGTGATTATGAAATATTAATTAATTAATAGTAAATATTAATCAAATATTAATTTGCGTACGTTGTAACTGTTTTCTGATCCTATGTAATCTTGTCTCTAAGCCCTTTGTAATCTGTATTCGTACCTTCAAACTTTCATATCAACTTGAAAACAGAAGAAGTTTAGAAATGTTGTAAAGAAATTAGAGATGAAGGTGGAAATCTACTGCTAGTCTTAATGAGACTGTGGCATTGTGTATCTCTGATTTACCATAGAATTTAGAGGACAAATCAGATCTTGGCCTCAGTTGAAACCGAATGGAATTTCCAATTATGGCTTTTAAATTATGTGTTGTAACTTCCGAACCAACTGATCGGTAAATAAATACCTACCAGGGTGATTATGATGGTCCAGCGTTTGGGTCGCTGTAGTTTACGGTTACCCCGTTTATTTTCACAGTGACGTTTCCTCTGTCCGCTTTAGTTACAACGATGCTCATTGCAGAAGCACTCAGAAACGTTGCTTATCTTTGAAGCTGGAGGATCCAGCATGAGGCTAGCCACTCGACCCCTTAAAGACAACGTTATCGCTACTGGAACTTCAAGACTCAGTCTTGGAGCCCTTTGTTCAATTCGGAACGCAGTGGGGTGACACAAAAGTGAAATTGGCGCCTCAGATATTAGGTAATAAAAATCCGAAATAGATAAATTGACCTATGAAAAACGCATGATGTCATGCATAAAGCAGACCAACGATTGTTTCCACTCTCTCCCACAAACATCTCTTCTGATATCATAGCATCCGCCCATTGATTTTAGGAAGTTGTTTAAACAACGTCAGTGTGCTTGACAGAACTTTATCAAAAATATATCGGATGACTGTAGTTAGCTAAAGCACACACAAACTTGACCTGAATACTAAAATATATATTTCATTCGGTACGATGGTGATCCTCATCTGAAAAAATACTTTCACATGTAACATGGTGATAATATATAATAATTAATATTTCACTGGCCTTCTGGATACTCAACACAACAATGACATTGATATTTCATTCTCAGATATTCACACCTAAAGGATGCCTGTTCACTCGCATCTTAAATGTCCTACACAAAATCTGATCAAACCTACGAGTGGGGTTGAGATCATGACATCTGGGCATAGCTGAAACATTGGGGATCAAACAATTTCAAGTCAATACTGCGCATCCAAAGGAAGTATGATGAACCTTTCTTACTACTCTGACCTACACAAACACTCCATTTTCTCGATACTTACTATCTCATGATATTGCTTATCCGAAACTCCTGTTTATATTTTATTATCATCATAACGCTTTCATTTCCCATATGTAGATATGATAAAGAAGATTTGTAGCTCAGATGGAAGATTTTGGTGTGTTTGTGTTCTCAATCCAACTATCCAGCTCAGAGAACACAATCACACCAAAATTCCCTATAGGTTTTGCACAACCCTGACTTTGTTTTTCGTTATCATTCGACTCTTGATCACAAATAAATGTGAAACTTTCCCGCTCCTTCTCTGTATATTCACGGATGCACGGCCTAATTGATCGCTCTGTCGAAAGGACAACTCTTTTCAGTAATATTAATAGCTCTATTCAAAACAGCAATTTTCATACTACTATGGAATAGGGTTTCAGTATCACATCACTTCGTCCTATTCTCTGCGGTCCTATTCAACTGGCCCCATAGTTTTTAAATTGATTTCAGAGTGGTTGAATTCCTTCATGCCTCTCATGCCTTCACTTCGTCGCTTGTTGCTACTTCCCATACCTCCACTATAGGCGTTGCGTCATTTCAAAGATTCTGTGACTAATCTCGCTCTCTCCACCTAACTGAATTACTTTTTAATACTTTAACCCTGTCCTACCATCTTCATTCAGAAATGTGTGAAGAAGCGTAGAAAATTAGCGAACCAAGAACAACAATAACAACAACCAGCATCAATCACTATGAACGGAATAAATGTGAAAGAGGTCACATCCTTTGATCATCTAGGCAACATCTTCTCAGCTGTAGTAACAGGACGGATGACGATGAAAAAACAAGTCAGGATCAGAAAGGCATGAGGTGATTTCCCCAATTTGAAATCAATTTATAAATCTACACTCAGCAAAAAGGGAAAATCCAGATTTTCAGCAATAAAGTTGATCAGTCGGTTCTTCTATATGAGTCAGAAAATCACATCTCATGTCACAGAAACCATTTCCAACAAGCCACCCCAGACACTTAACAACAGCAAACTTCGCTGGCTCCATATTCAAGATCATGTATAGCCAGACAACAAGAATCGGCAAGAAGAAACTCAGGGGACCAACCAGTGAAAAAAAATGAGACGAAGAGGAAATGTTTGATCTTCACAAACTTGAATCGAAGCACCCACGCTAAACACCGAAATGGAAACAGGATTTTCGGAATGCAACAAAATACATCTCCACATGTGCTACTCTCTATGCTTGTTCAAACCTAGCTGATGCTGAGGACCGGAATTCTCGCCAAATTTTGAATGTGGATTTCGACAAAAGTGTTTGATATCAGATTTCAGTCTGATTCACATTTCTGGAGATGAAGTATTCATCTGCCTGAACAACGACACTTCTGTGAATATAAAAATGTTCAATGAATCATCATATCAGTGACATTGAGAATATGACAGAAGCCTTCCAACTGATCAATCATGCCGACATATCAATATGGGAACATGGTTAGTCATTTCAACAGTGAAAATACAAACAATGTTTTCATGTGCATACATCCCTGCAATACACAATAACTGGAGACGACCTACTTGACACAATCAACGACTACTTGGTGTTTGCAATCAAACTGGAATGTTTGACATGCACGAATAGCCGCACAAATGAGAATATGTCTTACCTCAGATGGAGGAGTCGTGAGTCATATCATCCTTGGGTGGATTATTTGCTCTAATTTGTGCACTGTCACCAGGTGAAATCACAAGCACTTTCAGAGAAGTAGAGAGCGATGAAACACAAACGCGACCACCAAATGTCACACACACACACACAAACACATTGATTCAACATTCCCACTGAATTCGAGTGAGACTCGTTGATTTTGATGAAGAGGGTTTGTTGACAATAAGGCAGAGGATACTGTTGACGTGGTTATGCCATTGAAGAAGACGGTGATGTGAACAAGAGATCCGATCGGTTTTCCGGTGTGAACACTTTGAATATTCTGGTATACACTGAGAATGTGTCTGAATGATTAAATGACAATGTGAATGGGTGAAACGAATATTGAAAGATGGCATCTAATTTGTCGTATTTCATTTTTATCTATTAGAATGTGACGTCAAATTGTATCACATATTCTCAAAAGTTCATAAAATGTTCAAAATCAAGTGACTTTCAAGGCTCTAAGAAAGCTAAGAAAAAGCATCATTGTGGATGGCAGTGTGCTTGAAAATGGACACCTCTATATCGAACTACTGCTCCTGTTATCGTAAGTGCAAACTTCCGTTCTCTTCTCAACAAGATAATACATCTTCAGTCTCTCCTATCAACTGATACTTATCACAACATGTTACAATGATACATCACAATGATACAATCACTAATATTACGGATTATCGTAAATTCTGCCTCGACGTATACTGCCATCAACAGACACTATTCATAGGCTTGAACCTTTCACTTCTCCTCATATCAAATGGCTGCGGAGAGATATATAGCGGCTGTACAAGTCTGAAGCCAAACATGATCTAAAGAGGACAAAGAGTTTGATTAAATCGGAAATCTAACGGCTGAACACTATTTACAGTGAAAGAAGCTTGTCATGTAAAACTCCCGGAAACATTTGGAAACATTTCAATAAAATTTCGGTTTGTTGATAACTTTTTAAATCAGTAAGTAATCTGAACTGCAAAGTAGAAGCAAAGATTATTATTACATGTTTTATCTACGATACTACCTACGAATACCCCGTTATGTTTTCACAAACAATCCGTTTATAGTGTTATTGTTATGAATATCATTATTATTATTATTTACATTTCGAATATTCTGTATGTACATAATTATAAAAGGAACTAAATTATTGCAGTATGTATTAAAACGCTGAAAATATCATTGTGTATAATTATTACTGATTGGAAAGAAGTGATCATTATCAGTTGTCTTTGTCCCTGTTGAATCTCTACTTTTCATGCTTCCCTTTGTAGTTGTGCGCTGCCTTGATAATCAGCTGTTCTACGATGAGATTTTGTTTGAGTGAATCAAGGTGATTCTGACCGTACAATGTCTCCGGGAATTGTTGGTGTGTGATTCTTGTGAACATACTTTGACCCACTTTGTTGGATGTATTCCACTTGATTCTAACTATGCGTTTTGTACTTAGACTCGACTGTATAGCTGCCCAGTGGCACTGTTGAGGTAATTCTGAGTTTCTGATATGATTATCGTTGTTTCATAGAACCATAATTTAGTGAAAAATAATCAAGTTTTGCTGTCCCTGGGGCATTTCGTGAGTGCGTTTGGGCCAGATATACAGCAGGTCGCAGAGATCGATTTCCTGAGTTCAGATCACAACAAGTCGGTTTTGATCGGAACATGTATAGGCTAACCGATTTCACAGTAAATTCAATTTCATAGGTATTCCGGTTTAAATTTTATCGAACTCGTGAAAGTTGAGGAGAGTATGCTTTGGAGGTAAGTTTCGTTGGGTATACAATATGAATCCGAAGATTTGTCTGGTTTTTCTTCTTAAAAATAAAACTGAAGTGGTGTATCACGATGATATAGAATATGTTACAGGCGCCGTGCGAATAGCCTTTCAGGATACAGACTTGCAGTCTTCGGCCAAACCGAAATGAAGCCAAATTGTACCGAATAAACTCGAATAAGTCGAAAACAAATCCAGATGGTTCCAAACAGAATTATATTGATAATAGAATGTTGAAGAGCTGCAAGGTTATTGTCCTACTAAACGAATTGTCTCTTTTCGGCGAATTCATTCACTTAGCTGTACAGTCGCAAATATATATACAATTATTTTGTGTGTGTGTGTGTACATGAGACAAACGTATGATTTCACTCGACGTCGAGTCTCTCTTTACAAACGTCCCTATCACTGAGACGATTTGTTTTCTATGCAAATACTTGGAAGAAAACAACCTGGATATTGGAATACCTACCACCAAGCTAAAAGAACTCCTACTCAGATGTACCCTAAATGTCCAGTTCACATTCAATGGGAACTTCTATAGACAAAAAGATGGCGTGGCGATGGGATCACCTTTGGGTCCGGTGCTGGCTGATATTTTCATGGCAAGTTTGGAAAACGGTCCGCTGAAAGCAACCATCGACAAATTCTTCTTATACAAAAGGTATGTCGATGATACTTTCGTCATCTGCGATCACAATTGTGATCAAAATATTGTTCTTTAAGTTTTCAATAGTTGCCACCCTGCCATCAAATTTACAATCGAAGAAGAAACCAATGAGACAATCTCCTTTCTGGACGTTCGTCTAAGTAAGAAGACCGATGGTACCTTGAACAGATCAGTACACAGAAAACCTACATGGAACGGTCAATTGACAAACTTCTACAGTTGGGTACCAAAAAGTCGCAAGCGAAATTTGATAATATATCTGGCGACTAGAATCCGAAAAATCTGTAGTCCAGAATCAATAGAGGAAGAGATCGCCCTCTTAAGGAAGACACTGCTCGAGAATGGCTACCCACCCCGTTTTATAGACAAGCACATTAAGCCTAAGACGTACAAAGAACAACCCATTACAGTGCAGAAGAAGATGGTATACATGAATGTACCCTTCAAAGGTGACCTTCTGGCTGACACCTTGAAGAAGAGGATATCTACTGCTCTCAGAAGGACATTCTTCGCTGCCACACTACGACTGACATTTTCCTCCCGGCCATTGTTCTTCAACTACTCTAAAGATAAACTATCGCATTTGACCACTTCCATGTGTATCTACCAATTCACCTGCTCTTGCGGAGCGAGGTATATAGGTCGTTCGATGCGTGTTTTATCTAAAAGAGTTCAAGAACACTATCCCGCCTGGCTACGGAAAGGTAACAACGGAGCAATAAGGAGCGCCATTACTGAGCATATACTCAACACTGATCATTCGATTTGCAAGGAGAAGTCGTTCAAAGTCATCTATAAAGTCAAAAGAAGCCTTCCAAAATCGACAAGCTTTCGTATACTTTGTATTGCTGAAGCCTTAGCGATTTGGATGGAAAAGCCTGAGTTATGCACACAGAAGAAACTTCTCCACCCCCTCCTACTACCGTGGGTTTAATTCCAAGTTTATTTGTCATCAACATTTTGTTATCAAATTTTTTGCAATTTTCGTATAACAATTTTTAGTAACTAACCCATTCAATCTTTTCACCTATTATCTAGTTTATTTTCATAATTGTCTCCAAACTTCTTCACTAGCATCTAATCTTTCTAAACATGTCCATATTACGTAACCCTACTCACATCTTACCAATCTTCACCCCACTTAGTTACAACTTTGAGTATTAATCACGCATTTTAACTTCTTCATTATTTTGATGATGTAACTCTACTCACATCTTACCAATCTTCACCCCACTTAGTTACAACTTTGAGTATTAATCACACATTTTAACTTCTTCATTATTTTGATGATGTAACTCTACTCACATCTTACCAATCTTCACCCCACTTAGTTACAACTTTGAGTATTAATCACACATTTTAACTTCTTCATTATCTTGATGATATAATCAACAACCCACACTAACTGTTATTTTGATTTTGACAAACCTAATGTACACACACACACAAAATAATTGTATATATATTTGTGACTGTACAGCTAAGTGAATGAATTCGCCGAAAAGAGACTCTTCGCTGAACTAATTTGTTCTTATTTCAATGTCTTAATGGGTATATTTCGCGAATTAAACGAATTGTATCAGATAAACAAGGCACAAACCAAGAAATATGAGGTTATCTTGCATCAAAACACCGAAAGCACAATGGCCCAACCCAATTTTAGTTTCCAATTAACAAAATGTGAATTCAAACAGGAAGTGTACGAGAGTGGAATGAAACACAAACGGTCTAATTAGCTCAAAATGCAAAATAAGGTATGAAGGACAACTTCAGTGTTTGAAGGTGGAAATATTAGACGCACCAATCAACAACAAAAGAACGTTAGTTTCTTTTCAGACAGTGAATGAAATAACGTTTACACTAATGTCCATTCACCCAGGCCAATGATTACACAACACGCTCACACAACAAACTCCAGGAAGGAACGCACAAACAAATCACTTCCACTCACTTTACCCGTACAATCAATCCTTGCACAACACACATGCAGTCGCACGCATGTATAGTAAAATGAATTTGTGGTAAAACCCGTGCAAGATAATGAATAGAATTAAACAGTCGGGCTCTTTCACGAGATTCGTATATTCCGAAGATATTTACAAATGCAAATAAAGAGAAGTATGCAGTCGGGTAGGGAAGTTGACGACATTTTCATGACCTAGCACAGTAAGAGAGCTGCAGTCACAAGAATTAAAATCACCTGTCACTATGGACAACGAGTTGCCGGAAGAGGTGGCGGTGAAAACAGTGAATTCATCAGCAAACATGGATAGTTTTTAGGGACTACAACAAGGTGTGACATAAATGTTCGTGATAGAAATGAAGTTGTACTAAGACAGGTGTTTAGGTCTACATTTAACAGTTATACAGTCAATATTATCAATTGAGGATTTAAAGCGGACGTTGTTGGCAACAGCCCACTGACAATTGATAAAAGTATTCTTTTATAGCTATAGCAACACCACCACCTCGCTTCTTCCACAAACTGCTTCGGTCTTGTCTGTACATAGTGAAACCATTTAGGGAGATTAAATTGTCATCATATGAATCGTTGAGCCAAGTTTCTTGAATCGTTATTACACATGTATTACAATAAATATTCGAAGATAATAAAGCAAGCAAGTGGTCAATCTTGTTCGACAGTGACATGCGAATTGTGTTCATGATCACTGGTACAGTCATCTCATGCATTGGAGTTCACTTAAAGGATCTTTGCCACCCACCAAAATGGTTTTTAATAATTTAGTTAGAAACTCTTATATCATCAGGTTGAGAATATTTAAAATAACCGCAAGAGTCAGTAACACGATTTAGACACATAATTGAATAATTAAAACATAACGAATCCAGAACATCAGATGCAATACAAGTGACGGATAACTTAGGCAGCCCAAGGTTTAAGCAGGCCGCCTATAATGCAGATTTTGTGTCGTGAGTTACTGTGATAGTTAGTATGACGGTGGGAGAAGTTTTGACAATCTGTAAACGTGAAGTGTGTACTGCTCGTTTCATTTGCACACAGTTGAAACAAACCAAGTCTCAATGTGCAAAATAACCGCTAATATATAATAAACAGAAAGACTGATAGATTTTCACTAGTTACACGTGGCGTGATGCTGACCTGAAATAACGCAAATATTTCTTCTCTCTATAAACAAAACCACGCTATAACAGAAAACACGATTCAAGAATTCTTTTCTTGTGTAGGCTGGTGATAATTTATCATAATCACTATTCAACTAGCATTCCGTATTCTCAAATAATCACGCTTGCACTCTTCACTCTATCTCTCTGAGAAACACACTGGTATCTTGAATGGAAGAACGAGGATTCGTGAAATCACCTCGCTTAGCTTTACACTGAATCCTTTGATATCACTTCAGAAAATCGATGCAGTCAGGTGATTGATACACCAATGACGGTGAGTATGGTGGTTGTAGGTAATAATAGGTGTCGACAAATAATCAGTTATATGGAAGATTTCGTATAGATTTGAGTAGAATGTTATCCACTTCTCAGTATTGGAGACATCGATTACACGCATTCATATATTTGTGGTTGTCTTATTGAAATTACCGATACAATAGCACCAATCGACGGCTTTAATTGTACCGGAAACACTGAGTCATTTTGTTTCACACTACACTTCGCTTCAGCTAAATTCACAATCACTCGAGCCTGTTGGCTTACAGACAGCTGACATGCATTCCTTATTGTTTGAGCGCAATTGGCGCATTGCACTTCTTTCACAAATTCGCATAGTTCCACTGGATACAAATGCCATTTAGAATGTCATCTGCTCAACACGAACCGCCAAGAAGCCAGTGATTGAAGAACACGTTATGCGGCTTATTCGTATTAGCTTTCCAATGTCACTCAATGTTCAGGGTAATTGGCCTCCTCAATATTAGAAATCAATCTGAATATAGACTAGAATATTGACTGACTTGAAGTCAGTTCCGCAAATCGAATTCAGCGCATGATTGTTACTCAGTTGTATTTCTGCGCCAATAAAAGGCATATTCGAATGTATCTTGGTGTGTAAAATAATTTTTCGATGCGTTGACGCTTGAAGGAATGCAGCGAAACAGACGTGTGTGTCAAAGAATCCAGAGTGTAAGACACCAGATGCCTCGAGTCGTACATTAATCGCTACCAGGTTGTCCAAATTTAATACGTATATATTGAATTTAATTCCAAGATGCAACCCATGTTCTTTTCTACTCTCATTCGAGATGTGAATTAATCAGATACGGCAGAAATTCTGTTTACTTATGACGTTGTTGACTGTTTTCTGATGACTCTCACTCAGTTCTTTACTGAGTATTCAGCCCTTTTCTCATTGCATCAGTTCGGCTAAAGGCTATATTTGTCATTTGATGAATATGTTAACACCACTGGACCTCTTGTTCACTTGAAGAAGAAAAATATCGATGAGTGAATCCTTCTTCTCATGTCCTCTATTTTCAAAAGATGAACTGGACCATGAAGATTATTATCTACAGTAGGATTGCGTAGGAATGACAACACATCCACTTCCGTGATTTCATACCGATACAGTCGAAAACAGAATTCAATCAATTCCCTCACTTCTAGATTTAGACGCATATGTTCGGATGATTACTTTGAAGATGATGTAGAGAGTCTGGAAATTATGCTATTACGAAATGGTTATTCTACAAATTTCACTCGTCTAGAATAAACAATAAAATGCAGTGAGACTCGTTCAGTGAGAGAAAGCTTAACTTAAGAGTTCACTTCATGGGTGTTGCTCCTCGTGATATATAGTGAGTGACAGATTGAATCAATTCATTGAAAAGCGTGCCATTTAAGTGCCACAGATCTACACTGCGGTCTTTCATTTCTCGTGAACACGCATCAATTCGAATTGGAAAATGAGCAACCAAATCAGTGATTAGTGCAACGTTCTCTCACGTAGTGGATGGTGGCAAGCTGTGTCAACTCAGAAGTTGATTGGGAGCAACGATTATTTGAGCGACTGACGTTTAGGAGAGCGTACATCTGCAATGGAATAGTCCGAATGTGTTGTGAAGGCAGAAATCGTGAAAAAAACAGTGATAATATGAAATGGCTGTTAGTTGCTCCATAGTAATTATGCTCTGCAGACCGTTCAGTGAAAGTGAATCTGGAAGCCAAATGTCTGGCAACACCCCCTGAAAGGAAAGACGTCGACTAGCGACACCGTATCGTTGAGTGAAACCAAACAAAGTAAACTGTACGAGTTTGTGTAATCGATGTCTCCAATACTGAGGAGCGGATAACATTCCACTCAAATGTAAAAGAAATTTTCTATGTGGTTGGTTATTTGTCGACAACTATTATCACTTACAACCTTCATATCCACCATCATTGATGTATCAGTCACCTGATTCCATTGATTTCTGAAGTTGTATGCAAGGTGCGTCGGTGGCGCAATGGTAGAATACTGGCCAACCACGCAGGTGGTTCGGAGTTTGATACCCGGCCACAGACGCACACCTTGACCTCGCTAAGCCAGTAATAAGACTGGTAGAGAGGGAAGGTTGGGCATGAGGCTAGCAACCCCACCCCATACCACTGCTACTGAAACTTCTTAGCCCTATGTACCAGTGGAAATATGAAGGAACAAAATAATAATGATATAAAGTGATAAAGTAACCAAGGATTCAGTGTGAACCTCAACGGGATGATTTCGCGAATTCGCTGTCATATAATCAGAATATAAGGTTGAAATCTTGAAACAACCACGTATATACGAATACAGTAAAGTAGTTTACAATGTGAAGTTGTCAAATTAAAACAAGAAACAGGGTGTGAGGTCCGGAAAGCCTATTTCTTCGTAGCTCCACACCAGATGACGAAGGCATTCTAGTTTCACTCCGCCACTCAGTTTGTAGTTTGCTAATCATTTTGCTACGTGTATTCTTTGATTATTTGCCTTATCTTCGTTTACTACATGTTAATTCTTTGTGGCACTCCATATTGCACTTAGAGTTGTTAGGATTGAGCTTTGTGTGGCTTCACCGAGGTTGGAGATACACTCTGCTGATTAATGACGATAAATGGGAAGGACAGTTTCACTTCTGTATCTCGGGATCGTAGATGAAGCTGCAGGATGTCACAGGCTGAAATGCACTCTTCTTCTAGAATTTTAATGAATCATGTGTGCTTACGTGAAATTGTGAAGTTGGCAATAATTTTAGTGTGTACATTGTGCATTCAGGAGAAGGAACACGAAGATTGGGTGATCTGGTTTTGTTTTCGTAATCAGAAAATGTAGAGGTTTGTGGGGGTGAATTATATTCAGCGGTGTGAGAGTAAACATGAATACTGTGAGGGTTTCAACAAACAAGTGAAGTAGGCTGGAAGTAAATTTGGCGGATGTTGGATAACAAGCATTACTCCATTGGAAAGAAGTAGTTCACAAAGGAAGAGAGTATGACATTGATGAGGCTACCAGACACTGAATCAGATTATTCATTGATTACGTTGATGGAGTCTCTAAAATCCGAGTAACTGAAAATGGGAGACAATAGATGGGATGATTGGATACAGGAATAACTGAGTATACACATCTTGATGAGGTTATGTTCTTGACAGATAAGAAAGTGTTCTGTCGTACCTACTACATTAAGAAACTTAGACAATCTGGAATTACCCAACCTCTACTTTCACAATTTGCCAACTCTTGTATCTTACCTATTCTACTTTACTGCTCCCCGTTAGTCTTTCCTGGTCTACTGAGAAAGGACTATGCCATCCTGAGAAGGATGTTGAAGGTAGTCAGTAGGACTAGTGGTGTAAAACACAGTCAGCTCGTCACTACTTTAGTTGATAGCCATCTGAATACATGAGAGAAATGGTCAAAAACCATACTCTCCGCCCTCAATACCCCCTCTATTCCCAACTCTCGCCTTGTATCTCATCAAGTGAAACCAGATATCAGTATTCTGCCATTTAGTATGTATGGACTTCCTTATGGCAATTCACAAACGATAGCACATCAGGGAGCAAAGGCTTGACTGCGCTGCAACTTTTTTAAATAATAATTTATATTTCGTATAAACGGGTAAGTTTACAAGAAATGCATGCCATTTTTACGGGCACAATCAGTTATGTTATAAATTCCAATCCTGAAGTATCACAAATTGGCACTTTTTCAAAAGTTTAAATTGTTCGATTATTGTACAAGCAATCAGAACAGGTTCTCATAAATGTTAAATTGTAATCCCTTCACTAAGGTCACCATCAAAGTTGAGCGACAACCCAAATTTCGCTCCGTTTCCTGCTGTTAGTTATGGTCAACCAGTGAACAGTGTATATCTGGGTGAGTGCTATGCCGCCACATGATTGAACGCTATTTCAGGAAGAGAAGAACGTCTTGGGAAGCTGAAAAATGGTATCAAATACAATTATGGATAATACATCATTGAAAGTGCATTTACAGGATATACACAGGAAGGAGGTGGAGACTCCTTAGAATGATAGTATACATTTGCAATGTTTAATGCCAACCATATTGGTCTAAGCATGGAAACTGTGATGTTTTTGGTGAAAATATAGCTATGCTCAAACATTGGTGTTGTTGTGGTTTTTTCACCAAAGCAACCAGACTTTAAGTAAGCAACGGATATGAACAAAGAGTAAGTTTTGCTTTAATAAAGGCCTAGGTATTTAAGATAAAATAGAGTATAATAGTGAGTAAATAAAAGGATTATCGTAAGGCAGATGACTGATATTTCAGTGAGAAGTGAATTCGGAGGTCTGAAAGGTTAGAACCCGTAGGACAAGCTGACCTATGGGATCTCTCAGGAATTTCTGTAGGGCCCATGGGGTAGTACGTTGACAAAAATCTAAACAAGCTTTTAGATGCTAGGAGCGAAAGCATTTAAAAAAATTTATACCTAAACAATTATTATTGTTGCCAATCGACATAAACCATCCTCCAACCTGTTTTGACGTTAAGCTCTGAGATATTCTGTAATAACTGTAGTTGTAGCAATGCATTACTTTGAGCCCGTCCAAAACACACAGTATGCTGCACATTAAAGCTTTCATGACAAAAGCCACCGGATACATCGATACCTGAGGACATTCTTAGTCGATTTTCTGAAGTGATATCAAAGGATTCAGTGTAAAGCTAAGCGAGGTGATTTCACGAATCCTCGTTCTTCCATTCAAGATACCAGTGTGTTTCTCAGAGAGATAGAGTGAAGAGTGCAAGCGTGATTATTTGAGAATACGGAATGCTAGTTGAATAGTGATTATGATAAATTATCACCAGCCTACACAAGAAAAGAATTCTTGAATCGTGTTTTCTGTTATAGCGTGGTTTTGTTTATAGAGAGAAGAAATATTTGCGTTATTTCAGGTCAGCATCACGCCACGTGTAACTAGTGAAAATCTATCAGTCTTTCTGTTTATTATATATTAGCGGTTATTTTGCACATTGAGACTTGGTTTGTTTCAACTGTGTGCAAATGAAACGAGCAGTACACACTTCACGTTTACAGATTGTCAAAACTTCTCCCACCGTCATACTAACTATCACAGTAACTCACGACACAAAATCTGCATTATAGGCGGCCTGCTTAAACCTTGGGCTGCCTAAGTTATCCGTCACTTGTATTGCATCTGATGTTCTGGATTCGTTATGTTTTAATTATTCAATTATGTGTCTAAATCGTGTTACTGACTCTTGCGGTTATTTTAAATATTCTCAACCTGATGATATAAGAGTTTCTAACTAAATTATTAAAAACCATTTTGGTGGGTGGCAAAGATCCTTTAAGTGAACTCCAATGCATGAGATGACTGTGCCAGTGATCATGAACACAATTCGCATGTCACTGTCGAACAAGATTGACCACTTGCTTGCTTTATTATCTTCGAATATTTATTGTAATACATGTGTAATAACGATTCAAGAAACTTGGCTCAACGATTCATATGATGACAATTTAATCTCCCTAAATGGTTTCACTATGTACAGACAAGACCGAAGCAGTTTGTGGAAGAAGCGAGGTGGTGGTGTTGCTATAGCTATAAAAGAATACTTTTATCAATTGTCAGTGGGCTGTTGCCAACAACGTCCGCTTTAAATCCTCAATTGATAATATTGACTGTATAACTGTTAAATGTAGACCTAAACACCTGTCTTAGTACAACTTCATTTCTATCACGAACATTTATGTCACACCTTGTTGTAGTCCCTAAAAACTATCCATGTTTGCTGATGAATTCACTGTTTTCACCGCCACCTCTTCCGGCAACTCGTTGTCCATAGTGACAGGTGATTTTAATTCTTGTGACTGCAGCTCTCTTACTGTGCTAGGTCATGAAAATGTCGTCAACTTCCCTACCCGACTGCATACTTCTCTTTATTTGCATTTGTAAATATCTTCGGAATATACGAATCTCGTGAAAGAGCCCGACTGTTTAATTCTGTTCATTATCTTGCACGGGTTTTACCACAAATTCATGGAAAGTTACACAAGAGAACCTTTTCACACCTGTCCAAGAAAATTATACATAGACGTAACTCTATGGAGAATGTTCAGAATCTCAGGGCATGCTCAAAGACATAAGGTGGGACTTGTTTGATGAAGACTCTCTTGATGACACTATCTCAGATATTACATGTGATCTCAAGTTTTATCTTGAAACCTGTTGCCCTAGAGAAACGCTCCCACTCAGATTTGGCCGTTTCTCCTCCCCTCAACTTAGAAAGTTTCACAGGGAAAGGGAAAGTTATCTAAAATGAAGGATAACATTTGTTTGAAAAGAGTTAACTTCTTAATCAAGTCTGAAATGCACAGGTTGAATTCAATTTATAACTGAAAGTTTACGTCCTGCATGAACGCTTCTAATATATATATATATATATATAGTCTTTTCGAAGAAATTACTGGTGGTAGGCAGATGAATAGTATTCCTCATTCCTTTGATGTGTGTACACTGAACGTGTCTTTCATATATTTTCACACAAATGTCAAGCTTTCTAATGTCACACCTGGTAATGAAAGCTACTTCCCTGGTTTCAATACAAATGACGTCCTAAAATGTCTCCAGTCGCTGAAACTTTTTTGTAGCCTAGGTGCAGATGGTTTTCCCAGCCTTATTCTTAAAAAGGTGTGCAGATATCCTGTGTTATCCTCTCAGTGACATATTTAATGAATCTTTTTACAGAAATGTCGTGCCAGCCGTTTAGAAGAACACTAAAATTGTACCTATACGTAAGTCATCTACTGGAACATGTTTTAAATTTAGACCTATAGCTATTACCTCTCCTTTTCCGAAAACTATGGAAACGTTGCTCTTACTTAATCGTCAACCTTCCCTTAAAGCCATTAATGATCTCAAACAATTCACCTATAAACAAAGTGGAAGTACTTCAGATGCAGCTGCAATCTTGCATCATAACATTGTCTCCATTTTAGACAAGGGGGCAGAATTTGTTTGCTCCGCCTTCCTAGATTACACATTTGCTTTCAACTTAGTACCTAGGGGTACTTTGTTAAACAGGCTTGCTGAAACTCACACTGACTGTTCAGTTGTCAAGTGACTGCATTCTTATTTCTCAGGAAGGAAACAGTACACTGTATGTCATGGGAAGTTGTCCACTTAATTGCTTACTGAGGCTGGTGCCTTTCAAGGCAATGTCCTTACTCCTTTTCTGTTTTCTTTCTTTTTGCATAACTTGCCTCACTCTGATGAAAGGAACTTTGTTAAGCATGCAGAAGATCTAACTAATTCAATGTCTGTTAACTCCCAGCTAGACTGTACTAAGATGAACAGCTTTCTATCAGGAGTTAGCAAATGGTCTCCGTCTAATGGTCTTAAACCAAATGCTTCCAAATTTCACACTGTTAATTTCAGATTCCGACGTAAGAGGAAGTTAAATGAAGCTATTGGTTCCTATGACCGTTGCGAAATTGATAATAGTGATATAGAAATCAAGTCTGAAGTTAGGTATCTTGGACTAATTCTTTCTTCTTACCTATCCTGGACTTCCCATTTCTTAGCGATTTCTGAAAGAATATTTCGTCTGACATTTTACATTAGGAAGTTAAGGCAGTCAGGCATAACTCAACCAATCCCTCCTCCTACAGTTTGTCAACTCGTGCATCTTACCTATTCTTCTTTACTGTTCACCTTCATTAATTCCTGGATTGCTTAAAATGGACTATGTCACACTTCGTAGAACTGTGAAGATTGTCAGTAGGGCGAGTGTTATTCCATTGAGCCATATCGTTGACGTCGTCATTGACGATGGGCACTTGATTTCTTGCATCAAATTTGCTAGAGGAATTTTCTCAGACTGTGAGCATCCACTTTACCCGCAGCTCCGACCTTGTGTCTCCTCAGGTAAAACGAGAAGTCATTTCAAAAGACTTTATGCACGTATGTCCAAGTCTAAAAATTCCACTATACCGTATTTGGCACGTATTTTGCGTGATGGAAATAGTGTCACGCAAGCATAAACTAATCAACTAAACTTCTTTGTACTAGTAAATAAACCATTTTCTCTATTCTTATTCCAACAAACTTTAATGTTATTGTTCTTCTTACATTTACAATCCTTTCATTTCTTTGATGTTTATTTTCTTATAAGTGTAAACATCATTTAAGCTCTGCAGTAATTGTTATTTTTTGTCTTTCTCCTCACTACGCTACATCAGCAGAATATTAGATTCAATAATCTGTAACATGCGAAAATTTCCAAACTGAATCGACAACACTGTTTGAAACAAACTCACTGCTATTATAATGACTATTATATTTAATATTCTCATTTCGTACTTCGAATATCTCTGACAATATGTCGTAAATGTGGACAAATTCCTCTGTTTAATTTTCTTTTAATTTTATTATTCATATTTCGAGTAAATCACATGCAATATTGTGACAAGTGTTGAGAATTCCATTTTGCATTGTAAATACTGTTTTTGGAATAAGGTAGATTATTATTATTATTATTTCATCGTGGCATCTGTCAGTTGTATTTCGTGGCTTCACAACTCTGTCAGTGACACGTTGAGGCTTCACAAACTCTTTCCTCAATAAAATTTCACCGATAACACATGTCTTGCTATGTGGTGTGTATTTTTGTCTAATCATGCTAAGGTGGAGAATATCCAGCATGACTGTGCAGTCGTCTCACTCTCAAGCGTCGACATCACTGATGGTTTGATCCATGGCGCCTGAGATGTCTTACTCTTCAAGGTTTTCATTAAATGCGAATCTGTGATGTTTCCACCTGCCATAGCAAGTGAATGAACTCGACACGCTATTTGGATGAAAAATCCAGGCGTATGTGAATTCAGTCAAGTAGTTTCCAATGAGTGGTTGTCAAATTAAAAAGTGAATGAAGACTGAGTGAAAGCTGTGTAAACTCAATACATATAGAAATATAAATAAATATATGTATTATTATTTGTATGATGTCTGTTCCAGTGGATTACGAGTAAAAAATAGGGTTTGATCACCACATCACTTCGTCCCATTCTCTGTGGTCCTATCCAGCTGGTCCACCAGTCGCCCATAATCTGTGATCTCCTCATCGCATGATCTTCTGCATTTCAAACTTGGACTCGCCAAAAACTCGTCATTCGCCATTAGCGTTCCACTCGACTAATGGCCTGTCACGTGGTGTCACTCAATGGTCTCCTCAACGCGTGTCCAGTCCATTTCTGTTTTCGTCTGCATATTTGCTGAGCGAGATTGGCTCGACTGGTTGGTTCCCTGAGTTTCTTGTTGCCAATTCTTTGTGTCTGGCTATATATGATCTTGACTATGGAGCTAGCGAAGTTAGCTGTTGATAAGTGTCTGCAGTGACATGTTGGAACTGTTTTCTGTGACAAGAAGTGTAAGTTTCTCGGTAAATAACAAGATTTGATCCGTGAACGCCTGATGACTTTATTCACAGAAACCGAACGGATTACAAATAACAGGCCTCTCGTTTTACTCACCTCAGACATTGAATACCTCCAGCCGCCAGGGACGCTGCTGGGAGGTCGGGAGAAAGCAGCATATGGAAGTGTGAGGCGAAATACCTACGAATGTGCGACAGGGTCAGGCAAACAGTTTCCAACGTGGGAAGGACCATATATGGTCACGCTGAGATGGGGTTACGCAGACACAATCGCAATGGTAAACACCGTTAAACAAGTGGATATCCGCAAGCGCCGAGATTCCAGACAGCAAGACAACAGAGCAAAGCCCCAAGAACCGAGAAGACCGAGCCGACTTCAGTCCAAACTATTTGACGGGGGGACGAGTGTGGTGAGAGCTGTCTACTAGCCAAGTGGTGGACAGTAATTGAGGTCAATGTTCATGTATCAAATATTAGTCATGTTGTGGTGAGAGATGGTTGCTGGCCAAATTGGTTGACAGTAATTGAGGTCAAAGGTCAAGGTGGACAGGCGGTTACAGTTAACATATAGATGAACTGACACAGCCACAAGAGATGCAAGGTTAACTGTGTGTGAGAAACAACCAATCAACAGACTGTATTTTCTACTAACATTGACCTACAATAATGTACATAAAAATCTATAAATACGTGTTGATTTTTCGTAATAAACGATCTGTTGCCTGGCCCTTGTCTTCTGTTGTTACAGATATAAGTAGGAATGTGCTGGCCGGAGACTTGTAATCGCAGTTTCATACTTTACTTGGACTACGCAATGGCCACTCAAGCTTGTGCAACAGGTGTTGCCTAGTAAAGACGGCACATTTAGACAGGTGGGGGTGAGGATGGCTAAGGGAGTATTGATAAGGTATACTAAGAAGGTCTCTTGGAAGCCAGCGATAACAGGTCTTGTCAGAGATATATCCAGGCGAACTGGTGTAAGTCCTACTCACCTGAAATAAACAGCTGGATTGAGGAGACGCCGGTCGTACTCGTGTAAGCCCTATCAAGCAAGGCCAGTTCTAAGTACAGTAAATATGTCATCTACATACCGCTACCATACTTTTAGGGTGGGGCTAAACGTTTCAATCACTAAGTTTTCCCACCTATCCATGAATATATCTGCCACAACCGGGGATATCGGTGACACCCTGGCAACTCCCTCGGTTTGTTAGTATGTTTTCTCCCGGAATTTAACTACTGTGGTGGTCAGGCATAGCTGCACACTTAGCATCATGTCCTCAAGTGGCAATTTCGTTCTAAGTTCGAGTTCTTGGTCAGGAATGAGTTCGTTTCTAACTGCGTCGGTAGCCATATATATTGGAATACGTCTATGTAAACTGACAATGTCAAAACTAACCATTATTTATTCATTATGAAATTTTAAATTATCTAAACTATGTTTCAGTTCATAAGAAATTGTTAGTCAATATTTTGATTGGCATAAGGGTTTTCCATTTCGATACATCTGAAAATCAAGTGTCCAAATAAACATAATGGTGATATCAAATACTCCCATGTTCCACCTTTACAATATAAACGACAATATTAATAATACTAACCACAGTGCATAGCTTGATTTGCTTATATAACGAAGTTATATACAGCTATGGCGAAATTCTGAAGCCTTACACTGAAATCTTCATTTGCACGCGTTTCCCGTTGTGAATTTCTTCTAAGAAGTCAGTAACGATAGTCCAAACGACTGGTTAAACCACATGTAGAGAAACGGGTAATATCCAAAAACTCAATACTTTTGAAGAATACGGCACCATGTTGAACACGTAATAATGAAATGTGATATACAAATGTCAAATTGTCGGGCGTCTGTGGCTGAATGCTTTCAAAAACACAGTATATATGCGTCAATAAGAAAAACAGAAAAGCTGTATCGAGGGCGATCCACGTGCAAATGTAAGTAGTGCGCGAATGCCAGACACGGAATAAACAATGTTTAACAGTGACGGGTACATTAATAAAGTGTTTACTGCAGATAATATTTGAGTTTAAGAAAATAATTACTATACATCGAACAGATAAGTAATGCATTAGTTGAGTGAAACTTCAGTAGCGAACGAAGTCATGCTTATTTAGTAACAAATATAACTCATCCTACTTACTAGTGGTAAGTAGTGTAGAAATGAAGACGAAGGTGACAATTTTCAAGTATTGGTTTGGTAGGGATTTTGTTTGATTGTATGAAGGTGACAATGACAAAGGACATCTAGGAAAGGCATTAAACCTCGTTTTGTGTTACTCTTGTCTTCCTTTCGTACTTTTATGTTGAGTTGTTTAACAGGAATCCCACATTTTCTCTTTGTCACAACAACTGTGCTTTTCATTATTTTTTCAGAGGACGTCACACATAATGTGCTGCTTACAAAATCCCCTTGTGAGTAGCACACAACACCTCACTACTGACAAACTAGATCAAGTTTACAAAATCAACCAACCTGCGAGTATTTTACAATCAAAGATGTAGTGTGTGTGTGTGCGTGAGTGTTCGTGTGTCTTATATATATTTCAGTGCGATGAAGCGTTGCATATGTATTCAGTGCTCCTTGTGCTTATCTTCCATTGTAAACTAATCGGCACACAGCACTATTCGTGTGCTACTTCATAGATGAAATTCTCGAAGTGGTATGACGATTCTAAGCTGTATTTACTACTTGCGGTATATAAGGCAAATTTCGACACTGCAGTTAGAGGGGGAGATGGAGAAGTGTAGGGAGATTATGTGTGAGCTATGTGCTGTTCAATATACTTCTAAGTTCTTCGGAAGCTTTTCGCTGTAGTTGAAAATATCGAGTGGGGAAGTGAGATATGCTTGTCCAAAAGTGAATCTGAGGAGTTATCATAAGATTATAATAACGTGACAGTGTTAATTTTAATGCGAAAAAGTGTGTATGTCCAAGGTGTAATCAGTCTAAATTGATATGAAATAATTTATGCTTGAAACCTTGTCATTCGCTTATTAATACTGCACCATCACTGTGTCATATTTGAGATGAACTTATCTAAGATGGAATCACATTCTACCTCAGTGCACCCAAGTTCTACACTTACATTACGGTTATATCAACGGTTGACGTTGCTTCACGCGGCAACTTCTCTTTTCTTGGCAGGTTATTTTTCTTTCATTAATTTCTTCAACATTTTAATTCGAGTAATTTTGGATATATTGAAAGCAGCTGATCTTGTCATTTTCAGATGTTTAGTGTGAGATTTCATGACACCTTTTTCTAACCAGACTTTTCAATTCCATTTGAGCAAAGGAGTAATGGACATATTCACAGGATAATACCAGATCGTTTTATTTCGTGGATTCTCTTCAACTGCGTACATCATAAACAAAATCAAATTATAAGCTACAGAATGCTGTCTGAACACACATTTTCCACAGTGGCTTCGGGTTATCGATAGAAAGAATAGGCAGTGTAATTCCAAAATGATGTAAGTAGACAGGCTATTCAGTGTTAAAAGCTGATCTGACTATTTGAAGTATAATTAAACAAGAGCGGACAGAGTTCAGATTTCGCTTGGAAACAAGGATCCTGCAAAGACAAAATACAAGATCGAACAACAGAGTGAATTTATACATATTATGATGGGGAGTTGAGGACGGTGGGAGTGAATTGTAAAGTAAAATTGTAACATAGATAAAACAATTGAGTAGATCTGGAATCTTAATAATGAGTTCAGCCCAGTAAGTGAGAATCAAAATCAAAATTAAGTGGAGTGCCACGTAACATGACAGGACACAAAACCGCATGAATAAAATAATTACAGTTACAAGAATATTGGAAGATTAGTCAAGTCTATCAATAATAATAATTTTTACCAGTAATAGCAATAATGATGACGGCTTTATTCTAGACAAATAATACAGAATTTTCAGCATAACTGAACTGCAAACTATTTACTCTTCATATTGGATCTCCAAGGAAAGTCGTATTTGACAGTATATCGAATGACGCTGTGTTGTTCCATCTGAAGCTGTACCCAAATCTCTACGATATTTTTGTTCATTTCTGTTGAGAAGTGCTGTGTATTACAGTGAACGAAAGCTCCGTTCAAGTTCATGTATTGATCATAAAATCCACACAGTTAGATGATTAAAACAATAAGAAGAAATGGAGATGAGTTTATTCAGCATCATACCGGATAGAAATTCAGGCAGCCCAGTGATTCAAGCAGGCTACCAGACTATTATTATTATCACTATATCTCAAAGTGACAGTGGGAAAAATTATGTTCTGACAGCATTTTATAACGTGAAATTTGATTTTGTTTAGGATGTGAGCGGTTGAGGAGAATCCACAAAATATAGACGACCTTGCATTTTCCTGCAAATATGTTCGTTCTTTCTTCATTCAAACTAATAGACGCAGCCGATTGTATGAATGTTTTAGTCTGAATTTGAGTAGTTCAGTCTCGTATCTGATGCCAGCTACTTTCTTGATATTCTTATAGATTTCTTCTAGACAGAGTCTACCGGACTGTTTTACGGCGGCATTCACTTTTTGCTCAAAATGTCATCCATTTATTGATACTTCATCTTTGTGTGATATTTGCAATAAACATACCTAATATGTTATGTGATACACCCAGTACCCGTATGGATTTGAATAAAGTGAAAACAACAACAGCAGTTTGTCCAGAGTAAGATAGCCACATCGTACACTTCGTCAGCTTCTCTTCGCCTGAGTAAAACCTATATAAGTGAACAGAACAATGTTAACATACTTCCAAATGTCACATAGTGTCAGTTGGCAGGTGACTCCAGACTCAACCAAGAGTGTTGACAAATTACACAGATGGTACGAGTTCAAACAAACGGAATTTTAAAAGTCTTAGTTTGCAGGGATTTAAATGTTTGGTCAAAGGACTCTCTCATGAGCTGAAATCAGGTAGAGAACCATTGATAAATCACCAGGGAATACTGGACGAATACTCACCGATGACGATGATGATGAGGAGGAGGAGGAGGATACTGGCTAATGCCAGTCGCGCTATCTCGTGCGTGAATTGGCAGAAGTTGGAGTTCGTGGCCTGTCCATTGGATTGGGTCTCAGTGGCTGCTTAATGGTCTATAAGCTCACTGGAAGATACTGGGTCGGAACCCCGTCGATGGGTGGGTGCGTAGTGATGAAGAGCAAACCCAAACTAGTGTGGCGAAACAGCCACCTGTCCACTACATACTCCTTGGTGGTTTCCCAATGGTTCTCTAACCGATATCGATTCATGATGAAATCCTGTAACCAATAAAATCAAATCCCTGCAAACCAATACTTGAATATCAATCTGATGCTCACTGACGACTTCCTCTTTTCCCAGTCTAATTCCACCCACAATGGAGAGGCAAAGTGGCTAGGTGAACTCCTCCAACCATTACATAAGAAGGTGGCAAATCATAGTCTTGAAGACGTTTTTGAATTCATTTATAACGTACATCATATTAATGTAAATGGGAAGCAAATACTATCCTTAGATGTGCATCGCTGTTCACCAATACACCACTTATGGAGACTGTGGAATTTGCATGCCGACAGATACTAGAAAAGGAGTCCGACATCGGAATTCCAGTTATTAGTGAGAAAGAGTTGCTTTTAAGATGTACTATGAATGTACACTTCACTGTCAACAACCTTTATTACAGACGAATCGATGGTATTGCCATGGATTCTCCACTGAGTCCGATTTTGGCAGATTACTTTCTTGCTAAGCTTGAAAATGGCCCATTGAAACAAGTCATAGATAGAACGGATTCCTATTTTCGATATGTTGATGATTCGTTTATTATTCTTGATGTGAAAGCTGACAAGAATGAAATCTTAATAAAATGTAATGGTACACATCCCTCCCACCCTTTCTTATATTCCATTTCCTTCGTGCTTTTATGATATTTGCTTAAACTCGTAATATCTGTCCACTTCACCTACCTTTAGTATTACGTAACTTTTAAGATTTGACCTAATTATTTATTTATTGAATTGTCTACATATACATATACATATTACTTCTCTTTTTCATATGACTCAATGGGGATTTCTAAGCCACATATTACTACCTTTGTTATTTTTATCGCCACCTGCATAAACCTTATTATCAATATTTCGTTATCATTATAATCATCTTTATGAAAGACGTTCAAAACATTTATCACATTATTATTAGTATTATTATTATCATCGTTTGATACACAAAATCACCGTAATTGCTGAAAATTTTCATATAAAATCTATGTAAATTAGAGTAAAGCCTGAAAAAGATATAAATGAAAACAGTATTGTTCGCTTATATGTCTTTTACCAATCTTCTATAATCAATATTCAGCTGGCACACTGGTTCCTGATGAAACACACGTCTATCATTCATTCTAACAATTTTTCAAAAAAGAACTATTGTCATTAGTTTAACGAGAATTCTAGTTTCCACTCTCCAGTCTGTACATCAAATCACGCATAACGAGTGTGTTGTGTTTCGGTGGTAGACACCAAGTTGAGTGAAGAACGCTTCTCCAAACTAATCGCATATCGGCTAACATACCATGTCCTAGAAATCTCAGTAAACATAATAACAATAATAGTAATGTCAAAGATGCAAATACAGTTACACGTCTTATTATTGATGTGTTCCATATGTAACATCAAGATTAGAGGGCACATCTCCATTTCATACTTATCACAACAGTCTATTCCAAATGACAGTAACAATTAAAAACAATTTATTCCAAACAATATGGAGTTCACAGCCTGTACTAAATTATTCCACTCCACTTAGTCGTCACATAAGATATCAAAAGTAAGTAAAATTTCTACGATGTTGATATTATCAGCAATGTGAAAATAAATCGAAAATTAACACATATATTGACAAGAATATATTACTGATAGAAAGAATCTCTGGTGGCGTTATATGTTGTACGTATTCGCAGAAAATCAACAGCTTCATGTCTAACATGTCTCTCGTCCCACACATGAAATGCCAGTCAAATAAACCTCCGTCGAGATTTTATAATATGTCGTCTGAGGATAGAATCTATTACAGTTGGTCGCAGTTCCATCTGATGAGATGTAATGGGGAAGTTGTGAATGAAGAGGAAGTTGAGACTCTGACATGAGGATATTCGCTGATTTCTTGCATGAGTTCACGTGCCTGCCCGAAACAATATTAGAGGGTTTACGTAGTGATTGGCTACACATACTGCCGACAGCTTTCAATGTCCTTCCCTATGTCACAAAGTCATTGTCAAGTGGTCCAGGAGAGATTACATGAGGGCGATACAGAAGAAGAGAAAGTAAGTATACAAGAGTGAACAGTTTCTCAAGGTAGAGGCTGACAGGTTGTGAACATGCAATAGTGTTGATGGACTGGAACCTAAGGTATTGGATTGGAGATTTGTCTCACAATCGCCAGTATCTATTCTCATTTACTTTTTCCCTGTCATCAAAGTGGCGCAGATGTGAGATTGGCAGAAATAAATCCCCAGTGCACAACAGCATCTAACAGAATCTTTTGATTTAGCGTGCTGTCAACAATCCATATCTCACCAAAACGTTGCTAACGATCACCCACTGGGAGATGGACACCAAGCAGTGTAATTCGCCGCTTCACGGGAGATCTGATTACATGGCACACACAGCGAATGACTGACTGTGTCTCATTTGTTAAGCCCTTAAACACTTCTGTGTAAAACAGTGCAATATTTTGACGACCACTGCACTGGTTTAATATCACTGTGACAAAGCCCGTCAGATAACACTATGGAGGACAGTTCTGTTCATATAAAAGTTGTTGAGTTGTGAAGACAGGTGCATTATCTACCAGAGTGCAGAAACACTGAGTCACTTCATCTTACACTACAATGATATCCTACTCTAATGTTAACTGAATCACTGCCGTTCAAGTCATCAAATTACCAACATGTCCTGCCTACCATCTGAATCCAAATGAACCAATACATTACTCCATCGATGAACAGTAAACATTAGAAGAATGCAGATCATTGGTGGTGGTGTGTAATCGCAATGTAATGCATTGTACTGATAAGTATACTGACAATTTCATCATGAAGTGACATCTGTCAGAGAACAATTGGAAAGCCGACAGGGAGTGCTCGACAGCTCTCCTTCAGCAGCACCCCACCACCACAGGCAGTTAGAAACCAGCATCTTCCTGTTACAAGGATAGCCCGTAGACTATTCAGCAGCCAGTGGCATCTGATCTAGTGGCCAGTCCACGGATTCCAATTTCCGCCAAATCACGATACACTGCGATCACTAGCCAATGTCTTCGGCGGGTATTTATCCTCACTGTACCCCATTGGTGACGATATCTCACTTGAACTCAGGTAACTATTTCCTGAATAGAGCCAGTCACTAGTGAGCATCAGATTGATATTCAAATGTGCTAAGGGACACCAAACTAGGAGGAAACAACTGTCCAGTACTCGCGGGTTTTCCAATCCTTCTCTAATGGGTGTCAGCTAATGATGAAATCCCGAAACCAATCAAATCCCTGCGAACCAACAACTGGTGTGGAATCTTGATTATATCCACTAAAAGCAAATCGCTAGACCACATCATCCTGGAAAGACTGAAGCATATACCGGGTGGAAGACGTTGTCATGAACAGTCTTCACACAAGAAGAAGTCATGCATGACCCAGATTACTACACCACGAATCATCGAGCAGACATGAGACTAACAGTCAGCTCCATACCTCGAATTCCCCGACGTTGCAACTACCGCTCATATCGTTCTCATGCTGTCATACTCTAGGAGGATCTTCACCTTCGTGACTGTGATATTTTGTGAATTAATCAAAATACGGAATGATACCCAATTTTCGTTTACTGTACAGCATATTATTTCCAATCTCTCAGTAATGCATATTTTGCTTGATGTGCAGTGACACACCATACTTTTCTCCATTTTCTCCTGAATCGCGAATATTGTTCATTCGCAAACGCAGCTGGCGAAATCGCTTGCGATACACTATTGCAGAGCGAACATCAGTAGTGTTGTGGATATGCGTTGAGGAACAAACTCATCAATCACAATACTTGTTGAGTAGTTGACTTGGATATCGATTGATTTTATTCACATTTCCTTATTTACATTCACCTCCACTCATGATAGACGAAATTCACTGATGATGGAATTTCCAGAAATATCCTGAACGCATGGGAGTAACTTCGACAGTGTCAATAACTCTACTGTGAAATTTATCCCCAACACAACTAGGCTACTGGCTAACCATTGTGAGAATGAACACTTGCCAATCTTCGTCACTTCTGACTGTGTATATCAGTTCGGAGGTGTTTGTGGAAGAAAATACGTAGGTTGTGCATGGTGGCGATTTTTCGCTCACACACACGAGATTCATGCCAAGTGACTTAAAATGAGTCAAATTCAACGAATCATATAGGCCATCTGATTAGCTGTGTGGATGATACCCGTCTGATGATTGGAGGCCATAGGAACTGTGTCAACTCTACGCAGTATTTTATCTGATGAGAACTTTCATTGAAACAATGTGCTAATTGCATGCTGCATTCTGAAATCATCTCATTATTGCGCGTGGCTTAAATGAAGGGGCGTCCACCATTGTCACTGCTTCCTTGCACCCAATCTGTATATCCACAACCAGCGAATTCACGAGTAGTGACTGATTTCTACTAAAGCATTAGGCAGCAGAACGCCTTCAAAATGAGTTCGCTACACAGACATTCGACCGAAAATATTGTCATCGAACGGAATGCGAATAAATACATGTTTATTAAGTGAAAGTGTTGTTGAGAAAATTTACACAGGGATTCAATGGTAGACGACGCACATCGAGTGTCACACTCTCCTGTTTTTGCAAGTATAAAATCCTTTGTTTGAACAATTTCATGCGAACGAAAAGACACTGAAATCTATCGTGAATATTTATTCCGGTGAGAAAAAATGAGACGAAGAGGAAGTGTCTGATCTTCACAAACCTGAATCGAAGCACCCACGCTAAACACCGAAATGGAAACAGGATTTTCGGAATGCAACAAAATACATCTCCACATGTGCTACTCTCTATGCTTGTTCAAACCTAGCTGATGCTGAGGACCGGAATTCTCGCCAAATTTTGAATGTGGATTTCGACAAAAGTGTTTGATATCAGATTTCAGTCTGATTCACATTTCTGGAGAGGAAGTTTTCGTCTGCCTGAACAACGACACTTCTGTGAATATAAAAATGTTCAATGAATCATCATATCAGTGACATTGAGAATATGACAGAAGCCTTCCAACTGATCAATCATGCCGACATATCAATGTGGGAACATGGTTAGTCATTTCAACAGTGAAAATACAAACAATGTTTTCATGTGCATACATCCCTGCAATACACAATAACTGGAGACGACCTACTCGACACAACCAACGACTACTTGGTGTTTGCAATCAAACTGGAATGTTTGACATACACGAATAGCTGCACGAATGAGAATATGTCTTACCTCGGATGGAGGAGTTGTGAGTCATATCATCCTTGGGTGGATTATTTGCTCTAATTTGTGCACTGTCACCGGACGGAATCACAAGCACTTTCAGAGAAGTAGACAGCGATGAAACACAAACGTGACCATCAAGTGTCACACACACAAACACACACATCGACTCAACATTCCCACTGAATTCGAGTGAGACTCCTTGATTTTGATGAAGAGGGTTTGTTGACAATGAGGCAGAGGATAATGTTGACGTGGTCATTCCATTGAGGAAGACGGTGATGTGAACAAGAGATCCGATCGGTTTTCCGGTGTGAACACTTTGAATATTCTGGTATACACTGAGAATGTGTCTGAATGATTAAATGACAATGTGAATGGGTGAAACGAATATTGAAGGATGGCATCTAATTTGTCGTATTTCATTTTTATCTATTAGAATGTGACGTCAAATTGTATCACATATTCTCAAAAGTTCATAAAATGTTCAAAATCAAGTGACTTTCAAGGCTCTAAGAAAGCTAAGAAAAAGCATCATTGTGGATGGCAGTGTGCTTGAAAATGGACACCTCTATATCGAACTACTGCTCCTGTTATCGTAAGTGCAAACTTCCGTTCTCTTCTCAACAAGATAATACATCTTCAGTCTCTCCTATCAACTGATACTTATCACAACATGTTACAATGATACATCACAATGATACAATCACTAATATTACGGATTATCGTAAATTCTGCCTCGTTGTATGCTGCCATTAACAGACACTATTCATAGGCTTGAACCTTTCACTTCTCCTCATATCAAATGGCTGCGGAGAGATATATAGCGGCTGTACAAGTCTGAAGCCAAACATGATCTAAAGAGGACAAAGAGTTTGATTAAATCGGAAATCTAACGGCTGAACACTATTTACAGTGAAAGAAGCTTGTCATGTAAAACTCCCGGAAACATTTGGAAACATTTCAATAAAATTTCGGTTTGTTGATAACTTTTTAAATCAGTAATCCGAACTGCAAAGTAGAAGCGAAGATAATTATTACACGTTATATCTACGATACTACCTACGAATACTCCGTTATGTTTTCACAAACACTTACACCAGTTCACCTGGATATAGCTCTGACAAGACCTGTTGTCGCTGACTTCCAAGGGACCTCCTTAGTATACCTTATCAGTACTCTCTTAACCATACCCACCTCCACCTGTCTAACTGTACCATCTTTACTAGGCAACACCTGTTGCACAAGCTTGAATGGCCATTGCGTAGTCTCAGTAAAGTATGAAACTACGATTACAAGACTCCGGCCAACACATTCCTACTTATATTCATTCATTTATGTTGTTGTTACAGGGAGGCATATTCCGTTGAACAAAGTTTCCAAATCACACCAGCTATATAGTTGGCTTGTCTCCACCTCCTCGAGAGCTTATCACTAAGTTCCGTTACACTCTTACTTAGCAGCAACCTGGCGGCTGGAGGTATTCAATATCTGAGGTGAGTAAAACGAGAGGCCTGTTATTTGTAATCCGTTCAGTTCCTGTGAATAAAGTCATCAGGCGTTCACGGATCAAATCTTGTCATTTACCGAGAAACTTACACTTCTTGTCACAGAAAACAGTTCCAACATGTCACCGCAGACATTTATCAACAGCTAACTTCGCTGGCTACATAGTCAAGCTCATATATGGCCAGACAGAAAATATTCGCAACAAGAAACTCAGGGAAACAACCAGTCAAGCTAGTCTTGCTAAGCAAATATGCAGAAAAGAACAGGCGTTCAGCAAAGAGTTACTCTTTTCGGCGATATCATTCTCAAGCTGTACAAACCGCAAATTTATAGTAATTTCTCTTGGCAACAAAAGGAATATTTCCAAAGATGCAATTGTTAATTTTTGACAACAAATTACGTAATTTAGAAGGCGTTAATCGGTTAGAAACTAAAATAAAGTTACAAAAGTAGGTTGGGTGACGTAATCTAGTTGCTAGGGTTCAATGAAAAATGAATGAGAGTCAAGTTAATAATCTGAGTAGAATTCACTTGAAAATGGATGAGAGTTAAGTTGATAAGCTGAGTAGAATTCACTTAAAAATAAACGAAAATGGAGTTACCAACAGTCGTCATGAGGGTAGAGATTTAACAGAGGATTAGAGCGACTCCGTATCATCCGCAGACAAACGGCTTAACCGAAAGGAACAATCGTACACTCAAGGAGTGGCTAGCTGCGAAAAGAGGCAACTGGGAAACTGACTTACCGTTGGTATTACTAGCACATCGTGCCACAGTACAAGGGACAACAAAAAAGTCGCCTTTCCAGCTGATGTATGGGAGGAAACCACGCTTACCGGTGCACCATAAGACTTGGCCAACACAACAAAAATGGAACAGTAAGAGATGGACAAATGAGCGGAAACAAGCTATTCAGAATATACAAGAGAAGCGCAAGAAAGACATCGAAAATTATGGCAAGAAACAAATCAAAGCTTGGAAGCTGTTTGAAGTAGGTGACCAGGTGAAATGTAGAGAACAAAAGTATACTACCGGAAGTGGACCAGGATCAGGAAAGCTTCTGCCGAAGTGGGAGGGACCATATGTGGTCACATCGAGACGCGGTCCAGTGTACACAATAAAGAGAGGAGATAAAGAGAAAAGAGTAAACGCCAGTCTGCTACAAAGATGGAGAGAAGAATGTCAAGATGAGGTACCAGAAGAGCAGCAGGAAGAAACGTCTGTGTGGCGATCAAGGCGGTTACAGGAGAGACTTTATAATGAGGGGGCGAGTGTGGTGAGTGCTACTTATAATCCGATATAAGTAGTATATCAGGAACGAAGTAACAACATGTTTTGGCACACTGGAAAGAGCAATCAAAGAAGAGAACCATGAGAAGAATGTTGCCATTTGATGCAGAATCCAAGAAGCTATCGAATGAGACGATATTCGACCAATTCGTCAAGGATGTGGTAAAGATGTGCAAATGGCCGGTTGGGTGTCACGATGAAATAATAATAATAATCTACTTCATTCCAAAAACAGTATTTACAATGCAAAATGGAATTCTCAACACTTGTCACAATATTGCATGTGATTTACTCAATATATGAGTAAAATTAAAACAAAATTAAACAAAGGAATTTGTCCACATTTACGACATATTGTCAAAGATACTCGAAGTACGAAATGAGAATAATAAAATAATAGTAATAATAACAGGGAGTTTGTTTCAAACAGTGTTGTCGATTCAGTTTGGAAATTTTCGCATGTTACAGATTATTGAATCTAATATTCTGCTGATGTAGCGTAGTGAGGAGAAAGACGAAAAATAACAATTACTGGAGAGCTTAAATGATGTTTACACTTATAAGAAAATAAACATCAAAGAAATGAAAGGATTGTAAATGTAAGAAGAACAATAAAATTAAAGCTTGGTGGAATAAGAATAGAAAAAATGGTTTATTTACTAGTACAAAGAAGTTTAGTTGGTTAGTTTGTGCTTGCGTGACACTATTTCCATCACGTAAAATACGTGCCAAATACGGTATAGTGGAATTTTTAGACTTGGACATACGTGCATAAAATCTTTTGAAATGACTTCTCGTTTTACCTGAGGAGACACAAGGTCGGAGCTGCGGATAAAGTGGTTGCTCACAGTCTGAGAAAATTCCTCTAGCAAATTTGATGCATGAAATCAAGTGCCCACCGTCAATGACGACGTCAACGATATGGCTCAAAGGAATAACACTCGCCCTACTGACAATCTTCACAGTCCTACGAAGTATGCCATAGTCCTTTTTAAGCAATCCAGGAATTAATGAAGGTGAACAGTAAAGAAGAATAGGTAAGATGCACGAGTTGACAAACTGTAGGAGGAGGGATTGGTTGAGTTATACCTGACTGCCTTAACTTCCTAATGTAAAATGTCAGACGAAATATTCTTATAGAAATCGCTAAGAAATGGGAAGTCCAGGATAGGTAAGAAGAAAGAATTAGTCCAAGATACCTAACTTCAGACTTGATTTCTATATCCCTATCATCAATTTTGCAATGGTCATAGGAACCAATAGCTTCATTTAACTTCCTCTTACGTCGGAATCTGAAATTAACAGTGTGAAATTTGGAAGCATTTGGTTTAAGACCATTAGACGGAGACCATTTGCTAACTCCTGATAGAAAGCTGTTCATCTTAGTACAGTCTAGCTGGGAGTTAACAGACATTGAATTAGTTAGATCTTCTGCATGCTTAACAAAGTTCCTTTCATCAGAGTGAGGCAAGTTATGCAAAAAGAAAGAAAACAGAAAAGGAGTAAGGACATTGCCTTGAAAGGCACCAGCCTCAGTAAGCAATTAAGTGGACAACTTCCCATGACATACAGTGTACTGTTTCCTTCCTGAGAAATAAGAATGCAGTCACTTGACAACTGAACAGTCAGTGTGAGTTTCAGCAAGCCTGTTTAACAAAGTACCCCTAGGTACTAAGTTGAAAGCAAATGTGTAATCTAGGAAGGCGGAGCAAACAAATTCTGCCCCCTTGTCTAAAATGGAGACAGTGTTATGATGCAAGACTGCAGCTGCATCTGAAGTACTTCCACTTTGTTTATAGGTGAATTGTTTGAGATCGTTAATGGCTTTAGGTGAAGGTTGACGATTAAGTAAGAGCAACGTTTCCATAGTTTTGGAAGAGGAGGGGTAATAGCTATAGGTCTAAATTTAAAACATGTTCCAGTAGATGACTTACGTATAGGTGCAATTTTAATGTTCTTCCAAACGGCTGGCACGACATTTCTGTAAAAAGATTCATTAAATATGTCACTGAGAGGATAACACAGGATATCTGCACACCTTTTTAAGAATAAGACTGGGCAAACCATCTGGACCTAGGCTACAAAAAAGGTTCAGCGACTGGAGACATTTTAGGACGTCATTTGTGTTGAAGCCGGGAAAGTAGCTTTCATTACCAGGTGTGACATTAGAAAGCTTGACATTTGTGTGAGAATATATGAGAAACACGTTTAGTGTACATACATCAAAGGAATGAGGAATACTATTCATCTGCTTACCACCAGTAATTTCTTCGAAAAGACTATATATATATATATATATTAGAAGCGTTCATGCAGGACGTAAACTTCTGGTTATAAATTGAATTCAACCTGTGCATTTCAGACTTGATTAAGAAGTTAACTCTTTTCAAACCAATGTTATCCTTCATTTTAGATAACTTTCCGTTTCCTAGTGAAACGTTTTAAGTTGAGGGGAGGAGAAACGGTCAAATCTGATGAAGAGTGTTTCTCTGGGGCAACAGGTATCAAGACAAAATTTGAGATAACATGTAATATCTGAGATAGTGTCATCAAGAGAGTCTTCATCAAACAAGTCCCACCTTATGTCTTTGAGTATGGCCTGAGATTCTGAACATTCACCTTAGAGTAACATCTATGTGCACCTTTCTTGGAGAGAAGTGAAGAGGTTCTCTTGTGTTAATTTCTATAAATTTGTGGTGAAAGCCGTGAGAGATAATGAACAGAATTAAACAGTGGAGCTCTTTTACGAGCTCCGTATATTCCGGAGATATTTACAAATGCAAATAAAGAGAAGTATGCAGTCGGGTGGGGAAGTTGACAACATTTTCATGACCTAGCACAGTAAGAGAGCTGCAGTCACAAGAATTAAAATCACCTGTTACTGTCGACAATGAGTTACCGGAAGAGGTGGCGGTGAAAACAGTGAATTCATCAGCATATAATGCTTTTTATTAATTTAATTAGAATCTCTTATATCATCAGGTTGAGAATATTTAAAATAACCGCAAGAGTCAGTTACACGATTTAGACACATAATTGAATTATTAAAACATAATGAATCCAGAACATCAGATGCAATACAAGTGACGGAAAACTTAGGCAGCCCAAGGTGTAAGCAGGCCGCCTATAATGCAGATTTTGTGTCGTGAGTTACTGTGATAATTAGTATGACGGTGGGAGAAGTTTTAACAATCTGTAAACGTGAAGTGTGTACTGTTCGTTTCATTTTCAAACAGTTGAAACAAACCAAGTCTCAGTGTGCCAAATAACCGCTAATATATAATAAACAGAAAGACTGATAGATTTTCACTAGTTACACGTGGCGTGATGCTGACCTGAAGTAACGCAAATATTTCTTCTCTCTATAAACAAAACCACGCGACAACAGAAAACACGATTCAAGAATTCTTTTCTTGTGTAGGCTGGTGATCATTTATCACAATCACTATTCAACTAGCATTCCGTATTCTCAAATAATCACGCGTGCACTCTTCATTCTATCTCTCTGAGAAACACACTTACATCTTGAATGGAAGAACGAGGATTCGTGAAATCATCTCGCTTAGCTTCACACTGAACCCTTGAATATCACTTCAGAAAATCGACGCAATCAGGTGATTGATACACCAATGACGGTGAGTATGGTGGTTGTAGGTGATAATAGGTGTCGACAAATAATCAGTTTATGGAAGATTTCGTATACATTTGAGTAGAATGTCATCCGCTCCTCAGTATTGGAGACATCGATTACACGCATTCGTATATTTGTGGTTGTCTGATTGAAATTACCGATACAATAGCACTATTTTTTTTTATTTTGGTTACAGCTTGATGCCGCAACGTATTTTCAGTACAAGTATGGCATTTTCAGCATGGATATCGGTAGCCCAAATTTTGCAGGCCGACCATAGATATTGGGTGTGCGCCGGCAGGGGCTCGAACCTCGGACCATGTGTATGGTCGGCGAGAGTCCTAACCACTGTGCCACCGACGCACACTAATCGACGGCTTCAATTGTGCCGGAAACACTGAGTCATTTTGTTTTCCACTACACTTCGCTTCAGCTAAATTCACAATCACTCGAGTAGTGCTTATATATATATATATATATGATTGTACATCTTGATAATATATTCGTTGAAAAGAGTCTCTTCGTTGAATCACTTCTTTTGATTTTCTAAATTATACACATGTATAAAGATAGTACAACTAAGAATGTCCTCATGTATCGATGTATCTGGTGGCTTTTGTCATGAAAGCTTTAATGTGCAGGATACTGTATGTTTGGAAAGGGGCTCAAAGTAATGCATTGCTACAACTACAGTTATTACAGAATATCTCAGAGCTTAACGTCAAAACAGGTTGGAGGATGGTTTATGTCGACTGACAACGATAATAATTGTTTAGGTATAAATTTTTTTTAATGCTTTCGCTCCTAGCATCTACAAGCTTGTTTGGATTCTTGTCAACGTACTACCCCATGGGCCCTACAGAAATTTCTGAGAAATCCCACAGGTCAGCTTGTCCTACGGGTTCTAACCTATCAGACCTCCGAATTCACTTCTCACTGAAATACCAGTCATATGCCTTACGATAATCTTTTTATTTACTCACTATTATGCTCTATTTTATCTTAAACACCTAGGTCTTTATTAAAGCAAAACTTACTCTTTGTTCATATCCGTTGCTTACTTAAAGTCTGGTTGCTTTGGTGAAAAAACCACAACAACACCAATGTTTGAGCATAGCTATATTTTCACCAAAAACATCACAGTTTCCATGCTTAGACCAATATAGTTGGCATTAAACATTGCAAATGTATACTTTCATTCTAAGGAGTCTCCACCTCCTTCCTGTATATATCCTCTAAATGCACTTTCAATGATGTATTATTCATAATTGTAATTGATACCATTTTTCAGCTTCCCAGGACGTTCTCCTCTTCCTGAAATAGCGTTCAATCATGTGGCGGCATAGCACTCACCCAGATATACGCTGTTCACTGGTTGACCACAACTAACAGCCGGAAACGGAGCGAAATTTGGGTTGTCGCTCAACTTTGATGGTGACCTTAGTGAAGGGATTACAATTTAACATTTATAAGAACCTGTTCTGATTGCTTGTACAATAATTGGACAATTTAAACTTTTGAAAAAGTGCCAATTTGTGATACTTCAGGATTGTAATTTAAAACATTACTGATCGTGCCTGTAAAAATGGCATGCATTTCTTGTAAACTTACCCGTTTATACGAAATCTAAATTATTATTTAAAAAAGTTGCAGCGCAGTCAAGCCTTTGCTATCGTTTGTGAATTGCTATAAGGAAGTCCATACATACTAAATGGCAGAATACCTATGACTGAAGGATTCTGGTTATCCGTAATCTTATAGACAGCAATTAGGTCACTCTTAAGCCGATGGCTGCAATGTGGGAAAAGGCCTAATTTCTTCAGTCTTTCATCTTATACTTTATACTATAGACACACCATCCCTCTTATCCCCTGTATTTCGACTCTTCCAAAAGTCAGCGTCTCCTTTGAGTATCTAGAGAGCAATGGCATTATGTATTAGATGGTGTGAACTTTTGTACAACATCAGTGTTATGTCTAATATTGCACCTTAAATCACTTAGGTTTTACCTTATATACCATTTTGCATTTTGTCTTCTTTTAGACTGCTTGTGGCTCATTCGACTGTTGAACATTTTTGTTAGTTGTGAGCCATCTTTGCCTTCAGCTATTTTGTTTCTTGGTGTATGGATGCTGGATAACCTCATATTTGAAGGTATGTACCATGTTTATCTGGTACATTTCGTTTAACAAAATAATAATCATGCAGTACTTCAACATTTCGTTATCAGTATAATTCTCTCTGGAACAGTTTGATTTTGTTTTGACCGCAAGTCTTTCTTCCCAAAGGTTATGCGCATAGCGCCTGTAACACTCAGGTAAATCTCAGGAGTGAGAGCACCTAACTCTCTTTGCGTAAAATATATGACTACATATGCCTTTGCTGCACTGACAGTGTAATTCACGTTTGTGTCCAATTTTCCGTTACAACTTTACCAATGTCGCTGTCCAACATAACTAAGACTTGAGATACTACCATTACTATGTTGGATTTTCAGCAAAACTTTACCAAATTCACTTGTTTTTTTATTCTAGCTTGGTACATAATATTAGGACTTGACATCGCCTTCTACTCATTCCTGCCGTTTCTTGTTGTGACATTTGGTTTCATACTGTGAAGTTTCACTATCCGTGGTGTTAGTTTTAACTGGTCGAACTGCTAGCCTGACACAGAATATTCCCTCTAGTCCTGCTTTTCTACTGACCAGGAAAGAAGGCGAGTTTATGCAGTGCATCGATTGGGAATCTAACCCGGATCTCATGCTTTGTTGGTAAGCATTCTACCAAGCTTATCGTAGCGTATAAATCCATGATAGAATAAAACACACAGTAATGCAGTATTATTTACTGAGTACGTTTCATGCAAAATGTATTGTCCTTAATCACATTATTGTGCTCTTATAGCGTTCGGAGATTCTCTGTAGTTTTACTACCTTTTATCCCTAATTTAATTCCTAATAATACTTTCCGTATTATTGGTATTGCGGTTATCATTTTCCTCACACACCATTTAATATAACTTGCCACATGACCCCTCTATGAAACTTGTATTCTGTTGACGATGAATACATTAGTATGTTACCAATTTGTCTATTCGTCACACTTTATCTTATGTTCTGAATGACTGCACACTTTTTGTGTACGTTCATTTGACAATATTAAATAACTAACCATCGCCTCATATTATATATATACCTCAGTAAAGTTCCTGATATACTTTTCACATGCATTTAGTGGCTGTTCTTATTACAATATTCATCGATTTATAACTGCAAAACTTAACGAAAAATTTGTCGAAAACAACTGTTCACTCAAAATCATCTTGTTCTGAATACACTATGGGGATTTTCGACCTATTGGTATTGTGTTGAGTGATTGCCTCTCAGGGTGTTTGATGTAGATTTGCTATGCAGTTACCAAGGGAATACGAGATTGGTGACAATCTCTTTACGTGTATACATACATAGAAAAAGGTTTGGTTACAATCGCTTCGGTCAATGGCGTTAAATTAAAAATTTCGTGTCTTTTGCATATTTTATGAATTTTAAGGATTTTGTGATCTGGAGCAGATTCTGCTTATCTATGAGTTATCTGGTAATTAGGCTTTGTCAATATCTGCTTTCCTTCAAGTGGTAGACGAACCGCCGAAATTATTAACCTTCAGCATTCATCGGTGAACACTGGTTACCAACCTTCACTGTTTAAGTCGATTTGTTTAGTTGAAGGCTCGTGGTGAAGCATCCATGCTATTTGCCACGCTGTCGTGCTACTTTCCGTCGTTGGTATACCATTCCTAGCTAGTTAAGCAATCCTCCTCCCCCAATATACTTCGTATTTTGGAAGATCAGTTTGGTGTTTTCCTTCGTCTTTGGTCTGCGCGGAACAAATGCTATAGGAGTTGTAGGTATGAGATCTTACGTTAGTATACTTCGTACCATCCGCGAACATTAACACCCTCAGACTATAGACCCTTTAATTCTATTATGATAAAGTCTCATAGTGTTATGCAGTAAGTAATATTTACTGATGGTCACGCCTCGAGCTCAAAATCTCATCAAGGTACTCACACAACAGCCTAACTTCGTTTATATAATTCCGTCAATAGTTTTCATTGCTTGACTTGATTGGTAATAGTATTTCCATATTTCCGGTATGAGTGATGAGTCATTCCTATTGCGTGTGTTGGGTGTAGACTCGATGAACAAAGATCCAGTAATCAACCTCTCTCTGTCCACCTACCTGTATTACTTCTTAGAGTTTTAATCCTCTCCCACTATATTGTGTGGTTTTGCGTTTTTAATGCATGCAGTGCAATCGCTGAGCATTTTTTCTAAATTACTTATCTTCGTGGGGTCAGTTACTCTAACCCTAGCTAAATTCTTATGTCCGCACAATCTGACTACCCCAATCTACAGGTCTGATTGACATATGTAGTTGACTTAACTTACAGTCATTGCAAGGTATTTTGTAAATTACATTATTTTGTCTAATTGAGTCAGCTGGGTCCATTAACCGACGGAGCCTGTCCTACCTGAATGAGGTTTTAGGTTTAAGTGTCACTTTAATTCCTGCTTTTTTAAAGAATTCTACGAAGGGTTTCAGATATCCCCTCCTTATGAGGTAAAATTATTGTAGATGCCTTATATTCTCTTATTTTGGTGTTGTTGTGTCCTCTGAGCTGGATAGTTTATTTGCGCAAAATCTGTACTACTTAGTTCTACTGCTGGGTTTGTTAGACACTTAACTAAGCCTGCCTTTACAAATAATGGATGAGATGAATTAAAGTCAGCAATATCAACGTAGAACGCCACTTTCAAAAATAATCATTTATTCATCATTTCACACGAATCAATAATCACATCAAATGACATCGAGAAATTCATTCACGACAGATTAATAAAGTTGTTGGTGAAAGCTTTATCCACTGTGTGATGAACGTCTTTTCTCAGCCTTTTCTTCACCGAATTTATCAACGAATTTTCGACGTGAAACTGGAGTAATATCAACAGATTTCACAGAGATGCTTAGTTTCACCAAACCTAATTAATTCATCAATCATAAATAAACAAATAGGAAGTGTTTTATTCATGTGCATAGCATTATTACACGAGCAGAGGGTGTTCTATATTATTAACAATCTAGTCATGAATGTGAGGAGAATGAAAATGTAGTCGAAATTCATTTCAATTTCATCCAATAGAGGGAACAACACAACAACAATGAGCAGCTAACATGACACAAAAACACTAGTCTACTCACCTGTAATGTTTTTGTGATTTGGACGTGCCTCTGAACAACTGATGACCAGTAATAAGATTACGGACATACGGATGAAAGTCATCTATATTGATGTTTTTGATGAGAATATAACTTGCCTTCAATGTATTCTTATCGTTTGAGTTCTTCTGTATATGTGCCGTTACGGGGTTTGCTGCCGTGTGTAAATATGTGATGGTTTGTGTGAAGAGAATGTCACTTCATATTTCTCTTGTTGTATATATTTAGGTGAAAATCGTAGTTGGCTGTTGAATGAGAATAAACATGAGATACAGACTGAATTATTTTTTTCACCTTGTGAGAAAAGGAATCCGGAATTTCATTTTGCACGTGTGTGTGTTAACTTCAACTGTGTGAGTGAAGTTAAAGTGGTTAGTTCACATCCTATTTCAATCTTTTTTACATGTACGTTTTCACTGCTCATGTACTTTTCATAACCCTGAGAACTGTAATTGAATTTAGTGAAATTAGGAGTATCTCACTAACCACTTTTACGAATTAATATATGGATCATAGGACAGTGATTTATTTTGATTCTCAGACGATGCCAACAGGTCTCCTCATTCCAACCTCCATTAGTTAGTCAGAAGTGGAGTGTGTGGTTGATTTTTGAAATTTTTGAAGATAGTTTTTGGTTCGGTTGACTAGTGATTCTGTGATAGCCGATACTGAAGTGAAAATGAAAGTCTCAGTTTCATAATGAGTTAACACTGCTGACAGTTAGTTCGATTCATCCCCTAACAAAGCCCCTGGGTTTCTTCGGAAATCATCACCTGGTGAACTAATATGTGTATGTCAGATGATTCCTCATAAGAGATATTTGCATTCTTGTACATAAGTGATTGTTTGTCGAATAAAATGTTGACATTAGAGAATTCGTGCAGTAGAAAAGTTTACAGATGTCACGAATTAGCCTCAAATGCATCAGCAGAAATAACAGATATGTAATCATGAAGGTTTTTCAGTTGAAATCACAAGAATATCAACAGTATGACAAACATGCCTACAAACAACAACGACAGTCCCAACTGTGGTAGACTGTATAGCAAGGTAGTGAGAATAGGGGAGCAAGTCGGACAGAGAAGTTGGCACCAGAAGATCTGTATTTTGCAGGTGATTTACTTCTCACATGACAAAAACTCAAAGATAGGCAAGCGAAAATCAACCTGACAATGTTCCTGAACTTTATTTGTCATAAGCTAATCTGAATACTGCACGAGATTAAAATATCATTAGATCAGTCGAATGAATTTGTGGAGAATGAGAAGCTAACCTCAATATTTCACATCTCACAATAAAGATAATAGTGGCGACGACGGTAACAACAACAATTTGTTTCAGGTCATGGGTTCTCTCCAAAATACTCTTCTCTCTCCATCTCAGTGAAAAGTGAATTATTATGCGGCATAGTGGCTAACTAAGTAGATCACTGACTCACTCAGGGAATAACACTCACATGACAAATAGTCTCATTGAGTGTTGGCCACACAAAGTCACTCTACACATCTTATTACATATATCACCTGTAACATACATACACTAGCATTAAAAAGTATAAATACACCTCTCACATATCATGGATTATTTGAAGACAAAGTCGATTCACATCATTTCGTTTGACCGTTTGAATGAGACTGGTGAATGTGCATAACACAGTGTGAATGACAGTGTATACGTTTGTTTTCTGCTTTCTCACCCACCCTCTCTCCCTTTCTTCAGATATTCTATATACTGCCTTCAACACTGATGATTTTGACAGCTGATACCTAGAATGATGACGCGACAACTTTCACGAAAGAAGATGCTGTGAAATATCTGGTGGCTGCAAGTGATACATCCTTTGCTTCTTATGAAATGAGGATTTGTGATGTAGAAGGTGTGAGAGGGAAATGCTCTCACTAACTCCACTTATTCTCATTTGTGGAATTTTGCGTGTGATTCACCCAACTAATGATTCGACCGAGGTATCTGCAGTGATTGCACATGCTGTGCATTATGAATTAATGCACTCAAGTAGTTCAAGTTGAATTTAATTGGATAAGCCAGGGAAAAGATCGAGCCGACTGAATCATATGTGAATTAGTGGTAATGATGTTGATGTCTGAGAATGTTGGAATTCATGCCTCATTTCCATGCTGCTGATCTACTGAGTTCCACATATCACATCTCTAACACTTTTTAACAAGTAATGCGGCTTTCTTGTTGTGAATTTGTCAACCTCAATTCCTCTCTATCAGCTGTCTTGAATGTGCAACATCTCCTCTGCCTTGCAGAAGTTCTGAAAGAAGCAGCTCAAAAGACAAAAGACAATTTGAAGAATGTGACAAATGATGCTGAACATTAGTGTCATAAGCTGTCAACATCGTGCTGACAATTCATCCATTTGTTGTATTATTGTGTGTTCTCTTCTCTTTGTCTCATTTGGAGAATTTAAGGCTGATATTTACAATGAGAAAATTTTTCATGTGTGCAGTTTCGGTTTTCGTTGGGATACAGATTTTTTGAATTTTCTGGTGATTACGTGGCTGTCGAGTAGCTTGTAGAGAAATAATTTGTACAAACTTGACTGAAGTTCACCGGGTTTCCAATTTGATTTAAACATTTCAGGTAATCCACTTCCTTGACATCCATCTGACCAGAAACGCCGACAACTCTCTGAAAAGGTTCGTGTACAAAAAGCCTACATGGAATGGACAGTGCATAAACTTTCAAAGCTTCGTACCCCTAAGCAGAAGGAGGGACTTGATATACGCTCTTTCCTCGAGGATTTGGAAGATATGCAGCGAGGAAGTGATTGAAGAAGAACTGCGTAATCTCCGAGGTACCTTGGTGGAAAACGGCTGTACCATGCACCAGCTTGCAAAACACGTTCGTGAATACTATCCAGCCTGGCTAGTAAAAGGAGAACGGAAACGTGTATATAGTTCAATGACAGAAAATCTAGTCAATCCAGGACATTCATCGCCATCCGAAAAATCCTTCAAAATAGTATACAAGATTCGATCAAACCTAACAAAGGTAGTAAAATTAATACATCTGGGTATCGCCGAGGCACTTATTATTATTGAATTATTGTTCCCTTGGTTTCCTAGTGGAACAAAGGGCTTCAACTGCATGGCTTTTTTCCACTTGTTTCTGCCTTCTGCTGTGCTTTTCACCTGCATCCATGTTACTCCATACTGTTTCAACTCCTCTTCACACGATCTCCTCCATGTCACCCTTGGACATCCCACTCGCCGCTTCTCTGTCGGGTTCCACTCGAGCACTAGCCTGACGAGCGATGTCACCCAGTGGCCTCCTCAGCGAGTGTCCAATCCATCTCCACTTTATCCTGCATATTTGTTGGGCGACTGGTTCTTGTTTTGTTTGTCCCCATAGCTTCTTGTTGGTGATTCTTTCCGGCCATCTGATCTTCAGTATAGAACGAAGACAGCTGTTGATAAAGGTCTGCAACCTGTTGGAAATATTCTTTTTGACCCGCCAACTTTCTGATCCGTATAGCAAAACTGACTTGACGTTTGTATTGAAAATCCGAATTTTGTTGTTGATGCAGCCTGAATGACAGCGGAAGATTTCCAGATTGGTTTCAGGTTGATGAATGTGTTTCCCGCCTTCCCGTTTCTCGATTTGACATCCTTGTCCGTTCCTCCTGTAGTTGAGACAATGTTCCCTAGATAAGTGGATGAAGTAACCGCTTTCAAATCCGTCCCGTCGATGGTGATTGGCGCTGGATATTGTTGCTGTTGTTGTTGTTGGTTGGTTGGTTATTTTCATAACCTCCGTCTTGCCTATGTCCACCCGGAGTCCTGTCTTTGCTGCTTCTTCGACCAGTTTGTCGGTTTTCGCTTGTAAGTCTTCGATTTTGTGTGACATCAAACATAAATCATCCGTGAAATATAGGTCTTCTAGGTTCTTCACGTCGGTCCAGGATATCCCTGTCTTCTCGTTTCCCACTGTCAGACGCATAATCCAGTCCACCACAATTAGGAATATCATTGGTGATAATAAGCACCCTTGTCTGACTCCTATGTTTACTCGAAACGCCTCGCTGAGTTTTCCGTTGTGGATCACTTGACATGTGCCGTTGTCGTACAGCTGTTGAATAAGGTTGATGAATATTTGGGGTACGCCGTAGTACTCGAGTATTTTCCAAATTACTTCGCTGTCAACGCTGCGATATCGAAGGGCTTCTCAAAGTCTATAAAGTTGAGGTAGAGATTTGATTGCCATTCCATGCTTTGTTCGATGATGATGCGTAGAGTTGCAATTTGATCAGAACATGATTTGCTTTTCCTGAATCCAGCTTGTTCTGGTTGTCGGAGTTCTGTATCCAGTGCGTCCTTTATTCTCTCCAGGATGATGCGACCCAGGATTTTACTTGGCGGCTGAGGCACTAGCTATCCAAATACTCAGACACGCTGTGTATCCAAAAGAAATATATCCAACCCTTGTCCCTGCCATGGCCATCAAAAACAGGTAATTCTTTTAATAGTGACTATCCCATCGCCTTTCTTATCCAAACTTCCTGTTTATTCATGTTATTTTTAAGTTTTTCTTAATCCCTATTTACACTACCTGTCTTTTTTTTCATTTTATTATTTCTACATATTTAATCCTTAATTGCATGAACAATTATTCGTCATATTAGTTATGATCCCACTAGATTTTTTTATCCAAACATCTTGTCTATTTTGTTATTTCTACATTTCTAACCCCTAATTGCACAATTTATCAATCTTCTCAGTAATTACGATGCTACTTTGTTTGTTTTATCCGTCCCTCTGTTTATTATGGCATTTTAATTCCTAATTGTAATTTTATTAATTTGACCCTTAATCGGAAATTATTCTGGAACTTTCCCATTCATTTATTATAAACACAAGAATGTACAGACTAGTTGATGACTTCCTCGAAAAGAAAATTTTCTTCGCCGCAACTGTCTTTTTATTTTTCAGTTAATGTGTTAAATATTCCTTTTCACAGTATTTGAGTGAACACAATGTTTCAAGCGATCTAGTTATGTGAATGTAAGTTTAGATTGGATTGAATTTGAATTATACGACTTATATCGTACTATGGAAACTATGAGAATATTCATCATATATTATTTTAAATAATCCCAGAGTGTTTAAGAAAAATATCAAAACAAGATTTTTTTGAATGTTTCTCCGTGTAGGCCACAACTTCTTCAGTAGCAGAATTATTCGGGTTTTATCGACCATCTAAATTATATAGTCAAAAACTAAATAAATTGAAGTTAGCTCCTTTGAAGGTCACTTGTGGGTAGACATTTGTACCAATAGAAGAATGTAAACAGTCATAACATAGTAGTAATGACTGATGTCAAATTAAAACAATTAGTCCCTTAAATAAATCTGAATGAGGTATGTAGAAGACAAATTTCGCGAGATGTTGTCAATTTGTCAAATTGTCATATATGTGTATTTGCCTGTACGAGTGTATGTATATTGTTTGTTATGTGGAAAACACGTCAAAACATGATAATATTTCACAGTGGTCATAATATAGGATTGAATTTTTTCCCTCATCTGCTTTGCTTCAGTAGAGTCTGCCATATATGTGATAAGTCTATCCCTTCTCTCCTATTTACTTCATTCGACGTGGTTAAAATGTGCAAGGCTTCAGAGGTCAGCCTTTCTTTGTGTGAATGAAAGCCTTTTCGGCATTGTCGAAATCAATTTATGTCCGCCGTCTACAACATGCATTAATATGACTGATCTTCTTTCTAGACTTTTTAATTCCACTTCATTTCTAGGTGGATGTTTCGTGCACAGTCTATGTTCATTTACTCTGACTTTCACCTGTCTACTGCTTTCTCCTATATGGCAGGCTTCCCATTCTGAACACTTTATCTTATAGACACAGTTGCTCTGCCATTTCGGGAACCACATCTTTGGCATTCACGAACCATGAAATTATGACAAGTTTTGATACGGTTTCTTTATTTACTAGTATTCCCGGTTCTGTGCTGAAACCAGTCAGTCAGTCTTAACAAGGAACTCGGTAATATTCGTGATCTACTCTGCAGAAACAGATATTTGATGGAGTTCCTAAAATAAATCCATGTGGATTTAGAAAGCACCAAGATGTCTATGGCTCTAAGAAGAATCAGTGTTCCCAAGACTACATTTCATGAGAGACGTTAACGGAAAAATTGTTTCACAACATTTTACAACAGCTTTTAAAAGAGCTACATTATGCTGCTTATTCCGCAACCAGTTCATATTCTCAAGAGTTGGTTTGTAAGGATTATATTTGTCGCTTGTCTACGCCAACAAAGTATACAGCAGCTACCCGACTTCCCACCCCGCCACTTAGGCGGGAAAACACAACGAGGTAAGACGGAAAGTATATTTACGTAAGGAAACAATTATATACACACATATATTTATACATATATCGTCAGTGTTGTATACGTGAGAAAGGAAAACCCGTTGTTTATCTGTTTATTTCCAGACTGAACATCGGTTACCATATGAGTTAGTGATACCGTATTGGGGTGATATTTAAAGTGAAGGCTTTAGTTGCTGCAGCAGTGTCGAGACGTCTTTAGGACATGTCTCGGATACTCCATCAACTGAGATTACAAAAGTTATGTGCTGACTGCCTCAGATTCATTTCATAAAGGCTTCGTTAGACAATGTTATCTTGTACATAACTGTCCATTGAGCAAAGTATGCCAGCTCATGTCTTCTCGTCTCATTTCAAGTTACCACACTAGTATCAATTTGACAGATAGTGCTTGTCTCATTTAACAATGTAATCTGGCTGTTCGAATCCTCCTGTCAGATACAGGACTCTGAATAGTCACTCTTTGTTTAAATTGTACGTTCAAACCAATCAGCCTGATGCAGTATGTGTATTGTAAACCAGTATGACATTAATTACTGGTACGCTAGACTATGATCTATGTCTTTTGTGTAACAGTGGGGGGATATTGTCTAGCTGTTTGAACTTTGCTTCTTGGAACAGGTTCGAGATCATCAAGTGAGAAGCTAAGTCAGTTAACTGCAATTCATGCATTGCTCAACACAGTCTATCAGTGTGTACTAATGTATTTGAGTTTACTAGTATGCTCAGTCAATCGTTTGTTTCCCAATTTTGAACTTTCCTCGAAAACTGTTTATATCGTTGAGTTTTTTTTGATTACTTTTTGTTTTTTTTTCCCCACAGCCCATACCAACTGACACAACTACAGAGTACGATTCAATGAAAACAAAATCTGAGTCTGACGATTCAGATTCAGACCATAGTGATTCATCCTATGATATTGATGATGGACGGACAGTTACACATGTATCAAAATCAAAGGGTAAAAAGAAAGCTAAAAAGGATGGTCAAGTTGGTATAAGTGGTGACAAAGCTGCACAAGATAAGGCGAATAATGATGAGAGTGAAGAGAGTGATTTCGATCTAGAAGCTGCTCTAATGGATGAAGATGATAATGACAATAAAAGTGAGATTACAGGAGCTCCAGATGAACTGTCAGAATTCGAGTTGGAAGGTGATTCCAGCGATGAGTACAGTGACGAGAAGGACTCGTTTACTACAGATTTTGATGGTGATGATAATGAAGATTCCGATGTTGAAATGACTGACCTAACTAAATCTTCTAAACCTTCTGTTAATCGAAAAAAGAAAACGTCAGTAGCGGTTAAGAAGAAGGTGAAAACAAACAACCATGTTGTACCTAAAAAACCGATTCCCAAAGGGAAACGTGTGAGCGCTACATCGAAATCCCAACAACCTGCAATTAAACACTCAGATCCAACCAAAACACAAAGCCTAGTAAAGGATAAAAAGAAGAAAGCTAAGAAAAGGCCTATTGTTGACAAATAACTTGTGAAACTTTGTATGTATATATATATATAAATTCTTGCATCTTTGGTTCTCTTCACTTTTATCATCTGACAAATGTACATGAAAATACTTGCATTTAAATACATAATTTCACATGGAGACAATTCTTGTTTGATTCTACATAATTACGACGGCGAATAAAAGGTGATAATTATTTCCAACTAGATATGGTTTTTTACGAGAGGCTTAGAAACAAAATTACACAGGATTAGAACGGATATCAAGTGTGTAAAAATGAGCATGGAAACAAAATTGAAATAATAATTTTCAACTTGAGATGGGAATCAGGAGGTGCGAATATGGATTACAAGAGCCTTAGAAATTATGCAGGGTTACAACGAATTACAGGTGTATCGAAAATGAGCGTGAATACAAAAGGCATATGTATGGCGTGCCAAAAATAGATAAACCCAATAATCCTCTACGTCCTATATTGTCAATGTGCAAATCTCCAACACATAAACTTGCTAAATGGTTAGTAGAATTATTGCATCCAGTCAAAACACAATTCTGTAAGTATGTGTTAAAAGATACATTTGAATTGGTTGATTTACTTGACAATAGTAATATTAATATTATGAATAAGAATATGTACTCTTTTGATGTAAACTCGTTATTCACTAATGTGCCTTTGCTCAAAACAGTTGACATTTTGTGTGATTATATTTCCACAAACAATTTTTTCATCCCGTTCCCTATATCTTATTTAAGGGATTTATTACTTCTATGTACTAACAATGTTAGGTTTATATTTGAAGGCGATTGTTTCCGCCAAGTTGATGGTGTTGCTATGGGAATTCCGTTAGGGCCCATTTTAGCATATATTTATATGTCGTACATTGAGAATTTATCGGAGGATTTAATCGAAAATGTGCCACTTTATAGAAGGTATGTAGATGATATTGTAATCATAAGTGATAAACCTTGTTCTCCCATCTCAATTTTAAATCGAATGAATGAAGTCCAGAATAGCATATCACTTACATCTGTAGAAGAGGAAGATAATTGTTTATCTTTCCTAGACATATTGCTTAGTCGACGGCTTGATGGGTCAATAAAAAGATCTATTGATAGAAAACCTAGCTGGACATGCCAGTATCTTAATTACCACAGTTTTTGCCCTGTTCGGTACAAAAGAGCCTTAGTAAGGTGCCTCTTCAGTAGAATCCAACGAATATGCACTGAAGACACACTTGATGCGGAAGAAGGAAAAATGACACAAACTCTGGTTGATAACAATTATCCAGACAAGTTCATCAGGAGATTTAAAGTAGTCAGAACACCAAGACCCACTCTCCAACTCGTAGCTAAGAAAGACGTGTACATCAAGCTACCCTATATGGGGCATCAAAGCAGCTTGATAACTAGACAAAGACTGAATGCTGCTGTAAAAAAGACTTTTTATGCAGCCAATATCATAATAATAGAGAATGTAAAGCCAATATATCTATCTAAGTCCTTCGAACTTGCGAAAAATGACGTCACATCCCACTGTATTTACCAATCTGAATGTACGTGTGGACTCACATACGTAGAGAGGACTCATCGATCTCTGCAAGTAAGGGCTTCAGAGCATATTCCTAAATGCCTCCAGAAACAAATGGAATCTTCAGAACCTATTAACGGCGAGAACAGGAGACCTAGCTCATCTATTGCGAAACATATTATAGAGACAGAACATAAAATTGACGTTAACAGATCTTTTAAACCTATCTATAAAAAGTGTTTGGGGCGTATCCTAAAGTTTGTGGAAGCCCTAGCAATTAGAAAGTCTAAGCCACCTTTATGTGTTCAAAAACAATTCACCACATTAAACCTTCCTTGGTAAATTTGTTTTGACACCATAGCAGATGTACTATTACCTCTGTTATTTGGTTTAGTGGTCTTCATTGTTACTTTGACCTGGAATATGTCCTTTAAACTTGACCTAGGTCTATTTTCTCACCTCTTACCTCTTTATCAATTTCATATATATTCCTATGACAAGTCCGTGTGTGATCAGATTGTTCGAAATGTGCTGCGCAAATACATTACACAATTCAGACAAATTACGTCATCTTATTGCTTTATCTAAATTCATAAAGGGAACCAATTGTTTTAAAAATTGAAATAATAATATTCAACTTGAGATGGGAGTTAGGAGGTGCGAATATAGATTACAAGAGCCTTAGAAATTATACAGGGTTACAACGAATTACAGGTGTATCGAAAATGAGCATGGAACAAAATTGAAATAATAATTTTCAACTTGAGATGGGAGTTAGGAGGTGTGAATATAGATTACAAGAGGCTTAGAAACACAAAAATTGCACAGGATTAAGATATAATTGTTAATTTTTTTAAAACGAATTATAAATGTGAACAGGAAAAGCATGGAAACAAACTTAAAATAACTGTTTTTATAACTGGAAAAAATGGAGTGAATCGAATGAAGACTGAGGGAGTAAGAATCACACAAATAGCGAACGAAAAAGGATCAAAAAGAAAAAAGAGAACGAAAGAAGAAAAAAACGGAAGCTAAGGTGACATACCGAGCTAGGTCCATGGTAGTTGTGGAGGTTGGACTAATTTCTTTTGAACACACAGCTCTGGCTTCTCGATGCATATTGAGAGGGCTTCTGCAGTACAGAGAAGTCGGAAGAAACATATCACAGGGATCTTCCGCTCTTTGTGAATTATGATCATGTGAGAGACAATCGTTCAATGAACACGTTATCCTAGTGCAGAATAGAAGAGCGGAAAATGTTAAGTCAGATTTGAACAAAAGCCTGGAACCCGTGGAAGTCCAGAATAAATTTCCCAGCGATCCTAATAAATTTGTCTTCAATCACTCTTCAGTTCCGTTATCAACGGTACAACTAGAAGCTCTATCTCTTGGTCTAAAATTCTGTGACGTTAATCTTAACAGCAACAGACTTCATACGTACATTCAATTCAAGAATTTCATGAGCCAAACTCATGATATTACTCCAGTTTCCGACGCAGAATTTCTACACTTTAAGTCAACAATCTTCGACTGCTGTAATCAGTATTTCAGCTTAAAAACTCAAGCCAGACGTCTCCTGACAAAAGGACATAGACAACAACTCAAAGAACAAAGAGACAATAAAGATTTGATAATAACACGTCCTGACAAAGGATCAGGAGTGGTCCTAATGGATAGAGATGTATATATTAACAAATTGACAACACTTATATCAGATGACAAGAAATTCGCCAAGCCCAACAACGAGAAAAACAAGACAGAACTGATCGAAAAACAACTAACAGATGTTCTCAGAAGAATGAAGAACGACCGTCTGCTACCTGAGGACCTGTTCGATCGCCTAAAACCGACAGGATCAACCATTCCCCGACTCTACGGCTTACCAAAGGTGCACAAACCTGGCTTGCCGCTTCGACCGATTCTAGACATGTCAGGGTCACCATACCATCCAATCGCAAAATGGTTGTCCGAAGTGTTGGAGCCGGTAAGACAACACCTATGCAAATACTCCCTTCGTGATACCTTTGAGTTCATTGAATGCATAAAAGATTTGAATGTAAATGATAAACGAATGTTATCACTAGATGTCGAATCTCTCTTCACCAACGTGCCACTAACAGAAACAATTTGCTTTCTGTGCAATTATATGGAGAAATCCAATATAAACGTCGGAGTACCAATATCATATCTGAAGGAATTGTTGCTGAGATGCACGCTGAATGTACAATTCACCTTCAACGGCGACATCTACAGACAGAAAGACAGAATTGCAATGGGATCTCCTCTTGGCCCGCTTTTAGCAGACTGCTTTATGGCCAGTTTGGAGAGTGGAGTTTTAAAATCAACAATAAACAAGTTACTACTGTACAAAAGGTACGTTGACGATACCTTTATAGTCTGCCACGATAACTCGGACCTTAACTGCATCTTACAAGAATTTAATAATTCCCATCCTTCGATTAAATTCACAATGGAATTAGAAAACGATTCAAAGATTCCATTTCTGGATGTGGAATTAACAAGAAGAGATGATGGAACCCTGAAGAGGTCCATCCACAGAAAACCGACATGGAACGGCCAACTAACGCATTTCTATAGTTGGATACCTTTGAGCCGAAAACGTGCTCTCATCATCGCACTTACTCATCGCATTAGAAAAATCTGCAGCAGCGATTGCATGGAAGAGGAGCTCCTATTCCTCAAAAATATCCTGGCTCAAAATGGATACCCGACACGTTTTGTCGAGAAGAACATGAAACCTAAAATAAAAAGAGAAGAATGCGATTCAGCGCCAAAGAAAACGCTGTATCTGAATCTGAATTTCAGGGGAGATTTGGCAGCCGACATCCTGAAGAGGAGAATATCCAGCTCTTTAAAGAAGACCTTCCCTGCAGCAACACTAAGAGTGACATTCTCTAGCCGTCCAATACTTCGAAACAACACGAAGGACAAACTCTCGCATATGACCAATTCAATGTGCATTTACCAGTTCACCTGCTCGTGCGGAGCTAGGTACATAGGTCGTTGTATGCGCGTCCTTTCAAAACGTGTTAGAGAACATTATCCAGCGTGGCTGCAAAGAGGAGGCACCGGTTCAATCAGAAGTGCCATTATTGAACATCTGATCAACACCTCCCACAACATCTCAACTGATTCTTTCAAAGTAATTTACAAAGTCAACAGAAACCTACCGAAAGCAGTTTGTTTCCGACTTCTCTGTACTGCAGAAGCCCTCGCAATATGCATCGAGAAGCCGGAGCTGTGTGTTCAAAAGAAATTAGTCCAACCTCTACAACTACCATGGACCTAGTTCGGTATGTTACCTTAGCTTCCGTTTTTTTCTTCTTTCGTTCTCTTTTTTCTTTTTGATCCTTTTTCGTTCGCTATTTGTGTGATTCTTACTCCCTCAGTCTTCATTCGATTCACTCCATTTTTTCCAGTTATAAAAACAGTTATTTTAAGTTTGTTTCCATGCTTTTCCTGTTCACATTTATAATTCGTTTTAAAAAAATTTACAATTATATCTTAATCCTGTGCAATTTTTGTGTTTCTAAGGCTCTTGTAATCTATATTCACACCTCCTAACTTCCATTTCAAGTTGAAAATTATTATTTCAATTTTGTTCCATGCTCATTTTCTATACACCTGTAATTCGTTGTAACCCTGTATAATTTCTAAGGCTCTTGTAATCTATATTCGCACCTCCTAACTCCCATCTCAAGTTGAAAATTATTATTTCAATTTTGTTTCCATGCTCATTTTTACACACTTGATATCCGTTCTAATCCTGTGTAATTTTGTTTCTAAGCCTCTCGTAAAAACCATATCTAGTTGGAAATAATTATCACCTTTTATTCGCCGTCGTAATTATGTAGAATCAAACAAGAATTGTCTCCATGTAAAATTATGTATTTAAATGCGATTGTACAGCTTTTGAAAATGAAATCGCCGAAAAGATATCTTTGCTGAACTTCGTTTTCTGTTCTATCTAATGTCCATTTGGGTGTTTTCCACGATCTGAAAATACTTGCATCTCAAAACAAAACAGACAAGAAATAGTTTGAGATGTTTCCAGTAAAAAAAAATGTTGCAAACACTTCATTGTAGTTAAAGAAGTACATATATAAACATCAACTAGCATTTTATAATTGTTTTCCACATTAATTTGTTTATTGAATATATCACACAGTGTAACAGGATTATTTGCTGGATGACTTTTTGACCACAATATATCGTTCATAATCATATCATCAATTATAACTACACAGTTTCGGAACTCGCATTCCTAGTGTTCTTTTTTCCTCCCCATTCTTCATAGGGATATTAGAATCTTCCAGATGTTCAGGGAAGGTATTGAATCATTCTCGTTGCAAATATTTTCAGATGATTTGATAAATAAAGCTTCCGTTATGAATCTCTCCCTCGAACCTGTTATATTAGATTTTAATACTATCACTTTGTTCCACCCTATTGTATGGTTGTGTGTAACTGTATATACTGCTATAGGTGAGCTATTTTCTACATTTCTTATCTTATTAGGGTCAACTGACCTCGATTTCGCTAGGTTTTTGTGCTCCGCTAATCTGAATGACCCAGTGCTTTTACTTGAACCTGACATTAATTGCAGGGTCCCAGATAAACTAAGTTGTTTTGTTTAATTGGCTCCACAAGACCCTTTAACCGATGAAGCTCATTTCTCATTAAGTTTGTGGGTAGTCTGAGTCGTCCTTTTATTCCTGCATTGTTAAGAATTCTACTTAAGGTTTCAGAGGCTCCTTTCCTGTATGGAAGCACTACTGATGTTTGAAATTACCTGTCGTTTGTGTTATCATCTATCTGTGTATTATTGTTTTGCATGTCGTCCTTATTACCATTAATTTCATTTCCCTACATAATTCCTGATTAATATGTCAAGCTAATTATTAAATTTCAAGGTTCCTCTTATATGCTTCACTTCCTGTCTTAGATTTTCCTTGTTACTATTTAGTTTTTTGCCCTATTACTTAAACATTTCACCAATCCTATTGTTACTGACATAGTGTGGGATGGGCCGAAACCCAAATATCGGTTTGAATGTGTGGATTTTCTGTACACACTAGTGTTCAAATTCTCATCTTCTTTCCTTTTTATGCTACAATCTAACATTAGAAGATCCTCTTCATGACTTTCCGGTTTATAAGTGAATTGCATTGCCTCTACTTTTGAGTTGATGTGTTCGAAAACCTATTCATATATTGTGCCTTTAGTACTGTGAATGTGTCGTCTACATACCTCCACTATTCTTTGTGAGTAGGACTGGACGTTTCAATCACAGAGCGTCTTCATTTACCCATTAATATATCTGCCACTGTTAGGGATATAGGCTATCCCCTGGGAACTCCCTGAGTTTGTTTGTATATTTTGCCTTATCATTTAAATACTATGGAAGTCAGGCATAGCTGCAATCCCAGCATGATGTCTTCTTGTAGCACTCTGCTCCTAAATTCGGGTTCTCGGTCAGAAATGAGTTCGTTTCTGACCACTTCTATAGCCCACATCTATCCGGATTCACGTATATAAATTGATGTCGATGCTATCTAATTTTAGACTGTCTAATGTGTTTTAGTTCATAAGACGTAGACAGTCTAGATTTTGAGCAGCCTTTAACTGGATTTGATACCATGGCGGAATATTTTGAACAGTTCACAAGTAGGGGAATTTCTGAAATTATCTATGGATCTAATGGAGCATCCTGACTTATGAACTCTAACATTACCATATATCCTGCCGGGACAATTAGTTTCGGGCATCAAACTAAGCCATTTAGACTCATCTGGAAACGGCCCCTTTGGTATATAAGATTCGCTGTGGATTTCTTAATCTTGTTCACGTCTGTTGATCTCTTAATTCCTTCATACGATCCTGTTTGTATGTGAGTATTAACCTTCTCCAAATAGTCTGATTTGTCTAATACCATTTGTATCACTTCTATCTGACTTAGTAGTTACTATATCTTTGTTACTCTTAAGGTTTTTAGACATTCTATTTCTGATTTCAACAAATTACAGATTTCACTCTTTTTTGTCGTTTATTGTCAGCCAGCTCGTACTTCATCTGCAGTTGTTTTATCTAGCCCATTTAGTGCTATTTCTATTGTTGAGATTACATCCTCGGGTTTCAGCTTGTCTACTGCTACAATGAAATCTCCAATGCACTTATTTCATCACTTGTCCAGGACATTTGGCAAGTCCCACGCCACCACCCTCTCGACGAATGGGAAGGAATAATAAGCACTAAAAACTCAAGTTTCGAGACAGTGCACTTCCAATTTAGGTGGTTATATTCAATAAGTAAATGAATATGGAATTACATAATACCACAGTGCCTATGTCAAACAATTTAAAGTCGTCCGTTTTTTAGGTTCCCCTCTCCTGGTAACGACAGTAATGGTTTCGCGTCCTGAATTGTCTAGTATTGTTTAGGGATAGTTGTTAGGTCACGACCTCATCCGTCTCCATAGTTGTTGTGTAATTTACCTAATGTTTGTCATTCTAGTCTTCTGGTTGACAAGACAGTAGGATATAGTTCGTGGGCATTCCGATTTGATTTACACTTCGCGCTCACTAGTCACTCATCAGTGAGATGTTTCTCCAATTCATAGAACCCTGTATTTATTCAGGTTCTTCAACTTTTAATGTTTAATGTGGGAGTCAAAGCTCTTGCTATCTGACTACTGCAACCGGACTGTACTTAATCTAGTGAGAACGTTGCAGGCTTGATCGTGCATCTTCGTCTACCATAAGGCACCCACCCCCAGCTCGATCAGGAAACTAAGTCCCTATTTGAGGAAGAACTAGCTAAACACATATCTGAGTTCGATAGCTGCGCTCACCCTGAAGAAGCCTGGAAGAATATTCAGTCAGCCATAGATACAGCTGTGAATAAGGTAAATCCAAAGGTGAGTAAAAACCATTGGATTTCGACTGCCTCATCCGAACTGATAGATGCTACAAGACTTATTCCGGCGAGCTCCGAATTCAATGAGGAGCGAAAGCTGCACAAAAGGAAACTTACAAAAAGTCTCCGCAAGGACCGTGAACATTGGTGGTTGACAAAGGCGAAAGAGATGGAAAAAGCATCGGCGATAGGCAACTCTTTAGACTGATCAGGGAAACGGGTGGGAGAAGGCAAATCATAAGTGAGACTATTTCTGAGAAAAATGGCTCCTTAATTAGCTCTCAGGATAGACGCCTTGAACCCTGGAAAGAACAATTTAACTTGCCTACAGCCACACTGAGCCTCCCCGCCATCCAGCACACACTCGAATGGGACATAGACACTGGCCCGCCGTCTGTAAGTGAGGTCACAAAAGCTATCTGTAATCTGAAACAAGGCAAAGCGGCAGGACCCAACGGAATTATTCCGGAGGTGTTTAAATATGGGGGTGACATACTAGTATATAGTCTAACTAAGGTACTAGGTAACGTCTGGGAATCAGAGACGGTTCCATCAGATTGAGGTAAGTCACTTATTATACCAATATTCAAGAAGGGAGACAAGTCCTCATGTGATAATCATAGAGGAATCAGCCTGACGAACATAGTCTCTAAAATCCTAGGCTCAGTAATCATGCACAGACTAAGCCGAACTCGGGAGGAACAAACGAGGGAAAATCAAGCGGGCTTTAGGCCAGGTAGAGGGTGCATAGATCATATCTTCACTCTCCGACAGATCCTAGAACATAGACACACTTTTAGGCGTCCAACAATTGCCATATTTCTTGACTTGAAGGCGGCCCTCGACTCCGTGGATCGAGAGGTACTATGGCAATGTTTGACTGTGAAGGGAGTGCCAAGAAAATACATTGCACTAATCAAGGCACTCTACTCAAACTCACGTAGCCATGTAAGGGCTTATGGGGAATTGTCATCTGAATTGATAACAACCAGTGGTGTCCGTCAAGGATGTCCACTTTCCCCTTTTCTGTTTAACTTCATCATAGATATGCTAATGGAAGTATCCTTAACTGAACTTAACGACTTGGGAATCGACTTGTTACCAGGGAATAGTCTTATGGACTTAGAATATGCAGACGACATAGTTCTGTTAGGGGAGGACGCTGACAAAATGCAAAGTCTTCTAAACACCTTGAGCAGCAATCTTCATATGTTTGGCATGCGATTCGCCCCTGTAAAATGTAAGATGCTGCTACAGGACTGGACTATGTCAACTCCTAGCTTAGTGATAGGGAGTGAAGTGATAGAACATGTTGACCACTTCACCTATTTGGGAAGTTGTATCAGCACCAACGGATTGATTGGTGACGAAATCACAGCACGGATCCAAAAAGCTCGGGCTGCTTTCGCTAACTTACACCGTCTCTGGCGTAGGCGTGACATCCGGCTATCAACCAAGGTACGTGTGTACTGCTCAGCAGTTCGCTCCGTCCTTCTCTATGGCGGTGAGACGTGGCCATTGAGAGCGGAAGACATGAAGAGATTGTCTGTTTTTGACCACAGATGTTTACGATCTCTTTCTCGCGTTAGGTGGTATAATAAGGTAAGTAATGTTGACGTTAGGCGTACAGTGTTGGGCAAAGAGGGAAAATCAATCGAAGAGGCTATAAAATTACATAGATTGAGATGGCTAGGTCACGTGCTGCGCATGCCTAGCCATCGCCTCCTCCGACGGGCATTACTAGCTAATATAGGTGCAGGTTGGAAAAGAGTAAGTGGTGGCCAAACAAAAACATGGCATCAATCCATGAAATCCCTGACAGTTAAACTGAGTCAGGTAGGGAGATGCAAACTTCCGGGTTGGGGCCCTCAGGACTCTAAGAATCAATGGCTGGAGACACTAGGTGACATGGCTCAAAATCGTTGTCAATGGCTTACGCAGATGTATTCAGTCTCTGTAATCTTTCATATTCCTTTCTATCATTACTCATTCTGTTTCACTCTTACACCTCTCAAAACTCTACTGATTCTCTTGACTCATTTTCTTGTCTACCTTTGTGTGTTCTTTGGAACGTGGCAACTCAAACTGCTGCACTTCGGTGCCAAGTTCTATGTTGAATCCAGCCAGCCATAAGGCACCCACACTACCCACTATCCGACTGACATATTAGGCACCGAATTAGTGTTTACGTCGAAACTGACATTTCCGGACTGTCGTGTGACAGAATTCTACACTAGGAGGTAGAAACCAAAGAATATCGGTGGTTAGGACTCTCGCCAACCATCCACATGGTCCGGGGTTCGATCCCCCACCGACGCACATCCGATATCTATGGTCGGCCTGCAAAATTTGGGCTACCGATATCCATGCTGAAAATGCCATACTTGTACTGAAAATACGATGTGGCATCAAGCTGTAATCAAAAATAAAAAATAAGTTTACTGATTAGTGCAACTGACACGCTTCTACTCACAGTAACAATTGGTGTTACGGAACAAGTTACCACAAATAGCCACAGTGAAGGAATTAAAGGTGGTGTTTATCTGCTCCATTACGCACTGATACATTGATCAACAGAGTAGGATTGGTAACGTTTATAATGGTCTGATTGATCTGGTGACCTCTTGGTTATCCGACACAGTTAACATCTCTACTCAGCCACCTGCATGCATAATATTATATGAGCTGACTGCGTTTCAGGCGCGAGAGGACGTGAACAATGCAGTGACATCAAACCAAGATGTATACCAATGGGCAATTACAAACATAACGAGCTCCTACTGAAGAATTGAACTGCGCAATCCATTGAACCGTGGCTCATTTTGTCAACTGTTTATGACAAACTAAAGCAGATCATGTTTTGGAGACCAACTACAACCACTCGGATATCCGATAGGCTGTCATCCGGAGACTTAGTTTTCTAGAATAAATAAGGGGCGAAGACATTGCAGCCCGAGGGAAGGACCTAGTCAGCTCGTGCACGAGGAACGAAACTTATACCTGCACATACCAGGTACATGGCAAGCACATTAAGACGTCAACAAATGGTACATTGACGAGACACAGAGCGAACCAAATGACTTCTGAACAACCTATTTCCACAATGAATGACGAAAACAAACACGGACCATGTGACGATCCAGCCTGGGCTTTCACACTATACTACGGCTTCTGCATAAGGAAAATTTCCTACGCTAACCAAAGTGGAGATTTAGAGTCAGTGTGAGTCTAACAACCAGTTTCCATAATGCTAAATGACCAAATACGTTATTCGCACTCCGATGGCCTACTAAAACCTAAGTAGTGCACCACCCAAACACATGCCGCTCACTTGTGATATGATAAGCACTTCCTGCTGATAAAGCTAGCAGCTAAGTCCGTAGTCTTGTATTTAGGAAATAGGGGATAGTGAGCTCATATTAGCTCCAATCGACGTTGGGCTGTACACAAGTTTCCTTGAGTGAAATCGCTATGCAGGATTTGCTCTTAATGACCACAGTCAGCATATCGATGACTATTTAAGACTGTAGTAAACCTAAATAGCATTGGGCCCGTTAAGCGTTTGAACAGTCAGTATACATTGTGAACAAACACGCATGTGGGGCACTATTAGATGTGAACACAATAAGCACACCAATCAAAAAATTTATTGAACACAATGATCATACAGACTACAGTTCGCATATATAACTCCGATGCATTTCTGATTGCCTGCTGCAAGTCACGTTTAGTTCATTGATAACATGCGTACATCACGTAGTTGTCCAAAGTGTACTAAAAGTGGAAGAAACGAGCCATTAGAGAAAGTCAAGTAAAAAGTGAATCAGGAGACTACTAGATACATCTCGTCTCAGACGGGGAAAGATGTTTCATCATTACTTACCTTTTAACTTCCATGTGAATCAATTTAAGAATACAGCTAATTCGTCCATCGTTAAGCTTTCCATTCATAGTATCACCAACTTTCAGAGAGCTGAAAATAAGTAGGAGAATGTAGTCCAGTGAACGAAGTTTTAGAATATGAGGTCAGTTAATACATGCATACATCTCGTCTCAGACGGGGAAAGATGTCTCATCATTGTTTACCTTTTCGTCACCATCACATTTCTCTCATGTGAATAGATTCTGAAGTTAAGCTAAGGCGCTCATCGTCAACCTTCTCGTTCAAAGTATCACCAGGTCTTGCAACTTTCAATGAGCTGAAATTAATTAAAAAATTCGTTTGAATGGACGGTACATTGAAGGGATCAGTTAATACATGCATACATCTCGTCTCAGACGGGGAAAGATGTCTCATCACAAAAAGAACTACACTCACCTTGATCTCATCTGTTCCTTGGCGCTCACCAACGGAGTAACAACCTGCAACAGGAAATACTATTTAGTTCAACTCAACTCAGATTACTAAAGAGGCATTCATTGCTACAAGACCGAACCGTAAGAATACCGTAAATACACGTATTTATTGAGAGGGGGAAAGCCTACTGTTTGTACGGATGCGTTTGGGTTTTGACAACTTTATGTCCAACCGTCACACATCCCTTTAATGATAGCTCAAGTTTACACCTACTTGACCTCACCAAAGTAGGTAAGATTGTGAGCGACGAAGGGGATTACATGGTAATTCAAACGGCCAATGAGTCATGGTCCGTAAATGCTCAGTGAGCCACATCCTCATCACTGTATTCTCACCTCGGTGCCTAGCCAACATGTCTGGAATTGTAAAGCTACAGAACATCCACGTGACGTAGGTCAACTAGACTTCGGCACATACTTAAACAAAACTCTTGCACAATGTCCAATGTAAATTCATTTGGTACAATTGACAATATATATGTTTCTTGAATTCCTACTCAGTGTTCATTTGAATTATTCTCTCCATGGAAAACGTCAAAAGTATTCACTTCATAATGATGCCCAAAAGGAAAAGAAACTAGTGTAAACATTCACCCTATCTATTATTTCATAGCACTTATATTCTAGAAGAAGAATGAAAGTCTTCTAAATGCAAATCCTGTGTGACTCAATATATCCATTAGTTCCCTGTCCTACTAATGATCACGGAATATGATGGTGCTGAAACACCAGTCGATTGCGAATTAGTCTTTCCTTCTTAAATTACACGACTCGGAGATGAAATTCCCTATTGCTTGTCAGAGTTGCAAGGGATCAAAGAAAGACATGGATCCGATGGAGTTGGGAATATTTCACCGTTAATGACTAACATGTTTACTTTCGATACTGAAGTTCACACAGTGGTCATGAACCAAAGCCAGTTCCTGAAGAAGCAGTTACTTGATAGTTTCATTGTCCTGCAGTATAGTATTCCTGCATTTCGCATCGTCTAATGTACTGTAGCCGTAAATCCTCGCCATTTGGTACTCCGTCTTGTCACGTGCGTGCACGATCACTAGCCAGCTAAGCATTCACTTCAGCCCGCGATTTGGTCCAGAAATATATATCGTACTTTGGACGACTAAATCTGGTCTTTTGCTTTGTCTTTGGTACTCGAAGAGCGAACACTATAGAAGTTGTTGATATAAGATCTTGCGTTAGTATACTCCGTACAATTCGTGAACGTCGATACCTTCAACCTCCAAAGTACCTAGACACAGAAGCAGACTTAATAACAGGTTCTCATAAATGTTAAACTGTAAACCATTTACCAAGGTCACCATCAAAGTTGATCGACAACCCAAACTCCGTTCCGTTTCCTGCTGATCGTTATGGTCAACCAGTGAACAGCGTATATCTGGGTGAGTGCTATGCCGCCACGTGATTGAACGCTATTTCAGGAAGAGGAGAAAATTCTGCGCAGCTGCAAAATGGTATAAAATGCGATTATGAACAATACACTATTGGAAGTATATTTACGAGATAAATACAAGGAGAGGAAGCTATATAGTACTTGAAATGATAGTTTACATTTGCAATGTTTAATGCTAACCATATTGGTCTAAGCATGGAAACTGTCACGTTTCCGATGAAAATATAGCTTTGTTCAAACATTAGTATCGTTGTGTTTTTAATCAAAGCAACCAGACTTAAAGCAAGCAACAAATGTGAATAAAGAGCAAGTTTCAGCTTCAATAAATTCCTAGGTAGTTAAGATCAGATGGAGTATAATAGTACGCAAATAAAAAGATTAGTGTGAGGTAGGTAAGTGATATTTAAGTGAGGAGTGAATTCAAAGATCTGGAAGATTAGAAGCCATAGAACAAGCTGACCTGTAAGATGCCTCACGAATTTCTGTAGGGCCCAATGGGTAGCATCTTGACAAGAAGCTGAACAGGCTTGTAGATAGTAGGAGCCAAAGCACCTTTCTTATTTATGATTAGATCTGTACAACCCTTATTATTTTTTTGTTGAGGGTCCAGACTAATATTTAATTCTCGAGCTGTCAAAAAATGCATGTTGGGTAGAGCTAATGAGTTAACCAGTTGCATCGACAAGATGCAATTTAACCAGGACATGTGACTGTTTATCGATTGATAATGCCATTATCATTTGAGGTCGAATGTACGATCTCACAGTCCCTCTCGCCACAGGTGCTACATAGGTACTGGCAACTGTCAGGGAAAGGTTTTGGATATTACAGGGAATTGTAACAATCAGAAATGTCATCGGAAATTGTATGCGGTGTAGAGGGAGAAATGCTAGGTGAGAGCACCAGCTGTTAGCACCCATTTCGATGGCCACTGTCGAGATGGACGCCTATTTACCTCCTCACTAGGTGCTGAGTATTTCCGGCCAACAGCAGCGACAATAGGCAGAAGACATGAAAAACGCTATGGGATTCCAGTGTAACGACAGAAGGCAAGAGTCAGGCAACAGACCATTTATTAAGGAAATCAACGCATATTTATACATGTTTTCATGTACATTACTATGGATATGTGAACAAACAAACAGTCTTCCGATTGGTTGTTTCTCACGACAAATCTTGGGAACGTAAATATTGACGTAAATTACTGTCTACCAATTTGGCTAGTAAACAGCTCTCACCACACCGGTAGTGCTAGTGTGAGTCGTGGTGACCAACGTCAGTACATAATCGTTAAGTGCGTGCGTGTTATGCAAGAGCTGCTTGCGTAAGTGTTGGGAGTGCACATAGTTTGTTGGTGAACTTCTTCTTTCCATTCAGTGTTAAGCACCCGGGTGAATGCTGTATAATCACTTACCCTGATGGCTGAAAATTACTGTAAATATTATCTTATTCCCTGTCTGGAAAACAAACTAACATTCTTATTGTAGGTGATGTTATGCCGAGTATTATTAATAATAATTTATATTTCGTATAAAAACTAAAGTATCTGAACCACACACAACAACTGACTTTGCTGATGTCGAAAATCCGAATCTGGTTGTTTACACTGAGATCAGCGGAATTCCATACTGATTTCGAAGTAATAAAGGTCTGCCTTACTTTTCCAATCCTGGCTGTTACTTACGTCCTCGTCCGTGCCACCGCATGTAGTTGAAATAATGCTGTTAAGGTAGGTGAAAGAGACGACTTCCTCCAGTTTTCCCTCGCTGATTACGGTTGGTGCTTGTTGTTGTGGGTTAGGTTTCTTCTTCACCCCTATCTTCCATATGTTCACTGGAAGTTCTCCCTCTGACACCTCTTCCACCATTTCGTTGTCTTCCAACTGCTGATCTTAGGAGGAGGGTGAAATTAGACGCAAATCATCTGCAGAGTACATATCTTCTATTGTCTTCCTGTCAATCCAAAGTATTCCCGTCCCCCAGCTCTTCACAGCTTGCTCCGATTCACCACAATTAAGAATCTCATCGGCAGTAGTAAGGTGCCCTGCCTCAATTCTGTCTTCACTTTAAAAGCTTCACTGAGACTTCTGCTGTGGATAACCTGGCCTCTGACATCACCATACACCTGCTGAATGTAGTCTATAAAGGTTTGAGGCAGTTTCCAGAGCGACTAACGACCGACTATATCAAAGTCCTACCCAAAGTCAAAACGGCAAACCTATGTTTTGCCCTCGATAAATTGAGCTTGTTACAAGTGGAGTTTCGCATCCAGTACGTCTTTTAGTCGCTCCGATATGCAGCGAATTGTTTTTTGCTTGAGGTGGAGAGAAGTATTATCACACGCCAGCTCTATTAAAGGCATAAGCCGACTTTATTCAGGAGTTTTACAAAGTAGCTCTTCTTTCAATTCTCAAGTATTTCCCTAGGTCTGAAGACCCTGTGTAGCAGCGACGTGACCATATACGCCGATGTTTCTAGATCTGATTAGGATGATTCTGGGGAAATTGCATCTGGTCCTGGTGTTTCCCTAGCTTGCTTTGACTGTAGCATTCAAGGCTCCTATCTCTATCGGAGAACCGGCGTTCACTGACAGCTCTGTCGCTCTTAATGTTAATGTTAATAGAATATACAATAAAAATTAAGCCAAATCACGGGTGGCTAGTAGTTAGGGAATGCAGATGGACGGAACGAACAACAAAGTTGTTACTTCTAATATTTGTACCTTTAGAAGCTAAAGCTGCACTTTACATACCATTCTGCATTCTGTGTTAATTAGACCGTTTGCAGTCCACTGGACCATTGTACATTTTTGTTTGAATGTGCACTATTGTCGGCTGCGAACCATTTTGTGTCCAGCCATTGTGTTCATAGTGTTTGGATAGCGGACAACCTCACATATGAAGGTTCGTACCATGTTTATCCTACACATTTTGTTTAATAAAACAATAATCTTTCCGTTCTTCAACAGTCTGTTATCAACATAATTCTATTTGGAATCATTTAGTTTCGTTTTGGATTTCGGTCGAAGACTGCAATTCCGTTTCTTCGGAGCGTTATTCATGCTGTAGAAATTATACCCTTCTCTTGCTCTTTTGGACGCTGGCGAGTGGTGAATGTCCCCGCCCTGTGGGTTTGGCTAGGTAGCCTGCTTTAGTCTCTTACCAGTGTGCTTTCGAGACAGGAGTTCAAAATAAACTGCTCGCTTCTATTCTCATTTGCGCTATCTGTCGGTGATTTTGTTATTGATTTTGATGCGAGAATCTAGTACTCAATCGTCGGACTCAAGTCATTCAGAAGTCCTCTTCTTTCATTGTAGTTGACTTTTTATTATAATTTTGATCTTATTCAGCGTTTGACATCTTCTGGTTTTCCAGACATTCTATAGCCGCTCCCAGATCTAGTTAGTGATCAGGGATTTCAGGAGGATGAGATGAGTAACAAAGTAGGAACCAAGGTTTTTCATAATTTGCATGGCTATCTTCACCAGTTGAACAATGGATGTCCACCCGTGTATCTGACTTGGTTCCTCTTCACTTGCTCACTGCCGTGCTTCCGAAGGTAAGCGTCTAGAAACCACTCGTTAAAGTATGAAAATGTCTTGTAAAACCATAGTCAGTCTAATAATAATAATTTATATTTTCATATAAACATAAATTCACATGAAAATGCATGTCATTTTTACAGGCACGATCAAGTATGATATAATGACAAATAGTAGATTATCGATGTTTGCAGTGATAGTATGTGCAGGCTGCTCACCATAACAGTTAGTGTCCAATGAAAGGTGTAAAGAAGTAGTGTTACATCCAGAGTAATCAGCAACAGTTTAATTTTTCAGTACGTTTGTGGTTAGGAACCAGAATTATGGCGAACTGATCCATAAAAAACAACAGATGAACCATTTCGGAGCTGAATATTACCATTGAATGAGCCAGTGAGATTTAAAATGCTGCCACGATCACTAATCCTTGGATTTCCAGATTTATTAGCGCTGTACAGGTAGTGATTGGGATTTATTTGTTGGTATGAAGGTAGTATTCCATAATTATCATACAGGATGCATTGCAGGAGAAAGTAATCAGTATTATGCACGGCGGGATCTGTGGCCATTGACGTTCGCATACCTTTTTGGATTGTCATAGTAAGTCGCCAAATGTTTATATTCTTTGTGATCATTCAGAGAATAAAACCGGCGAGGGAGATAAAGAAGACAAATGACAACAACACAGAAAGAAGCACAAGGAGTCCTCAAGTGGCGACATGTAAGATTATATTTATATATAATAATAATAATAATAGTATATTCTCATTTTTTACATGAGGGACACCAGTTTACAGGCATCATCACTTCGATAAATTACACATACGATTAGTAAATATAGTTAGTAATGATAATATAATAGGGTACATATTTGTTCATACAAATATAGGAAAAACAAGTTCTATAGGAATGGATAAGAATTATTTAAGTTACATATTTAAATTACATGATTTACGGTTAAATAACATGGTTGCTGTCATTTTATCTTTAGTTTGTGGGGAAAATCGGATAACTGGTGATTCAATGGAACACACCAACAAATATAGAGATATTGACTTCGCATTAACAAAAAAAACCCAAGTATGCGTTGGATGGATTACATATACTTGGGAAAATAAATAAAGCTTGAAGTCAATTCCCTCATAATACAATAAAATGCGTCTTACAATAATATATTCCCACTTTATGCACATGAGGGACTCCAGTTGACAGGCATCAACAATATGGTAATAATGCACACATGGAGTAAACATGTTTAAAATTTTCCACTAACACAAAATATATATACAAGGTAAGATAATGAAATATTGACCGTAAGTACACTCTGCATAAGTTAAAACAGTTTATATGGCATAATCCTAGGCACAATTATTGTTTGAATTTGTTGAACATGAGCGAAACAACTGAGTGTTGCGTTACATTCGGTCGATATGGTGGTTTAGTCACAAAAGTATAAAAATGACTTATAAAACGTTACTCAGTTTACCGTAAACGATGTTTTAAGCAATATAAACTGCAAACGGCTCACCACAGCAGTTATTATCCAGTTAAACATGCAGAGAAGTAATCATAATTCAGCAACTTGTGAATTTTTATTCTTTTCTGTCTGGAACCTGAGTAACTGCGAACCAATCCATGCAAAAATGTCGAAAGAGGCATGCAGGAGCAGAATTTTGCCATTGAATGAGTCATTGGTATCTGAGATGCAGCTATCAGCATATTTTCGTCATTTCATAGATATCCAGATTTATTGACGCTGTATAGGTAGTGATTTGGATTTGTTTGCCTTTCGGATTTACTTAATATATATACTTATACCTTCTATAGAAACCACGAAATCTAATGATACACTAAGTATTTCAGTTAAGCTAACATTTATAATATAAGTATGAGCTAAAGTTTTTGCTGTGTCCAGAAATATTCATCGTGTTCTTGCAATAATAATAATAATATTTATTGAAAAAATTCTGTTGTTACTCATGCGTTTAATGCATCAAGCACGCATGCGTGGGGTGGAAAAGACGGTGTAGGAGTCAGGCGAAGGGGAGCGCTGTGATATTTGAGGAGTCTAGTGACTGAGGAGACGAACACTGGCAGTGTGTTTGCGTCACGCACAATAGCCGGTAGTCTACTCCAAATGACTGAAAACTTATTTAAGACTTTGTGCCACATGTAAGTCTGACAATGTTCTATAGAGACTGGGTTGTCAAGATTTCTGAGGATGCAACTGATGACAGCGGTAGATTTAGTTATTTGCCTGGAGGAGTGCAAGAGAAGATTAGTTAACTTGTAGTAGAAAATAAGGCTAAGCTTAAGACGTCTCTTAAAGTGATTATATTTTCAGTCTATTTCAGTGTTCAACGTAGTCAAGAGCGAATTCTAAGCGAAGAGCCAAGGGTGAATGCAATCGTTTGAAGTGTTGCGCTACAGGTGTTCAGTTTCTACGTGAATCTTCTTGCCATATTCTTTTGGAATTCAGCCGCGTTCCTCACAATACCCACATATCCATACTTAGCAAGGATCACATTCTGTCGCCTGGAAATATATATGGTATTCACTTGTGGAATCTACTACCCGGAATCTTCTGACACCCGTTCTAACCACGCGGGACTAAGGATTTTATCCCAAGGCAGTACTGTTAAAGGAATATCCGACTTTTTATTTTCCAATATACAGCCACTTATCGTTTTTTTGATACTTCGATAATACAACAATCTTTTTTATATCCTCAAGACTTTTCTCCGGACGCTGTGAAAATTCTTGTTTCTGTAATGGTTAAGTCTGTCATACGTGTAAGTACCGCTAAGAGACTGAGATCTAATACTCGTCAACCATCTGAAGACACCGGTTCCGTAGACGATCTTACACTGTACCACAGGGCATTTTTATCTAATGTAGATCTGTACAACCCTTAGTTTTCTTCTTCGCTAATGTTTGACTCTCGAGCTCTCAAAAATGCATATTGCTATCCCACAGACCGGAGCGTGTCACATTTGTGACCACTGCCCTATACGTCGGTGGCACAGTGGTTAGGACTCTCGCAGGCCATGCACATGGTCCGAGGTTCTATCCCCTGCCGACTCACACCCGATATCTATGACCGGCCTGCAAAATTTGGGCTACCGATATCCATGCTGAAAATTCCATACTTGTACTGAAAATACGGTGTGGCATCAAGCTGTAATAAAAAATAAAATTAAAAAATAAATAAAATAATATATATGGAGCTTCGAATTACGGAAAATTGATCAGGGCAACATTCTCTGACAAATGTGTATTTGTAATTTTTCATAAAGTCGATTCGGCACAGGTTACTGAGATGCAGAGCTAGAGCCGTAGGCCCTCTTCTCTTTACACTTTATGTTAATAAGATCACACAAAGTTGAAAACATACAAAAATATTGTCATGCAGTCAGCTGATACATGTAGATAGAGACAGAGAAATGAAATTTTGTCGCAAATCCTGGAGGCATTGTTTCACTCATCAATTCGAAAACACATGTGAAAATATATGAAAATATAAATTATTATTATAAAATATTAATGTTCTTTACATGTTCACATACTTTCTTTTTCTGGGATTCCATTGTTGATGATATACCCCTACTACTTCTTAAATTCTTCTCAATATCTATGGACACTGGCACTTACCCTAATGAGTGGAAAACTAGCTTCATCATTCAACACTATAAATCCGGTGATAAGGCAAACGTCCGCAATTACAGACCTATAAATATAACCCCAGTTGTCTCTCGAATCATGGAGAAAGTTGTCAAAGATCAGTTGTCAGACTATCTACTTAAGGAAGATCTTGTTACAAGGTCTCAACACGGATTTCTCAAAAATAGGTCTTGCGTTACTTGCCACTTCGACTTTTTCAACTGCATCACTAGTAGTCGCGAAGCACGTAAGCTAGTTGTTGTTCTCTACTTCAACATATCTAGGGCATTTGACATGGTATCTCACAGTATTCTCTTTGAGAAGCTGTATTCATGTGGGATTCGCAATCCATTACTGAGCTGGTTAAAATCGTTTCTAAGCAATAGGGTACAAATAACCAAGGTTGGATCTGTATTGTCTCATCCTAGGCAGGTCACAAGTGCGGTTGTGCAAGGTAGTGTCCTAGGTCCACTTTTATTTACAGTATACATTAACAGCATTTGCAACTGCTTCACCTCAGGTAAATCATTCCTATATGCTGACGACCTCAAAGTCGTTTACTCCTGCCACGCTCATGAACTAAGCTATATGGTGAATAAAATACATCTTGAACTAAATAGTCTCGCAACACGGTGTACTGAATCCTGTCTAAAGTTCAACATTGATAAATGCGGCTGGATTTGTATCGGAAACAGTAACCTTGACCTGAATCTTGAAATAAACGGGCGTAAACTAGCCAGGCTCAACTCAGTCGTAGATCTCGGTATCAGATACCCTAATAACTTAACGTTCTCTGAACAAACTGATTATGCCAGACGTAAAACACGAAGGCTCCTAGGATGCATAACTCGCAATTTCTTTTGTTGTGAGACTAGGGTTTTATTATATAAAGTATGTCTCCGACCTATTTTAGAATACTGCCCGTTTATTCTTAGCGGACTCAGACAAAATGACAAGGAGTGCAACGGCAATTCACCTTAAGAATTCTTGGTTTAGAAAGTGGTCTCCAATACTATAAACGTTGCGACAAACTAAGTTTAGAACCACTCTGGAAAAGACGTCTTAAGCTAAACCTGATTTTTTACTACAAGCTAACTAATCCGCTCGTGCACTCCTCCGAGCCAATAATTAAACCTACCGCTGTCATCAGTTACAATCTTAGAAATCATCACAACCTAGCTGCTATAGAGCATTGTCAGACTTACCTGCGGTATAATTTCTTCTTAAATAAGTTTTCAGTCATTTGGAATAGACTACCAGCTGATGTGCGCGATGCAAACACACTCGCAGTGTTTATCTCCTCAGTCACCAGACTGCTCAAAGATGACAATGCACTTCTGCGTCTGAAACCTACACCCTCTTTATAACCCCACATAGATATTTTAAGTTCATTAAACGTGTAGTTACAACAAACTACAATTATAAATTTTTATATTATTGGAAGCACATGATAGACATTTTTACACGGGACAATAATATTAGTTCACACAATATAAAAGTTAGCATCACGGGAATAGTTAGTTAGTGCACCAAAATAACTATAATTACTAAACAGAATATAAATGTATATATACATATTAATCACTCCCTAAGTACTCCACTTGCTTTCTTTTGCGTTGTTGTTGTTGTTTGTCTTCTTTTGTCTCTCACTATTTCAGCTTCCATTTAACTTTTTGAAAGAGAACAAAGAATGTACGTTTCGACCACTTACAATGACAAATGATCTGCAAACATTATTGGTCCCATATCTTAGAATTCCCTCGTGAATTGCGCATTGCCTTCACCAACGACGCAACCTGGATTACAGTTGTGAAATATATCTTTATACCAATAAAAAAGAATTGATTCATAATGCTTCACGATTGTAACATACAAAATAACCGATGTTGTCTGCAAAAGTAGCTTGCATCTCTTGAAAACACCCGTTTATAAGAAAATACAGACTGTCATTATTATTAGCCTACCTTGAGTACTATTCACTTGTGATGTTACGAAGAAAATGCTGACAAAAGTATGCAAGTGTATTACTTGTTTTAAATTATTATCAAATTTGGATATAAATCAAGAATAAGACTCGATGCCGTACACTCCAAAGTTATATGGAGGAATTACTTCAAGCTTTATTTTTTTCCCAAGTATTTGTAATCCATCCAAAACATACTTGGGTTTTTTTGTTAATGCGAAGACAATATTTCTATATTTCTTGATGTGCTCCACTGAATGACTAGTTATCATATTGTTCCCATAGACAAAATGACTGCAACCTTATAATTTTACCATGAACCAAATTTATGTAATTTAAATAATACTTATCCATGCCTGTAAAATTGGTGTGTCCTACACAGGTAGGAAAAATGTATTTTATTAAATTACTATTATTAAATATGCTTACTAATCGTATATGTAATATATCATATTGATGATGCCTGTAAACTGGCGTGTCCCTCATGTAAAAGTGAGAATATACCATTATTATTATATACCTCCTGGTCGAGATCGAACAACCCAACATCTAAACTGAAATGACCATTTAAGTAAATTCAAACTCAAATTCCATGAACGATCCAATGCTACCATTCGAAAACGCTGGCCAACATTCTGTACAGGCAGTATTCTTGGTCTGAAATATAGAAGCAACTGGTTTTCAAACAGTTTTCAGTGTATTACTCGACTCACATGTACAGTCTGCCACGCTGACACAAATGGCGCCAAATGATAATTCTAGAATCGACCTCGGCCCCATTTCATGCAGTAGAACAATCCAACATGACCTTATCTAGTTTTCGTATCCACGATCAAATTTCTTTCCTATTATAAAACTACGATTAGACTGCTGACAAAAATGGAATAAATACATCACTGACCTCAAAATAATACATCAATAAACTTTAACTCAAGGATGCTGTTCATAACAAAGTTATATAGGAGAATTGACTTCAAGCTTTATTTTTCCCAGATATTTGTATTATATTCATCTGATGTCTGGGTTTTTGTTAATGCGAAGACAATATTTCTATATCTCTTTATGTGTTACACAGACAGACTATTTTGCAGACTGTTCCGACTGACTCTAACGTCAGAAAGAACAAACAAACTGTAAATTCAACATACATCGAAATGTGTGAAATTTATATAAAAACTTATCCATGCCTGTACAATTGGTATGTTCCTGCACAAACAGGAATGAATATAAATATATACATTCCAGCATGGTTTTACAACGGAGAAAGGAAGTGTGTGCGAAGCTCTATTTTGGAACACCTGATTGACTTCTGCCACTCTGTCAACCCTGGCCATGATTTTACGATCATATATAGAATCCATGCTAACTTCCCACGTTTTCTTCGTTACAGACTTCTAAAGACAGCTGAGGCCTTGGCAATTCATGACTTTAAGCCAGACCTTTGTGCACAAAAGAAGTATGTAAAATCCCTACTTCTGCCTTGGCCGTAGAGGGATAGATATTCATTTATTTTATTTTGTTTATTTAGTTATTCTATGTACTTTTCCCTTATTACTTCGATTACTATTATTATCATTATTATTACTATTTTCACTCTAAATCTTTTTTACTTGAACCACTTGACATTTTAAACCCAAAATTATTGATTTTTTATTTTTTATTTTTACAATGTTGAATAGTATCTTACCTAATTTCACACCATGTTATGTAACATTTTATATTCGTCTACTAATCTTATAATTATGTACTCCTTTCCAAAATTCTATACACATTAAGTATTATGATATATAGGACACCAAATATTTTGCCACTTGACATTAAACTATGATTACAATCACAAATATTTTAATTGCATTTCATACTATTATTACTTCATGTAATAATAATAATATATATTTCCTATCAATGTAGGACACACCAGTTGTACAGGCATGGATAAGTATTATTTAAATTACATGAATTTGATTTATAGTGAAATTACATGGTTGCTGTCCACTCTGACATCAGTTAGTGAGCATATTCTAATTGTTAGTCGTTCAATGGAGCACATAAACAAATATAGAAATATTGTCTTCGCATTAACAAAAAAACCCAAGTATGTGTCGGATAAATTACAAATATTTGGGGAAAAAATAAAGCTTGAAGTCAATTCCTCCATATAACTTTGCTGTGTGCGGCATCGTATCTTGTTCTTGTTTTATGTTCAAATTGGGCATTAATTTAAAATGAGTGATTAATTTTCATGATTTTGACATCATTTTTTGCAAGTAATACCAGATGTGAATTTAACTGAATGCAGATTAATATTGGTCAATTTCAAGCAGATTTGTTTTACTGCACTCAAGTCACCCATAGCCCGCTATTTGTCACAGCATGGTTGCTCCGAACGAGTAAGTTGATAAACACGTCGAAAGCTATATAAAAACCATTTTAGATCGTTGACAGTGCTTGTATAAGATGCTGTACAGCGTCTTGTTATGGTGACAGTGGATTTCATCAAGGATGCTGAGCCATTACTAGCCAAACCTTGGGGGATAATATATGAGTAAGTGACTTCAATTGTTTCTCAGCTTCAGTCGGAATGTAGATCAATGCAACTTGAACTACAAAGTAAATACAACAGAAATGTACCAGAGGACAAAATAAAAGTATGTGGTGACAAAAATATTTGTTTATATTCGTTGTACATTGTAATTTGATGAACAAAAATTTGTATACACACCTTTGACCCAATAATATTACCGGATACAATTATTATAAAAAAAGCCATTTATACGCTTGTACAGCTTGACAATAAATTCATCGAAAAGAGTCCACTCGATGAATATTGTGTTCCTAAGACTGCGATGGGTATTATTAAACTGTTGAAAAAATTCTGCAGTTACTCATACGTTTAATGCATCAAGCATGCATGCGTGGGGTGGAAAAGACGGTGTAGGAGTCAGGCGAAGGGGAGCGCTGTGATATTTGAGGAGTCTAGTGACTGAGGAGACGAACACTGGCAGTGTGTTTGCGTCACGCACAATAGCCGGTAGTCTACTCCAAATGACTGAAAACTTATTTAAGACTTTGTGCCACATGTAAGTCTGACAATGTTCTATAGAGACTGGGTTGTCAAGATTTCTGAGGATGCAACTGATGACAGCGGTAGATTTAGTTATTTGCCTGGAGGAGTGCAAGAGAAGATTAGTTAACTTGTAGTAGAAAATAAGGCTAAGCTTAAGACGTCTCTTAAAGTGATTATATTTTCAGTCTATTTCAGTGTTCAACGTAGTCAAGAGCGAATTCTAAGCGAAGAGCCAAGGGTGAATGCAATCGTTTGAAGTGTTGCGCTACAGGTGTTCAGTTTCTACGTGAATCTTCTTGCCATATTCTTTTGGAATTCAGCCGCGTTCCTCACAATACCCACATATCCATACTTAGCAAGGATCACATTCTGTCGCCTGGAAATATATATAGTATTCACTTGTGGAATCTACTACCCGGAATCTTCTGATACCCGTTCTAACCACGCGGGACTAAGGATTTTATCCCAAGGTAGTACTGTTAAAGGAATATCCGACTTTTTATTTTCCAATATACAGCCACTTATCGTTTTTTTGATACTTCGATAATACAACAATCTTTTTTATATCCTCAAGACTTTTCTCCGGACGCTGTGAAAATTCTTGTTTCTGTAATGGTTAAGTCTGTCATACGTGTAAGTACCGCTAAGAGACTGAGATCTAATACTCGTCAACCATCTGAAGACACCGGTTCCGTAGACGATCCTAGTGCCGGTTTTGACGGTATACCATCGTATCTTTATAAACACGGTGGTTCTGACATTTCCGTTTTATTACTTAAGATTTTTACAATGTCCCTAGAAAGCCAAACCTATCCAGATAAATGGAAAACGACATTTATAGTACCTAAACACAAATCCGGATCAAAAACTGAAGTCAACAACTATAGGCCAATCAATATTACACCCATAATATCTAGAATCATTGAACGAATTGTTAAAGATGATATCCTCAAACATATGCTCAGCTGCAATATTCTAAGCCCAAACCAACATGGATTCCTAAAATCCAGATCATGCATGACATGTCACCTTGACTTCTTTAACTATATAACTAGCAGCCGAGACAAACAACAACTAGTACTAGTCATCTACTTCGACATATCCAAAGCCTTTGACCGCGTTGACCATTTGCTTCTAATAAATAAACTAAACTCCTTAGGAATAAGTAACCCATTATTAGGATGGATTGAATCATTCCTTAACAATAGGTCCCAAGTAGTTAGACTGGGCTCTGTAAACTCTAAACCTAGTCCAGTCACTTCTGGAGTAGTTCAAGGTAGCGTCTTAGGCCCCCTCCTATTCACTCTATATGTCAACGACATATGCAGCTGTTTCTCACTTGGCAAACCATTCATCTTTGCAGATGATCTTAAAGTAGCTTACACATTCCACTGTGATGACTTAGGGTACTTTCAGAAAGCTGTTCAGTAAGAACTAGATCGAGTAACTGCATGGTCCTCCACATGGAACCGAAAATTCAACCTTAAAAAATGTGGTTGGATCTGTTTCGGTGCACCCTCAATAAACATTAAACTGGTACTTGAATCTCTTGACTTGCCTTAACTCCAAAGTGTTGTTGACCTAGGACTCAGGTACTCTAGTGACTTGACATTTTCTGAGCAAGTGGCGACACAGACGCGTAAATCGAGGATGCTCCTAGGATGCATACTCAGGAATTTCCACAACTACGAGGCGAAGCTAATATTATATAAAACTTGTGTCAGACCACTACTTGAATATTGTCCATTTATTCTCAGCAGCACTCGCGTAAGTGACAAACTTAAAATAGAAAGTGTCCAACGATACTTCACGTCTAAACTACTAGGATTTGACTGCGAAAAGGACTACACATCAAGGTGTATAACTCTAGGTATCGACCAACTCTGGATGAGACGACTCAGCATTAACCTAACATTCTTCTCTAAAATATTGCATAAAATATCATTCTCAGACAGCAAAGAGGTACAGTTCTCACCGGAAGGCTCTTACAACCTTCGTAACCAAACGTGCAAAGTATCTAGGAAAAACTGTAAAACAGCACTCCGTGCAAACTTCTTCATAGTCATGTACTCTAAGATCTGGAACAGTTTACCCCTAGAAATAAGGACCTGTCACTCTATTATAACCTTCAAACGCTTGCTATATAAACTGCTTCATCCCAATGACTATGCCAATCACACCGCACCACTTATTTCCAAAACGCATGAGCTATTAGAACACTATAACGCCTAGACTCATTACTAAATATTACGACACTAAATAAACTCTAAGACTTCGCAAAATTACATGAAAAACAACTAGATTATGGGTAGTGTTTACTATACAATGATATACATTTATAAACATTTATATGTACATAAAATAATAAAGTTCTTTCCGTATTTACATACTTTATCTCCCTGCTGAGCGTAATCTTCTATATACCTCCTGGTTGAGGTCGAACAACCCAACATCCAAACTGAAATGACCATTTATGTAAATTCAAACTCAAATTCCATGAACGATCCGCTGCAACCACTTGAAAACGCTGGCTAACATTCTGTACAAGGAGTATTCTTGATCTGAAATAAAGAAGCAACTGTTTTTCAAACAGTTATCAATGTATTACTCAACTTACATGTACAGTCTGCCATGCTGACGCAAATGGCGCAAATGGATAGTTCTAGAATTGACCCCATTTGATGCAGTAAAACAATCTAGCGTGAACTTATCTAATTTTGTATCAAAGATCAAATTTCTTTCCTATTATAAAACTACGATAAGACTGCTGACAAAAATGGAATAAATACATTATTCAATCAAAATAATACATCAATAAACTTTATCTCACGGATGCTGTTCACAACAAAGTTTTATAGGAGAATTGACTTCAAGCTTTATTTTTCCCAGATATTTGTATCACATTCATCTGAAGTCTGGGTTTTTTGTTAATGCGAAGACAATATTTCTATATCTCTTTATGTGTTACACAGACAGACTATTTTGCAGACTGTTCTGACTGACTCTAATGTTAGATTGAACAAACAAAATGTAATTTATAAAATAACTTATCCATGCCTGTACAATTGGTATGTTCCTGCATAAACAGGAATAAATATATAAATAAATACGCTTTTGACATCACACACACACCCAAAGTTATGGTATCTGATATCATGGAGGAACTGGTAAATGATGCGGCTAGTGGCAAAAATGGTTTACTGACACTTCAGAGATCAATGGCAGACCTACAGAGGAAGTTTGACAGTATTATGCCCCTCACGCAACTGTATGACCCATCATAAAACATCTGTGCGTCGGTGGCACAGTGTTTAGGACGCTCACCGACTATGCACATGGTCCGGAGTTCGATCCCCTGCCAACGCACACCCGATATCAATGGCCAGCCTGCAAAATTTGGGCCACAAATACCACACGCTGTAAATTACATGCTTGTACCAAAAGCACTGTGTGGTTTCAAGCGATAATCAAAATAAAATATAAAATAAACTTATCAAACCCGAGCGCATACTTGACTATTTGGCTGAAGAAGCTGTTAAGAGGATTTTGTATTCACATAAAGTCTTGGCTTATAACATTCCAGACAGAGAGGCTATTGCCAAACTTATAACTTCATGTCTAAAGTCGTGTGATATATCGTTAACAGAATGTCAGGTTTCGCGTCTTCGTAAGAAATCTGCTTTTCAAGCTCAGGTGCATTGAAGAATCTAGGAATTTTCTGAAATCTGGTAAGATAATAGGCTCTTCAACACCCTACACTAACACTAGTATTTAACACCATGCCAAAGACGATGCTGCTCAGGAACACTGAATGGCGATAACCCCAATAGGACGTAATGTTGAAATACACCGTTTGCACACCGACGCAGACGTCAGGAGCCAGAAAACATCAAAACACATCCCACTGGTGTTCCACCCATCTCCTCATAAGTCGGTTACTCCTCAGTCTGACAATCCATCCACTGTGAAGTATCAGCCCAATGTAGCTACCCAATTTAGGAAGTTTTCTAGGCTTTGTGACAAACATCCTATTTCCATTATGAGAACTAAAGCGCCGGAGGTTTCCAAGCAACACAAACCCTACATAGCATGTGCTGGCTGCCCTGTTAGCCATCACCAACCAGTTGATCACAAGGAAGAGGAAACCGAAGTAAATAAATTAAATACTGAACCCAGAGCAAGAATGCCCTTCAATATGATAGATGCGCAAGCACCTTTATATGTAGTTACATGATATCTGCCCTTGTTTTTGACAGTCTGATATATTTTGCTATGTGTATATTAATCGATATTCCATTATATCTCACAGTATGCTTTGTCTGTCCATTAACTAAATAAACAATGTATGACCTTTTTGTCACATGACGTTGCAACCAGTCAGAATCCAATGATGGTAAGAAAAACTACTGTGTATCTTATTGGTCCATGTATATGAGTCATTTTCATATATACTCTTGCATTGTACACTCTTACTCTCTCTTTCACACCTTTCGTACTTTGGTACTTTCACTCACACTTTGTGTGACAGTTAATTTCCCTTGTGGAAAATACAGGTATCATCGTGAGCGTGCTGGTCTTTTGATTTTCTTCTTCGCGTCAGGACAAGTTAACTACTCAGTAGTACCAGTATGTACGTTATCGTCTGTTATATCTCATTAGCATATATTTACACTCGGTCACACCCTAATATCGGCAATTTCGGTCTACCCTCCTGTGATAATGGAATTCAGGAAATTGTTATACCTTTGTAGTCCCCGGAGTGAAGAACATGATAGTTCTGGCATGTTGAAATCCCCTCCAATAATTTTATGACTGAAGGGACGATTGTATGTGACACCAAAAATGTCGCTGAGCATGTTATCACACTCCCTACCGGATGAAAGGGTCGCTACACACAACCCACAAGTATAGGTTTACTTCTGACAAGTTTTATTTCATCCCAGATTAAGTCATTGAGTTGTGGCAGAATTGGGTCACTGAATTGGGCTGCACACGTGGATTGTTCACAGTAAATTAGTGTTCCACCCCCACGACCTCTCTGTCTGTTCCCTCAGAAAAGGTTGTATTTATCAATCCTTAGGCTGTCATTAGGGATTTCACTTGTGCACCACGCTACAGTGATTATAATCAATGGCAGTCTGCATGTAGAAGCTAGTGTACTGAGTGTTAAGTGTTTATTTAGAAATGATCTAATATTTACTAGGATAATAGATAAACACTGGCTACGTGGTTTCAGTGAGCAGACAACATCCTGATAAAATATTCCGTGAGTATCCTTGATATACATGTTTTTAAACTCACAACCATTATCTTTGGATAACAGGAAGACTTCAGGCAGGTTTGTGAGTTGGTAGTCAGGCGTGGTCTGTCGTTTGGATAGGGTATGCAGTGAGAAACAACCGTATGATAATTAGATACTAGTGTTTTAGAGATATTAGTATCCGAGTCTGGTGCTGACACTGTGCCAGCTACCTGCCAGGGAATATGCCTTGCCCTGACAGTAGGCTGTTCGCTATGCCAGCAAGGGATTGATCCGACATCATGAGTGCTATATGTATGATGTCAGGCGTTTCTGTTAACTGACACTCGAAGCAGCCAGTAGGGGCAGTGTTGTTGTGAAAGGCATAATCGGTATGAGTATTCGGTAATTTGTCTCCAGAATAAGAACGAAGTGTCGGTATCTGTTTGGGGTAGACATCAGACCACAGTAAGCTTTGTGCAGACATCGGCACATGCTCCCTACTAAATACATAAGATGTGCGAGTGAGTTCTGTGAGCTTGTTTGGCTTGCTAAATGAAGTCTTTAGCTGATGTCTGGGGGATTTTCTATAACTTTCATTTTATAGAACATTCAAAAGGGGCTAACAACTGGTTTGCGTAGTGGAAGCGCAGAATAATACTGATTATCTCGCTGTGTTGTTTGTCTAGAATCACTGGTTGGATATATTTAGCTTTCCACTTGAGACTAATTAGGCCTACCTCTAGGAGTTTAGTCTATCATAACTCAATTTCTCTTGGGAAGATGGAACAGAGGCGCTTGCGCATCCATCATATTGAAGGGCATTCTTGCTCTGGGTTCAGTATTTAATTTATTTACTTCGGTTTCCTCTTCCTTGTGATCAACTGGTTGGTGATGGCTAACAGGGCAGCCAGCACATGCTATGTAGGGTTTGTGTTGCTTGGAAACCTCCGGCGCTTTAGTTCTCATAATGGAAATAGGATGTTTGTCACAAAGCCTAGAAAACTTCCTAAATTGGGTAGCTACATTGGGCTGATACTTCACAGTGGATGGATTGTCAGACTGAGGAGTAACCGACTTATGAGGAGATGGGTGGAACACCAGTGGGATGTGTTTTGATGTTTTCTGGCTCCTGACGTCTGCGTCGGTGTGCAAACGGTGTATTTCAACATTACGTCCTATTGGGGTTATCGCCATTCAGTGTTCCTGAGCAGCATCGTCTTTGGCATGGTGTTAAATACTAGTGTTAGTGTAGGGTGTTGAAGAGCCTATTATCTTACCAGATTTCAGAAAATTCCTAGATTCTTCAATGCACCTGAGCTTGAAAAGCAGATTTCTTACGAAGACGCGAAACCTGACATTCTGTTAACGATATATCACACGACTTTAGACATGAAGTTATAAGTTTGGCAATAGCCTCTCTGTCTGGAATGTTATAAGCCAAGACTTTATGTGAATACAAAATCCTCTTAACAGCTTCTTCAGCCAAATAGTCAAGTATGCGCTCGGGTTTGATAAGTTTATTTTATATTTTATTTTGATTATCGCTTGAAACCACACAGTGCTTTTGGTACAAGCATGTAATTTACAGCGTGTGGTATTTGTGGCCCAAATTTTGCAGGCTGGCCATTGATATCGGGTGTGCGTTGGCAGGGGATCGAACTCCGGACCATGTGCATAGTCGGTGAGCGTCCTAAACACTGTGCCACCGACGCACAGATGTTTTATGATGGGTCATACAGTTGCGTGAGGGGCATAATACTGTCAAACTTCCTCTGTAGGTCTGCCATTGATCTCTGAAGTGTCAGTAAACCATTTTTGCCACTAGCCGCATCATTTACCAGTTCCTCCATGATATCAGATACCATAACTTTGGGTGTGTGTGTGATGTCAAAAGTGTAGGATCGCCTACGGAACCGGTGTCTTCAGATGGTTGACGAGTATTAGATCTCAGTCTCTTAGCGGTACTTACACGTATGACAGACTTAACCATTACAGAAACAAGAATTTTCACAGCGTCCGGAGAAAAGTCTTGAGGATATAAAAAAGATTGTTGTATTATCGAAGTATCAAAAAAACGATAAGTGGCTGTATATTGGAAAATAAAAAGTCGGATATTCCTTTAACAGTAATACCTTGGGATAAAATCCTTAGTCCCGCGTGGTTAGAACGGGTATCAGAAGATTCCGGGTAGTAGATTCCACAAGTGAATACTATATATATTTCCAGGCGACAGAATGTGATCCTTGCTAAGTATGGATATGTGGGTATTGTGAGGAACGCGGCTGAATTCCAAAAGAATATGGCAAGAAGATTCACGTAGAAACTGAACACCTGTAGCGCAACACTTCAAACGATTGCATTCACCCTTGGCTCTTCGCTTAGAATTCGCTCTTGACTACGTTGAACACTGAAATAGACTGAAAATATAATCACTTTAAGAGACGTCTTAAGCTTAGCCTTATTTTCTACTACAAGTTAACTAATCTTCTCTTGCACTCCTCCAGGCAAATAACTAAATCTACCGCTGTCATCAGTTGCATCCTCAGAAATCTTGACAACCCAGTCTCTATAGAACATTGTCAGACTTACATGTGGCACAAAGTCTTAAATAAGTTTTCAGTCATTTGGAGTAGACTACCGGCTATTGTGCGTGACGCAAACACACTGCCAGTGTTCGTCTCCTCAGTCACTAGACTCCTCAAATATCACAGCGCTCCCCTTCGCCTGACTCCTACACCGTCTTTTCCACCCCACGCATGCGTGCTTGATGCATTAAACGTATGAGTAACAACAGAATTTTTTCAATAAATATTATTATTATTATTATTGCAAGAACACGATGAATATTTCTGGACACAGCAAAAACTTTAGCTCATACTTATATTAAAAATGTTAGCTTAACTGAAATACTTAGTGTATCATTAGATTTCGTGGTTTCTATAGAAGGTATAAGTATATATAAATATAATCTTACATGTCGCCACTTGAGGACTCCTTGTGCTTCTTTCTGTGTTGTTGTCATTTGTCTTCTTTATCTCCCTCGCCGGTTTTATTCTCTGAATGATCACAAAGAATATAAACATTTGGCGACTTACTATGACAATCCAAAAAGGTATGCGAACGTCAATGGCCACAGATCCCGCCGTGCATAATACTGATTACTTTCTCCTGCAATGCATCCTGTATGATAATTATGGAATACTACCTTCATACCAACAAATAAATCCCAATCACTACCTGTACAGCGCTAATAAATCTGGAAATCCAAGGATTAGTGATCGTGGCAGCATTTTAAATCTCACTGGCTCATTCAATGGTAATATTCAGCTCCGAAATGGTTCATCTGTTGTTTTTTATGGATCAGTTCGCCATAATTCTGGTTCCTAACCACAAACGTACTGAAAAATTAAACTGTTGCTGATTACTCTGGATGTAACACTACTTCTTTACACCTTTCATTGGACACTAACTGTTATGGTGAGCAGCCTGCACATACTATCACTGCAAACATCGATAATCTACTATTTGTCATTATATCATACTTGATCGTGCCTGTAAAAATGACATGCATTTTCATGTGAATTTATGTTTATATGAAAATATAAATTATTATTATTAGACTGACTATGGTTTTACAAGACATTTTCATACTTTAACGAGTGGTTTCTAGACGCTTACCTTCGGAAGCACGGCAGTGAGCAAGTGAAGAGGAACCAAGTCAGATACACGGGTGGACATCCATTGTTCAACTGGTGAAGATAGCCATGCAAATTATGAAAAACCTTGGTTCCTACTTTGTTACTCATCTCATCCTCCTGAAATCCCTGATCACTAACTAGATCTGGGAGCGGCTATAGAATGTCTGGAAAACCAGAAGATGTCAAACGCTGAATAAGATCAAAATTATAATAAAAAGTCAACTACAATGAAAGAAGAGGACTTCTGAATGACTTGAGTCCGACGATTGAGTACTAGATTCTCGCATCAAAATCAATAACAAAATCACCGACAGATAGCGCAAATGAGAATAGAAGCGAGCAGTTTATTTTGAACTCCTGTCTCGAAAGCACACTGGTAAGAGACTAAAGCAGGCTACCTAGCCAAACCCACAGGGCGGGGACATTCACCACTCGCCAGCGTCCAAAAGAGCAAGAGAAGGGTATAATTTCTACAGCATGAATAACGCTCCGAAGAAACGGAATTGCAGTCTTCGACCGAAATCCAAAACGAAACTAAATGATTCCAAATAGAATTATGTTGATAACAGACTGTTGAAGAACGGAAAGATTATTGTTTTATTAAACAAAATGTGTAGGATAAACATGGTACGAACCTTCATATGTGAGGTTACCCGCCATCCAAACTCTTATGTAACAGAACAACCCAAACAATTATACAGACCTAGCACGCAGGGTAGAGCGGAGAAGCAGAACACGACTTGAGAAAAAGCACTTTATAATTGACACTGAATTACACCAACAGAAGTACAAAAATTATATACATGTAGATACAAAGAGCTAGGCTATAAAAGTTCAGCGTCCACCGGTTTTTGAACTGACGCTTCCTTTCAAATTTGAACCACTACAAAACCCCCTCGCTTCCAAAAAGCTCTCCCCAGCGACTTCTTTCTTTCCTTCTCCCTGCCTCGGTATCGACCCTGCAAGAGACAGAAACACATGATTATTTTGGTTATCGAGATTAGGCGGAATTTTCGTCGGTGCCTGTCGGTTTGGTCTGGACGGTTTCAGATGGTTGAAGTGCACTATCATTCTCTGGGGGTTGTCGTTGTCCTCTTGGATTTCGTAGGTGTTGTCCGTTACTCTGCGGTATACCACATATGGGCCCGTCCACTGTGCTGGGGCTTTATGACGACTCAAGTTGGCAGTCGGTGGTTGACGCAGCCACACCTTATCCCCTGTCTCTAATGGTGTACCCCACTGCTTCCGATCATAGTAGTGTTTCTCTCGCTCTTGTACCCGTTGAAGTTCTTAGCGTGCATAGCTATGATATCTGGCTATGTTCCCTCGTAACCTGATCACCATTTCCGACGTAGTTAGCGGGTCATCCCATCGGGGCATAACCAAGGTATCACTGGGTAGTCGTAACTCGCGGCCGGTCAATAAAAGGTGTGGAGTCTTTCCCGTAGACATGTGTGTGCTTCCTTGGTAGGCCAACAAGCATCTCGGTAAGATCATATCCCAGGCTGATTGTGATTCTCTCTCTAAGAATAGGCGTAGTAATGATTTTAAGGTTCGATTGGTACGTTCGACTAACCCATTGCCTTCAGGATGGTACGCTGTGGTTCTAGACTTCTTAATCCCGAATAGATGGCACAACTCTCTAACCAAGATACTTTCGAAGTTAGTTCCTTGATCCGAATGCAATTGCTCGGGTGCGCCCCAACGGGCAATCCAACAATCAAATATAGCTTTAGCTACTGTGGAGGCATCAATACGATGTAGGGGAACAGCTTCACACCATTTCGTAAAGTAATCAACCACGACCAAGATATACTTGTTCCCCCGCGGGGTCTCCCGTTAAGGTCCAATGATATCTACGCCAATTATTTCGTTGGGGTAACCAGCCTTCATGTTAATAAGTGGCGCCCTGGCTTTCCTCTGTTGGTTCTTTACTTTACCACATGTTGCACACCCCTGGACAAAATCTCGAACATCACGCCGTTGGCGAGGCCACCAGTAAAGTTGGGTAACTGCTTGCAACATCTTATTAATTCCAGCGTGTCCCAAGTCGTAGTGTATATTCTCCAGAATTGCAGTTATGAACGACTGAGGAACAACAACTCTTCTCAAGTAGTTAGGGCCTGGTTGAACGCACATGATGCCATTCACGAGCACTAGGTGGTCCCATAACGCCCACAAACATCTGGTCTGCCAACTTTTCCCTTCCACATCAGCTTCAACTGGCCTACCAGTCTGATTCAACAGGGCGATGTATCCGGGAATGCTAAAATGGGCACCGAGCATAATGAATCTTTCAGTTGCTGAAAAGCACGGTCACAATCCTCGGTCCAAACGAAGGGAATTTTTTCTAGTCAAACTCGCTAGAGGGCTAGCGATCTCTGAGTGGTTTCTCACGAACCGGTGGTAATAAGAGGCCAACCCTAGAAAACTGCGTAACTCATTCGCGGATTTAGGTACGGGCCACTCTTTGACTGCTGCAACCTTTTCGGGATCGCCATGAATGCCCTGTGAGCTGACAACGTGCCCCAAGAAAGTGACTTCTGTTCTGAATAAACGGCATTTAGCGGGTTGCACTTTGAGTCCCACTTCCTTCAAACGTTTCAAGACAATCCGCAGCCTTTCGAGGTGTTCTTCGACGGTGTGACTGAACACGATGATATCGTCTAAATATACGAGGCATACTTGTGGGACTAGTCCTTTGAGTACCGTGTGCATCAATCGTTGAAACGTTGCTGGTGCATTACTTAACCCGAAAGGCATGGTCTGGAATTCATACAAACCGGTGGGTATAGTAAAAGCAGTCTTTTGCCGATCACGAGGATGGACTTCCACCTGCCAATATCCAGACGCTAAATCAAGGGTGGAGAACCAGACGGCGCCTGATAATGCCTCTAATGTCTCGTCTATTCTAGGCAGTGGGTAAGCATCTTTGCGAGTCACTGCGTTTAATTTTCTGTAATCAACGCACAAGCTCAGGGAGCCATTTTTCTTCTTAACTAACACTATAGGTGAAGCCCACGGTGAGTTTGATGGCGCAATTATTTTTTTCTGCAGCATTTCGTCAATCATGCTTTCCAGCTGTGGACGGAACTTAACCGGAACTCGACGAGGTGGTTGTCGTATAAGAGCGCAAGTACCAGTTTCAATAGTGTGTTGAATAGCTGTGGTTCTCCCCAGGTCAGCTGGGGACCACAATACGACTTCTGAAAACTCTGAAATTAAGCGATGCACCTAATCTTTGTGTTCTCGCGGAACCTGTGTTAACATACTTTCCATCAGGGCGGCATCAACTGCATTCACACTCAACTGTAAATAGGTATTACTACTGTCTGATCCAAACAGTAATGTAGAACCTAGCAGGGTGGTCGTTTGGGATTCAATATCAATGGAAGCGTTGCAGCTGCGTAGGAGGTCATAACCTAGTATCAAATCCCATGACAATCCATAAACTACTAAACACGGATGCCGCACACGATCATGGTCACCTTCCCACAATAGTGACAGCTCGCCAGCTACTTTCATGCGAGAGCCATTCGCCGCTTGGATGTTTAGGTGGGGGTGGCATTTTTAGCTATATTATTACAATGTTTGCTGGACAGTAATGTGCAAGCTGCACCTGTGTCTACCAAGCCAACTAGGGTTCTGTCATAAAATTTGACTAAAACAGCGGGCAAACGCTGGGCTAGATATGGCTCGTTTGATACTCGCATAACATTAGGTAAAAACAGAGCAGACTCACCAACTTTTTCTGGGAAGCGAGAGTTCATCCAGCCCGCCCTTGGACGTAGTTGGTTTGGGGTTTGTCTTGCTTTCGGGGAAGGTCGACACCTCCACTCTATAGGTCGTTTCGCATGATGCTCACAAGGTGGCGTCGATTCTTGATATTTTGGCGGAGTATAGGACCCTTCTGTTAATCGCCGATTATTACGAAGCTTATTTAGAGCCTCCTTCTGTTTGGCAACCTGTAGCGCCTCCACGGGCGATGTAGGGTTAGTTTCAATGACTCTTTCCCTGACTTCGTCATGCAATAACCCTTCTGCGAACTGGTGGAGAATACGGGAGTTGATCTCGGTTGCCGTGTCTCCTTCGAAAGCCACGGGGGCCAACTCTTGAAGGCGCCAGAGGAATTCTTCTGTACTTTCGCCACTTTGCTGGACACATGCGTGGAACGCAGCCCGCTGCCCAAGAACATGAGTATGCGGCGCAAATGCTCGACGCATAGCTGTAAATAGTTCCCCCACTTCCATAGTCTTGTCACTGTCGACGCCAGCTAGCTTGAGACGTTTTAATGCAGGTATCGATAATAAACAGATGATAGAACTAGCTCTTTGTTCTTCATCAAATTGTTGTATATAGCGACGACACTGTTCTTCCCACAATGTGAACGATTCCCCGGGAAAAAACTTTTCCGGTGCAGGAAATTTAACGTTCGTTGCTGGAGGACGATGTAAGTGTATTAGGCGTCATCAGTGCTATTCTGAACGCCGCGACCATTGCTTGGATCATATCCTGGCAGGCTCGCCATGTTCTGTAATAGAACAACACAAACAATTATACAGGTCAAGCACGCAGGGTAGAGCGGGGAAGCAGAACACGACTTGGGAAAAAGCACTTTATAATTGACACTGAATTACACCATTTCCATTAAGAAAACTAAAGCGCATGAGGTGTCCAAGCAACAGAATCGCTACATAGCATGTGCTGGCTGCCCTGTTAGCCATCATCAACCAGTTGATCATAAGAAAAGGGAAAAAGAAGTAAATAAATTAAATACTGAACCCGGAATAAGAAAGCCCTTTGATATGATAGAGACGAAAGCACCTCTGAGCCATCATCCTAAGAGAAAGTCAAATATGGTAGACCTAGCTCCTAGAGGTAGGCCTAATTGGTGTCAAGTGGAAAGTCAGTTATATCCTACCACTAATTCTAGACAAACAGCACAGTAAGGTAGTAGGTATTATTCTGCTCATCCACTACGTAAACCCATTGTTAGCCAACCCCCTTCCAATGTTCTATCAACCGAAAGTTATAGAAAATCCCCCAAACATCGGCCACAGGCTACATTTAGCAAGCCAGCAGAACCCACTCATACATCCTATGTCTCTAGTAGGGAGCATGTACCAATTTCTGCACAAAACTTGCTATGGTCTGATGACTACCCGGAACATATACAAACACTTCATTCTTGTACTGGCAACAAATTACCGAATACTCATATCGGTTATACTTTCTGGCAGGATTTTCACCGGCGCCAGTTAACAGAAACACCTGGCATCATGCATATAGCACGCATGATATCAGATCAAATCCTTGCCGGCATAGCGAACAGTCTACAGCTAGGGCAAGGCATATTTCCTGGGAGATAGCTGACACACTGTCGACACCAAATTAGTCTAATAACATGCATATAGAGGATACTCATGGATTATTTTATCAAGATGTTGTCCACTCACTGAAACCACATAACCAGTGTTTATCTATTATCCTAGTAAATACTAGATCAGTTCTAAGCAAACACTCAACACTAAGTACATTAGCTTCTATATGCAGACCGTCATTGATTATGATCACTGAAGCCTGGTGCACAAGTGAAATCCCTAATGATAGCCTAAGGATTGATAAATACAACCTTTTCTGAGGGAACAGACAGAGAGGTTTTGGGGGGGTGGAACACTAATTTACTGTGAACAATCCTTATGTGCAACCCAGTTCAGTAACCCAATTCTGTCACAACTCAATGACTCGGTCTTGGTTGAAATAAAAGTTGTCAGAAGTAAACCTTTACTTGTGAGTTGTGTGTACCGACCCCCTTCATCCAACAGGGAATATGATAATATGCTCAGCAATATTTTTAATGTTACAGCCAATCTTCCCCACAGTTATAAAATTATCGGAGGTGATTTCAACATGCCAGAAGTATCATGGTCTTCACTCCGAGGACCCCAAAGGTATGATAATCTCCTGAATTCCGTCGTCACGGGAGGGTGGACACAACACATAAATTCACCCACTAGATCCGCAAATATCCTAGACCTTATTTTCACGAACAACATAAAACCATCTACAGTACATGTGGGACATGAATTTCCAGGTAGTGACCATAAAATAGCAGTGTGTTCTTTTGACATCTTTGCTGAAACAAAGCGCAGAGATGAAGCTGGCCAGACACCTATGAGATTGTACACACATGCTGACTGGGAATTGTATCAGCACCTAATTAGATGTTCTTATTGGGACTCGTACTTTTCGAACGAGTCCTTAGAGGCAATTCTTAACAATTTTTATCAGAATATTAACTCAATTCATGACGTCATTGCACCCGAGAAGATTCTTGGCTTCAGATTCCCCCAAAGCGAATATATTCCGACATCGTTTAGGAGAAGTCTACGAAAGCACTCAATAAAGTACCACAGATATCTTGACTTATCATCAATAATCGCTGTTACGTCCCATCTCAAGAGAATTGAAGAGTTGAGAAATATAGGCCTCAGAAACAAAGAAATGCGGGTCATTCAAGCACCGCATAACTCAAGAGAAATAGCAAACTTTTCAAAAGTAGGTTGAAGAACTCCAAAACAGCCTATCCGAAAATAATAGACGGCATTGCTCACGAAAATACTGAGGTGATATGTGAACTGTTTAGCAAGCACTTCGCCAGGTTATACACCTTAGAGAACGATGAGGTCGTGGGTTTCCCACGTAAAACAGACGAATGTTTAAGTGACATGCTTTTCACCACACACGAGATCGATAAAGCTGTCACAAATCTAAAGCTTAGTAACACTATTGGTCCAGACAGTATATCTTCCATTCTGCTGAGAAACGGTGGCAATGACATGAATTTACCCCTACTCAAGTTATGCTCAATTTCACTAAGTGATAGGACAAACCCTACCTGCTGGAAGAAGTCTTATATTGTATTTATCCATAAATGCGGACCTACAGCTGATATCAACAACTACCGCCCCATCAACATCACGCCTGTAGTTTCACGTGTAATGGAAAAGATAGTAAAGACCGAAATCATTCAGTACTTGCTATCAAATGACCTACTATCCCCATCCTAATACGGTTTCTTAAGTAGAAGGTCGTGCATTACTTGCCACTTGGATTATTTTGACTACATTACACAATGCATTGATAATGGGCATTCGGTAACAACATTATTTCTCGACGTTAGCAAGGCTTTCGATAAAGTCCCACATATCAGACTCATAACAAAACTCCAATCCTACGGAATAACCGGGTAACTCCTCAAATGGATAAATTCTTTTCTCACAGAAAGAGAGCAATTAGTCAAAATCAACCACCAGCTGTCTCCATCAAAGCCGATAACTAGTGGTGTAATACAGAGTAGCGTTCTTGGCCCTATTCTATTCCTCCTATTTATAAATGACATAGTCTCTGTGATCAAGTATGGCAAGCCATACCTCTTTGCAGATGATCTCAAGATAGTATATGATTATGGGTACGATGATATGAGCGTCGAAAGCAAAATCCAACATGACTTAAACAATCTAGGCGATTGGAGCGAAAAGTGGCAACTGACTTTCAACCCAGACAAGTGCGGTATAGCCCACCTTGGACGCTGGAAACCGAGAATGTGCCTATATATGTACGGTAAGCTCCTCTCGAAACTCAACACTGTCACAGATCTCGGGATAACATACTCAGATCTAACCTTTTCCGATCATGCAAATAAGGTTGTATCCGAATGTAAACGACTTATTCGCTTTGTGCTGCGTAACTTCTACACCCAAGAAGCAAGATTAGCTATATATAGAACATGTATCTGCCCCAAACTTGAATATCGTGCTCTCCTGTATAGTAACCTAAGGTCTGCAGACCGAAAAAAAATCGAAAGTGTTCAGAGATTCCGAACGAAACGCATAATAGGGTTTGACCAACCAGTGGAATATGTTGACAGGTGTATGCGTCTGAATTTAGAACCTTTGTGGTTAAGGAGAGTGAAGTGCAACTTATTTCTACTATTCAAAGTCATAAGAAAACACTGTTATAGTAACTCATCCATAACGTGGGAAAATATTAAATCATATCAGCTGTGAAACCACAACTACCTTGTCAAGGTGGCTACCTACAGAAAATCCATTAGGGCAAACTTTTTCACCATTAAATATCGCACTCTTTGGAACCAACTATCATCTGAAATTAGATGTTGTGAAAACCCCAATGGGTTCAAACGGAGCCTAGAGAGACACATTAACATGTCCACCCTAGCTTGTCTAAAAGACCACAAATGTTGGTAAAGTGGTAAGTAAAAGCCGGTCCAGTCTTCAGCTCAGTCAGTTACATATAATTCGACTCTACTACTTACGCAGCGAACGTTTAACTAATTTATTGATTTTCCTTTCTGTATAGTCTTCAATAAGTTATGTTAATATAAGTACTTCTAGAAACAACTATATTAGCAACCACACCTTTTATTCTTTTACATATGTGTATACAGTTAATAATACAATGCTACTTTTTTGTGTCTGAATGACTTTACTCAGCCAATAACCACCTTTTCTCATACACCTTCCTAAAATGTATAATCTTTATAATATTTCGCAGTATTTTTAACATTATATAAATTGAAGGGTTACTTTGCAATATCTAATGCGCACCGTATGAAAATCGATCATGAAAATTTAGTATAACTAGCTCTGTTAACCGGCTGTCTTCTTCAGGATCATTATACATAATTTTATCACTAATTGTTTCACTACACTTTTTACGCTGCTAAATGGACTACAACTTAGTTGCTGTAACACTAGCTACTTCTATACTTCATATTTCTTGAAAGCAATTTCCTAGGCGTTTGTTACAAATATATTGTTAGTATTATTAGTACTATTTTTGAGTTGAAATGACTATCTTCAGTCAACAGTTACCCATTTTCATATAATTTTCTAAAAAATTCATATTGTTGAAATTATGTAGTATTTTTCCATTATGTAATTGATGAGTCACTTTGCAATGTGTAACGCACACCATATAAAATCGGTTGTGAAAATTTAGCAGAACAAGTTCTGCTAACCAGTTGCCTTACTCAGGACCACTTTACATAACTTTATCACTAATTGTTCCACTACTCATATCCCTCTGCTAAATAGAATATAACTTAGTTGCTCTAATATGAGCTACTTTTATACTTCATAACTCTTAAGGGAAACCTAATTTCTTAGTCTTTTGTAGTAATCCACTTGTTAACTAGTATGATGATAATACTGCTAACAATGTCCTCCGGTATTATTGTGTCATGTGACCTAATGGGAAGCGCTTGTCATGAAAGCTGTTAATGTGCAGCATACTGTATGATTGGGACGGAGTCAAAGCAATCCAATATTACAACTGCAGTCATTGTAAAAGGTCTCAGAGCTTAATGTCAAAAAAGGAGGGAGGGTGGCGCATGCTGATCAGCAGATTTGGTAGTGGTCACAAATAGGAATCGCTCCGATCTTTAGGACAGCAACATGCATTATTTTGGCAGCTCGAGAATTAAACATGAGTTTAGATACTGAAAGTATAAAAAAATTGACTTTATAAAAAAATTTTGAAAAAAAACTAAAACAATAATGACTGTACAGTTTTAGCTTGTAAAAAAATAATGCTTTCGCTCCTAACATCTACAAGCCTGCTCAGTTTCTTGTCAAGATGCTATCCCATGGGCCATACACAAGTTCACCAGACATCCTTCAGGTCACCATATTCAACAGGTTTTAATCCTTCTAGCCACTTCTCTCTAAAATGTCACTTATATACTTCACGATAATCCTTCTACCTAATTACTATTATACTCTATTTTATCTCAACTTCCTAGGCCTTTAGTATAGCTGAAATTTACTCCCTTGTTTTTCTTTTTTCTCATTCACACTCTTCTCTCGCATAAAGTTTGGTTGCTCTGATGGTAAAAACCATAACAACAGCACTCATGTTTGAGAATAACTTTATTTTCATAGAAAACGTCATAGTTTTCTGCGGTAAGACCAATATGGTTAGCATCATACATTGCAAATGTGTACTATCATATCAAGTACTGTATAGCTTATTCTTGTATTTTTCTTGTAAACATACTTCTAATAATGTATTATTCATGATTGCATTTTATACCACTTTGTAGCTGTGGAGGATTTTCTCCTCTTCCTGAAATAGCGTTCAAGCACGTGGTTGTCGCTCAACTTCGATGGAAACCTTCGTGGAAGATATACAAATTGACAATTATCTGAATCTGTTCCGATTGCTTGTACTATATAATTCAACAATTTGAACTTTTAAAAAAAGTGATAATCTTACTGTCCTTTGTAAACGTTGTACTTACCTCAATATTGGTTGGCTATCGTATGCCTACAACTACGGGTTGAAAACGAAACGAAGTCGATTTTCCTGCGCAACCTGGAGGACTACTGTTTAATTCAATAATTATACGACATGGGTCAGACGATGAGTGTATTTATATATATATCAAATATTTAGCTGTTCAAACATTATTAACTTGCAGACAATCTACTATTTGTCTATAAGCTTCTTTTACTATAAGCTTCTAAACCACTTAGTTTTTACCTCTACTAATGGCACTCGACTTTCAGATGACAATGGCTACAAACTAAGACACACTAAGGGTACAGTAGCTATGGAACAATGTAAAACAGCCACCAGGCAAAAGTTTTACTTGATTAGGTATGCACAGATATGGAATAAACTGCCAATGGAAATGCGTCAAGCAAGTACATTGGCCTCCTTCAAAAAGGTGCTTAATGACAAACTACAAGAGTTTGCAAACGATAGTAGTTCTAGTTCCTATCTGAGAGCCTCCGAAATTATAGGTCCATTTGATGTATAAGCTTAAATACTACACCTGTTGTTTTTTGCCTATAATTATAATTCTAGATAAAACATTAACGGTTAAGATACGCATCCTCAAACAGACAAGAAATCTCGTTTGTAAAACTACTACCCAACACAATAAGTGGAATAAAATGGACATAAACCGACAACGTGAAAAAGGTATAACTCACCACAACATCACAAGGACAGATGAACGCTCGTTGGGCACCATATATCCCTCACCAACTGCAACCCACCTTTCCTTAGATAATGTGATGAACTTATATCCATAATGTTGCTGAGCAGTTAATATTCTCAACCCCTGTCGGAACAGCTGAAATTCATAAACCTTCCTCACGCTAAGAAAATGCCCACAAGTAGTAGAAATCCATTAATTGATGCGTCTGAAGCTTATGTATTTACTCCCAACAATGACATTGCAGATCAAATGAGATAAACATATCACTGATTTCAAAATAACACATCAATGAACTATAATTCAAGGATTCTGCACACAACGAGGTTATGTATGAAAATTGACTTCAAGCTTTATTTTTTTCCCAGACATTTATAATCCATCCACCAAAGACCTGTTTTTTTTGTTAATGCGAAGACAATACTACTGTATTTCCTGTTGTGTTGCACTCACTGACAATCTAACAGATTTTTCCAACTGTGCACAGAAATGATTGTATATAAGTGAAAAGGCTGTTTTATACTACTGGGATTAACATTTATCAAGTGTACGTATAATCTCCAGCGAACATGTAAGGCATATCTTGCTACTGCCTGTAAGTTTTGATTGAATTATGTGGTTCTATTTCTGTAACAATTTGATGATGCCTGTAAACTGGCGTCCCTCATGTACTGTACTATGAGAATAAATTTATTTATTTATTTATTATATCATACTTGATCGTGCCTGTAAAAATGGCATGCATTTTCATGTAAATTTATCTTTATATGAAAATATAAATTATTATTATAATAACAGAAGTCCAAAAATTATATACATGTAGATACAAAGAGCTAGGCTATTACAGTTCAGCGTCCACCGGTTTTTGAACTGACGCTTCCTTTCAAATTTGAACCACTACACTAAGAACACAATGGCCGGACACAAAATGGTTCGCAGCCGACAATAGTGCACATTCAAACAAAAATGTACAATGGTCCAGTGGACTGCAAACGGTCTAATTAACACAGAATGCAGAATGGTATGTAAAGTGCAGCTTTAGCTTCTAAAGGTACAAATATTAGAAGTAACAACTTTGTTGTTCGTTCCGTCCATCTGCATTCCCTAACTACTAGCCACCCGTGATTTGGCTTAATTTTTATTGTATATTCTATTAACATTAACATTAAGAGCGACAGAGCTGTCAGTGAACGCCGGTTCTCCGATAGAGATAGGAGCCTTGAATGCTACAGTCAAAGCAAGCTAGGGAAACACCAGGACCAGATGCAATTTCCCCAGAATCATCCTAATCAGATCTAGAAACATCGGCGTATATGGTCACGTCGCTGCTACACAGGGTCTTCAGACCTAGGGAAATACTTGAGAATTGAAAGAAGAGCTACTTTGTAAAACTCCTGAATAAAGTCGGCTTATGCCTTTAATAGAGCTGGCGTGTGATAATACTTCTCTCCACCTCAAGCAAAAAACAATTCGCTGCATATCGGAGCGACTAAAAGACGTACTGGATGCGAAACTCCACTTGTAACAAGCTCAATTTATCGAGGGCAAAACATAGGTTTGCCGTTTTGACTTTGGGTAGGACTTTGATATAGTCGGTCGTTAGTCGCTCTGGAAACTGCCTCAAACCTTTATAGACTACATTCAGCAGGTGTATGGTGATGTCAGAGGCCAGGTTATCCACAGCAGAAGTCTCAGTGAAGCTTTTAAAGTGAAGACAGAATTGAGGCAGGGCACCTTACTACTGCCGATGAGATTCTTAATTGTGGTGAATCGGAGCAAGCTGTGAAGAGCTGGGGGACGGGAATACTTTGGATTGACAGGAAGACAATAGAAGATATGTACTCTGCAGATGATTTGCGTCTAATTTCACCCTCCTCCTAAGATCAGCAGTTGGAAGACAACGAAATGGTGGAAGAGGTGTCAGAGGGAGAACTTCCAGTGAACATATGGAAGATAGGGGTGAAGAAGAAACCTAACCCACAACAACAAGCACCAACCGTAATCAGCGAGGGAAAACTGGAGGAAGTCGTCTCTTTCACCTACCTTAACAGCATTATTTCAACTACATGCGGTGGCACGGACGAGGACGTAAGTAACAGCCAGGATTGGAAAAGTAAGGCAGACCTTTATTACTTCGAAATCAGTATGGAATTCCGCTGATCTCAGTGTAAACAACCAGATTCGGATTTTCGACATCAGCAAAGTCAGTTGTTGTGTGTGGTTCAGATACTTTAGTTTTTATACGAAATATAAATTATTATTAATAATACTCGGCATAACATCACCTACAATAAGAATGTTAGTTTGTTTTCCAGACAGGGAATAAGATAATATTTACAGTAATTTTCAGCCATCAGGGTAAGTGATTATACAGCATTCACCCGGGTGCTTAACACTGAATGGAAAGAAGAAGTTCACCAACAAACTATGTGCACTCCCAACACTTACGCAAGCAGCTCTTGCATAACACGCACGCACTTAACGATTATGTACTGACGTTGGTCACCACGACTCACACTAGCACTACCGGTGTGGTGAGAGCTGTTTACTAGCCAAATTGGTAGACAGTAATTTACGTCAATATTTGCGTTCCCAAGATTTGTCGTGAGAAACAACCAATCGGAAGACTGTTTGTTTGTTCACATATCCATAGTAATGTACATGAAAACATGTATAAATATGCGTTGATTTCCTTAATAAATGGTCTGTTGCCTGACTCTTGCCTTCTGTCGTTACACTGGAATCCCATAGCGTTTTTCATGTCTTCTGCCTATTGTCGCTGCTGTTGGCCGGAAATACTCAGCACCTAGTGAGGAGGTAAATAGGCGTCCATCTCGACAGTGGCCATCGAAATGGGTGCTAACAGCTGGTGCTCTCACCTAGCATTTCTCCCTCTACACCGCATACAATTTCCGATGACATTTCTGATTGTTACAATTCCCTGTAATATCCAAAACCTTTCCCTGACAGTTGCCAGTACCTATGTAGCACCTGTGGCGAGAGGGACTGTGAGATCGTACATTCGACCTCAAATGATAATGGCATTATCAATCGATAAACAGTCACATGTCCTGGTTAAATTGCATCTTGTCGATGCAACTGGTTAACTCATTAGCTCTACCCAACATGCATTTTTTGACAGCTCGAGAATTAAATATTAGTCTGGACCCTCAACAAAAAAATAATAAGGGTTGTACAGATCTAATCATAAATAAGAAAGGTGCTTTGGCTCCTACTATCTACAAGCCTGTTCAGCTTCTTGTCAAGATGCTACCCATTGGGCCCTACAGAAATTCGTGAGGCATCTTACAGGTCAGCTTGTTCTATGGCTTCTAATCTTCCAGATCTTTGAATTCACTCCTCACTTAAATATCACTTACCTACCTCACACTAATCTTTTTATTTGCGTACTATTATACTCCATCTGATCTTAACTACCTAGGAATTTATTGAAGCTGAAACTTGCTCTTTATTCACATTTGTTGCTTGCTTTAAGTCTGGTTGCTTTGATTAAAAACACAACGATACTAATGTTTGAACAAAGCTATATTTTCATCGGAAACGTGACAGTTTCCATGCTTAGACCAATATGGTTAGCATTAAACATTGCAAATGTAAACTATCATTTCAAGTACTATATAGCTTCCTCTCCTTGTATTTATCTCGTAAATATACTTCCAATAGTGTATTGTTCATAATCGCATTTTATACCATTTTGCAGCTGCGCAGAATTTTCTCCTCTTCCTGAAATAGCGTTCAATCACGTGGCGGCATAGCACTCACCCAGATATACGCTGTTCACTGGTTGACCATAACGATCAGCAGGAAACGGAACGAAGTTTGGGTTGTCGATCAACTTTGATGGTGACCTTGGTAAATGGTTTACAGTTTAACATTTATGAGAACCTGTTATTAAGTCTGCTTCTGTGTCTAGGTACTTTGGAGGTTGAAGGTATCGACGTTCACGAATTGTACGGAGTATACTAACGCAAGATCTTATATCAACAACTTCTATAGTGTTCGCTCTTCGAGTACCAAAGACAAAGCAAAAGACCAGATTTAGTCGTCCAAAGTACGATATATATTTCTGGACCAAATCGCGGGCTGAAGTGAATGCTTAGCTGGCTAGTGATCGTGCACGCACGTGACAAGACGGAGTACCAAATGGCGAGGATTTACGGCTACAGTACATTAGACGATGCGAAATGCAGGAATACTATACTGCAGGACAATGAAACTATCAAGTAACTGCTTCTTCAGGAACTGGCTTTGGTTCGTGACCACTGTGTGAACTTCAGTATCGAAAGTAAACATGTTAGTCATTAACGGTGAAATATTCCCAACTCCATCGGATCCATGTCTTTCTTTGATCCCTTGCAACTCTGACAAGCAATAGGGAATTTCATCTCCGAGTCGTGTAATTTAAGAAGGAAAGACTAATTCGCAATCGACTGGTGTTTCAGCACCATCATATTCCGTGATCATTAGTAGGACAGGGAACTAATGGATATATTGAGTCACACAGGATTTGCATTTAGAAGACTTTCATTCTTCTTCTAGAATATAAGTGCTATGAAATAATAGATAGGGTGAATGTTTACACTAGTTTCTTTTCCTTTTGGGCATCATTATGAAGTGAATACTTTTGACGTTTTCCATGGAGAGAATAATTCAAATGAACACTGAGTAGGAATTCAAGAAACATATATATTGTCAATTGTACCAAATGAATTTACATTGGACATTGTGCAAGAGTTTTGTTTAAGTATGTGCCGAAGTCTAGTTGACCTACGTCACGTGGATGTTCTGTAGCTTTACAATTCCAGACATGTTGGCTAGGCACCGAGGTGAGAATACAGTGATGAGGATGTGGCTCACTGAGCATTTACGGACCATGACTCATTGGCCGTTTGAATTACCATGTAATCCCCTTCGTCGCTCACAATCTTACCTACTTTGGTGAGGTCAAGTAGGTGTAAACTTGAGCTATCATTAAAGGGATGTGTGACGGTTGGACATAAAGTTGTCAAAACCCAAACGCATCCGTACAAACAGTAGGCTTTCCCCCTCTCAATAAATACGTGTATTTACGGTATTCTTACGGTTCGGTCTTGTAGCAATGAATGCCTCTTTAGTAATCTGAGTTGAGTTGAACTAAATAGTATTTCCTGTTGCAGGTTGTTACTCCGTTGGTGAGCGCCAAGGAACAGATGAGATCAAGGTGAGTGTAGTTCTTTTTGTGATGAGACATCTTTCCCCGTCTGAGACGAGATGTATGCATGTATTAACTGATCCCTTCAATGTACCGTCCATTCAAACGAATTTTTTAATTAATTTCAGCTCATTGAAAGTTGCAAGACCTGGTGATACTTTGAACGAGAAGGTTGACGATGAGCGCCTTAGCTTAACTTCAGAATCTATTCACATGAGAGAAATGTGATGGTGACGAAAAGGTAAACAATGATGAGACATCTTTCCCCGTCTGAGACGAGATGTATGCATGTATTAACTGACCTCATATTCTAAAACTTCGTTCACTGGACTACATTCTCCTACTCATTTTCAGCTCTCTGAAAGTTGGTGATACTATGAATGGAAAGCTTAACGATGGACGAATTAGCTGTATTCTTAAATTGATTCACATGGAAGTTAAAAGGTAAGCAATGATGAAACATCTTTCCCCGTCTGAGACGAGATGTATCTAGTAGTCTCCTGATTCACTTTTTACTTGACTTTCTCTAATGGCTCGTTTCTTCCACTTTTAGTACACTTTGGACAACTACGTGATGTACGCATGTTATCAATGAACTAAACGTGACTTGCAGCAGGCAATCAGAAATGCATCGGAGTTATATATGCGAACTGTAGTCTGTATGATCATTGTGTTCAATAAATTTTTTGATTGGTGTGCTTATTGTGTTCACATCTAATAGTGCCCCACATGCGTGTTTGTTCACAATGTATACTGACTGTTCAAACGCTTAACGGGCCCAATGCTATTTAAGTTTACTACAGTCCTAAATAGTCATCGATATGCTGACTGGTCATTAAGAGCAAATCCTACATAGCGATTTCACTCAAGGAAACTTGTGTACAGCCCAACGTCGATTGGAGCTAATATGAGCTCACTATCCCCTATTTCCTAAATACAAGACTACGGACGTAGCTGCTAGCTTTATCAGCAGGAAGTGCTTATCATCTCACAAGTGAGCGGCATGTGTTTGGGTGGTGCACTACTTAGGTTTTAGTAGGCCATCGGAGTGCGAATAACGTATTTGGTCATTTGGCATTATGGAAACTGGTTGTTAGACTCACACTGACTCTAAATCTCCACTTTGGTTAGCGTAGGAAATTTTCCTTATGCAGAAGCCGTAGTATAGTGTGAAAGCCCAGGCTGGATCGTCACATGGTCCGTGTTTGTTTTCGTCATTCATTGTGGAAATAGGTTGTTCAGAAGTCATTTGGTTCGCTCTGTGTCTCGTCAATGTACCATTTGTTGACGTCTTAATGTGCTTGCCATGTACCTGGTATGTGCAGGTATAAGTTTCGTTCCTCGTGCACGAGCTGACTAGGTCCTTCCCTCGGGCTGCAATGTCTTCGCCCCTTATTTATTCTAGAAAACTAAGTCTCCGGATGACAGCCTATCGGATATCCGAGTGGTTGTAGTTGGTCTCCAAAACATGATCTGCTTTAGTTTGTCATAAACAGTTGACAAAACGAGCCACGGTTTAATGGATTGCGCAGTTCAATTCTTCAGTAGGAGCTCGTTATGTTTGTAATTGCCCATTGGTATACATCTTGGTTTGATGTCACTGCATTGTTCACGTCCTCTCGCGCCTGAAACGCAGTCAGCTCATATAATATTATGCATGCAGGTGGCTGAGTAGAGATGTTAACTGTGTCGGATAACCAAGAGGTCACCAGATCAATCAGACCATTATAAACGTTACCAATCCTACTCTGTTGATCAATGTATCAGTGCGTAATGGAGCAGATAAACACCACCTTTAATTCCTTCACTGTGGCTATTTGTGGTAACTTGTTCCGTAACACCAATTGTTACTGTGAGTAGAAGCGTGTCAGTTGCACTAATCAGTAAACTTATTTTTTATTTTTGATTACAGCTTGATGCCACATCGTATTTTCAGTACAAGTATGGCATTTTCAGCATGGATATCGGTAGCCCAAATTTTGCAGGCCGACCATAGATATCGGATGTGCGTCGGTGGGGGATCGAACCCCGGACCATGTGGATGGTTGGCGAGAGTCCTAACCACCGATATTCTTTGGTTTCTACCTCCTAGTGTAGAATTCTGTCACACGACAGTCCGGAAATGTCAGTTTCGACGTAAACACTAATTCGGTGCCTAATATGTCAGTCGGATAGTGGGTAGTGTGGGTGCCTTATGGCTGGCTGGATTCAACATAGAACTTGGCACCGAAGTGCAGCAGTTTGAGTTGCCACGTTCCAAAGAACACACAAAGGTAGACAAGAAAATGAGTGAAGAGAATCAATAGAGTTTTGACAAGTATAAGAGTGAAACAGAATGAGTAATGGTAGAAAGGAATATGAAAGATTACAGAGACTGAATACATCTGCGTAAGCCATTGACAACGATTTTGAGCCATGTCACCTATTGTCTCCAGCCATTGATTCTTAGAGTCCCGAGGGCCCCAACCCGGAAGTTTGCATCTCCCTACCTGACTCAGTTTAACTGTCAGGGATTTCATGGATTGATGCCATGTTTTTGTTTGGCCACCACTTACTCTTTTCCAACCTGCACCTATATCAGCTAGTAATGCCCGTCGGGGGAGGCGATGGCTAGGCATGCGCAGCACGTGACCTAGCCATCTCAATCTATGTAACTTTATAGCCTCTTCGATTGATTTTCCCTCTTTGCCCAACACTCTACGCCTAACGTCAACATTACTTACCTTATTATACCACCTAACGCGAGAAAGAGATCGTAAACATCTGTGGTCAAAAACAGACAATCTCTTCATGTCTTCCGCTCTCAATGGCCACGTCTCACCGCCATAGAGAAGGACGGAGCGAACTGCTGAGCAGTACACACGTCCCTTGGTTGATAGCCGGATGTCACGCCTACGCCAGAGACGGTGTAAGTTAGCGAAAGCAGCCCGAGCTTTTTGGATCCGTGCTGAGATTTCGTCACCAATCAATCCGTTGGTGCTGATACAACTTCCCAAATAGGTGAAGTGGTCAACATGTTCTATCACTTCACTCCCTATCACTAAGCTAGGAGTTGACATAGTCCAGTCCTGTAGCAGCATCTTACATTTTACAGGGGCGAATCGCATGCCAAACATATGAAGATTGCTGCTCAAGGTGTTTAGAAGACTCTGCATTTTGTCAGCATCCTCCCCTAACAGGACTATGTCATCTGCATATTCTAAGTCCATAAGACTATTCCCTGGTAACAAGTCGATTCCTAAGTCGTTAAGTTCAGTTAAGGATACTTCCATTAGCATATCTATGATGAAGTTAAACAGAAAAGGGGAAAGTGGACATCCTTGACGGACACCACTGGTTGTTATCAATTCAGATGACAATTCCCCATAAGCCCTTACATGGCTACGTGAGTTTGAGTAGAGTGCCTTGATTAGTGCAATGTATTTTCTTGGCACTCCCTTCACAGTCAAACATTGCCATAGTACCTCTCGATCCACGGAGTCGAGGGCCGCCTTCAAGTCAAGAAATATGGCAATTGTTGGACGCCTAAAAGTGTGTCTATGTTCTAGGATCTGTCGGAGAGTGAAGATATGATCTATGCACCCTCTACCTGGCCTAAAGCCCGCTTGATTTTCCCTCGTTTGTTCCTCCCGAGTTCGGCTTAGTCTGTGCATGATTACTGAGCCTAGGATTTTAGAGACTATGTTCGTCAGGCTGATTCCTCTATGATTATCACATGAGGACTTGTCTCCCTTCTTGAATATTGGTATAATAAGTGACTTACCTCAATCTGATGGAACCGTCTCTGATTCCCAGACGTTACCTAGTACCTTAGTTAGACTATATACTAGTATGTCACCCCCATATTTAAACACCTCCGGAATAATTCCGTTGGGTCCTGCCGCTTTGCCTTGTTTCAGATTACAGATAGCTTTTGTGACCTCACTTACAGACGGCGGGCCAGTGTCTATGTCCCATTCGAGTGTGTGCTGGATGGCGAGGAGGCTCAGTGTGGCTGTAGGCAAGTTAAATTGTTCTTTCCAGGGTTCAAGGCGTCTATCCTGAGAGCTAATTAAGGAGCCATTTTTCTCAGAAATAGTCTCACTTATGATTTGCCTTCTCCCACCCGTTTCCCTGATCAGTCTAAAGAGTTGCCTATCGCCGATGCTTTTTCCATCTCTTTCGCCTTTGTCAACCACCAATGTTCACGGTCCTTGCGGAGACTTTTTGTAAGTTTCCTTTTGTGCAGCTTTCGCTCCTCATTGAATTCGGAGCTCGCCGGAATAAGTCTTGTAGCATCTATCAGTTCGGATGAGGCAGTCGAAATCCAATGGTTTTTTACTCACCTTTGGATTTACCTTATTCACAGCTGTATCTATGGCTGACTGAATATTCTTCCAGGCTTCTTCAGGGTGAGCGCAGCTATCGAACTCAGATATGTGTTTAGCTAGTTCTTCCTCAAATAGGGACTTAGTTTCCTGATCGAGCTGGGGGTGGGTGCCTTATGGTAGACGAAGATGCACGATCAAGCCTGCAACGTTCTCACTAGATTAAGTACAGTCCGGTTGCAGTAGTCAGATAGCAAGAGCTTTGACTCCCACATTAAACATTAAAAGTTGAAGAACCTGAATAAATACAGGGTTCTATGAATTGGAGAAACATCTCACTGATGAGTGACTAGTGAGCGCGAAGTGTAAATCAAATCGGAATGCCCACGAACTATATCCTACTGTCTTGTCAACCAGAAGACTAGAATGACAAACATTAGGTAAATTACACAACAACTATGGAGACGGATGAGGTCGTGACCTAACAACTATCCCTAAACAATACTAGACAATTCAGGACGCGAAACCATTACTGTCGTTACCAGGAGAGGGGAACCTAAAAAACGGACGACTTTAAATTGTTTGACATAGGCACTGTGGTATTATGTAATTCCATATTCATTTACTTATTGAATATAACCACCTAAATTGGAAGTGCACTGTCTCGAAACTTGAGTTTTTAGTGCTTATTATTCCTTCCCATTCGTCGAGAGGGTGGTGGCGTGGGACTTGCCAAATGTCCTGGACAAGTGATGAAATAAGTGCATTGGAGATTTCATTGTAGCAGTAGACAAGCTGAAACCCGAGGATGTAATCTCAACAATAGAAATAGCACTAAATGGGCTAGATAAAACAACTGCAGATGAAGTACGAGCTGGCTGACAATAAACGACAAAAAAGAGTGAAATCTGTAATTTGTTGAAATCAGAAATAGAATGTCTAAAAACCTTAAGAGTAACAAAGATATAGTAACTACTAAGTCAGATAGAAGTGATACAAATGGTATTAGACAAATCAGACTATTTGGAGAAGGTTAATACTCACATACAAACAGGATCGTATGAAGGAATTAAGAGATCAACAGACGTGAACAAGATTAAGAAATCCACAGCGAATCTTATATACCAAAGGGGCCGTTTCCAGATGAGTCTAAATGGCTTAGTTTGATGCCCGAAACTAATTGTCCCGGCAGGATATATGGTAATGTTAGAGTTCATAAGTCAGGATGCTCCATTAGATCCATAGATAATTTCAGAAATTCCCCTACTTGTGAACTGTTCAAAATATTCCGCCATGGTATCAAATCCAGTTAAAGGCTGCTCAAAATCTAGACTGTCTACGTCTTATGAACTAAAACACATTAGACAGTCTAAAATTAGATAGCATCGACATCAATTTATATACGTGAATCCGGATAGATGTGGGCTATAGAAGTGGTCAGAAACGAACTCATTTCTGACCGAGAACCCGAATTTAGGAGCAGAGTGCTACAAGAAGACATCATGCTGGGATTGCAGCTATGCCTGACTTCCATAGTATTTAAATGATAAGGCAAAATATACAAACAAACTCAGGGAGTTCCCAGGGGATAGCCTATATCCCTAACAGTGGCAGATATATTAATGGGTAAATGAAGACGCTCTGTGATTGAAACGTCCAGTCCTACTCACAAAGAATAGTGGAGGTATGTAGACGACACATTCACAGTACTAAAGGCACAATATATGAATAGGTTTTCGAACACATCAACTCAAAAGTAGAGGCAATGCAATTCACTTATAAACCGGAAAGTCATGAAGAGGATCTTCTAATGTTAGATTGTAGCATAAAAAGGAAAGAAGATGAGAATTTGAACACTAGTGTGTACAGAAAATCCACACATTCAAACCGATATTTGGGTTTCGGCCCATCCCACACTATGTCAGTAACAATAGGATTGGTGAAATGTTTAAGTAATAGGGCAAAAAACTAAATAGTAACAAGGAAAATCTAAGACAGGAAGTGAAGCATATAAGAGGAACCTTGAAATTTAATAATTAGCTTGACATATTAATCAGGAATTATGTAGGGAAATGAAATTAATGGTAATAAGGACGACATGCAAAACAATAATACACAGATAGATGATAACACAAACGACAGGTAATTTCAAACATCAGTAATGCTTCCATACAGGAAAGGAGCCTCTGAAACCTTAAGTAGAATTCTTAACAATGCAGGAATAAAAAGACGACTCAAACCACCCACAAACTTAATGAGAAATGAGCTTCATCGGTTAAAGGGTCTTGTGGAGCCAATTAAACAAAACAACTTAGTTTATCTGGGACCCTGCAATTAATGTCAGGTTCAAGTAAAAGCACTGGGTCATTCAGATTAGCGGAGCACAAAAACCTAGCGAAATCGAGGTCAGTTGACCCTAATAAGATAAGAAATGTAGAAAATAGCTCACCTATAGCAGTATATACAGTTACACACAACCATACAATAGGGTGGAACAAAGTGATAGTATTAAAATCTAATATAACAGGTTCGAGGGAGAGATTCATAACGGAAGCTTTATTTATCAAATCATCTGAAAATATTTGCAACGAGAATGATTCAATACCTTCCCTGAACATCTGGAAGATTCTAATATCCCTATGAAGAATGGGGAGGAAAAAAGAACACTAAGAATCCGAGTTCCGAAACTGTGTAGTTATAATTGATGATATGATTATGAACGATATATTGTGGTCAAAAAGTCATCCAGCAAATAATCCTGTTACACTGTGTGATATATTCAATAAACAAATTAATGTGGAAAACAATTATAAAATGCTAGTTGATGTTTATATATGTACTTCTTTAACTACAATGAAGTGTTTGCAACATTTTTTTTTACTGGAAATATCTCAAACTATTTCTTGTCTGTTTTGTTTTGAGATGCAAGTATTTTCATGTACATATGTCAGATGATAAAAGTGAAGAGAACCAATGATGCAAGAATTTATATATATACATACAAAGTTTCACAAGTTATTTGTCAACAATGGGCCTTTTCTTAGCTTTCTTCTTTTTATCCTTTACTAGGCTTTGTGTTTTGGTTGGATCTGAGTGTTTAATTGCAGGTTGTTGGGATTTCGATGTAGCGCTCACACGTTTCCCTTTGGGAATCGGTTTTTTAGGTACAACATGGTTGTTTGTTTTCACCTTCTTCTTAACCGCTACTGACGTTTTCTTTTTTCGATTAACAGAAGGTTTAGAAGATTTAGTTAGGTCAGTCATTTCAACATCGGAATCTTCATTATCATCACCATCAAAATCTGTAGTAAACGAGTCCTTCTCGTCACTGTACTCATCGCTGGAATCACCTTCCAACTCGAATTCTGACAGTTCATCTGGAGCTCCTGTAATCTCACTTTTATTGTCATTATCATCTTCATCCATTAGAGCAGCTTCTAGATCGAAATCACTCTCTTCACTCTCATCATTATTCGCCTTATCTTGTGCAGCTTTGTCACCACTTATACCAACTTGACCATCCTTTTTAGCTTTCTTTTTACCCTTTGATTTTGATACATGTGTAACTGTCCGTCCATCATCAATATCATAGGATGAATCACTATGGTCTGAATCTGAATCGTCAGACTCAGATTTTGTTTTCATTGAATCGTACTCTGTAGTTGTGTCAGTTGGTATGGGCTGTGGGGAAAAAATAAACAAAAAGTAATCAAAAAAAACTCAACGATATAAACAGTTTTCGAGGAAAGTTCAAAATTAGGAAACAAACGATTGACTGAGCATACTAGTAAACTCAAATACATTAGTACACACTGATAGACTGTGTTGAGCAATGCATGAATTGCAGTTAACTGACTTAGCTTCTCACTTGATGATCTCGAACCTGTTCCAAGAAGCAAAGTTCAAACAGCTAGACAATATCCCCCCACTGTTACACAAAAGACATAGATCATAGTCTAGCGTACCAGTAATTAATGTCGTACTGGTTTACAATACACATACTACATCAGGCTGATTGGTTTGAACGTACAATTTAAACAAAGAGTGACTATTCAGAGTCCTGTATCTGACAGGAGGATTCGAACAGCCAGATTACACTGTTAAATGAGACAAGCACTATCTGTCAAATTGATACTAGTGTGGTAACTTGAAATGAGACGAGAAGACATGAGCTGGCATACTTTGCTCAATGGACAGTTATGTACAAGATAACATTGTCTAACGAAGCCTTTATGAAATGAATCTGAGGCAGTCAGCACATAACTTTTGTAATCTCAGTTGATGAAGTATCCGAGACATGTCCTAAAGACGTTTCGACACTGCTGCAGCAACTAAAGCCTTCACTTTAAATATCACCCCAATACGGTATCACTAACTCATATGGTAACCGATGTTCAGTCTGGAAATAAACAGATAAACAACGGGTTTTCCTTTCTCACGTATACAACACTGACGATATTTGTATAAATATATGTGTGTATATAATTGTTTCCTTGCGTAAATATACTTTCCGTCTTACCTCGCTGCGTTTTCCCGCCTAAGTGGCGGGGTGGGAAGTCGGGTAGCTGCTGTATACTTTGTTGGCGTAGACAAGCGACATACCTGTAATACATGATCACCGCATCTGTACTAACTCGTGCGTTCCCCCACCATACACAATTCAATCCAATGTTTCCCAATATATGAAACTAACCATCATAGTAATTCACATGAATGACAACTACATAGTTGACTTCATAACCACACTATCCTTCTAACTTTATTTTTCATATATATCCGCTTCCGTCGCAAAAAATAAAGGAAAGGGTTGTAAACCTTGAAGATGATGCTAGATGACTGGAGGCAATCGGCAGGAAGCCTTGCTTGACCTAAGTTTAGTGCTTGTTGGCACTCACTAGTCAGTAAGGCGTATCTGTAAACTTGAAAGAACTCATATCCCTTCTGAAATTCGAACCTGCGTCACCCAGTGCCGCAGTCAGAGACGTTACCATAGAGCCATTCGAAATCGCATCTTACCTCCTGTAGGACTGCATTGGACGAGACCTAGGTCAAACAAGGCTTTCTGCCGATTGCCTCCAGCCACCTAATATCAACAATTCACAGTGCAATGCGTTGTGACGGCGAGGCAACTAGAACGGTGGCCACATTGCAAACTTGACTGATAGGAGAATTCAGCCCGCACTAAACAAAGAACTAGACACATCATACCAGTTACCAACTAGTGTCCAATCAAAATATATAATGCTAGATGTAATAAAGAGAAGCTGACAAGACTAATACTCATTAGGTAAGTCTAGGTTGTTTGCGAAAGTCCAGATTATCGTCTTGTATGTAGATCTTGTGCGACACAAATTTTAAGAGATTTCTGCTATACGAATAAGTTTATTCCATTTTTTAAAATATTGAGTTTTATTACATTCTTTACTCAGAAGAAAAATAACCTAAATAGAGAAACGGATATCTTTTTAACTAGTTCATCATTATCTGCTCTACACTGATACAAAGCTTCTTTATAATAACAAATCAGATTTCTACTAATCAAATGATGTCTTATTTAATAGAAACGATGAACGCAGTGATTTGATCCATTTAGATGAATTCCAATCGCTTCTACTTTATGTAAAAGCAGGACATTACAGGAAATGCTATAAATACCCTTAGAGACTCTGTTAAAGTCGACATTATGTTCAGTGTCAACAAGGAGAGCTAGCATACATTAGCCTATCGCTTTATTCCGTCCTGTACTAAATCATGATGGTTGTTGGCATTCGAAAATGTCGTGATGGACTTGCTTAATCGCATATCTAATGGAACTAGCTTCACAGTAACACTTCGACTGGGAAATGGATATGGAGAAGGCGAAATTAAGCAGTTTATCTTTGCAATCATTTTGTAGGCGAATATCAATTGTTTTTATGGGTTTGACCACGGATTGATATCAGTTAGAAAACCATTGAAAACCAGGGAGTACTGGACAACTGTTTCATCCTAGTTTTGGAATCAACGGCAGTACTAGGATGAAACAGCTATCTGGTACTCCCTGATCTTCAGTGGTTCTCTAAATGATATCAATCCGTGGTCAAACTCGTAAAAACACCAATCAGCTACTTCACCCAGGAGGAATATATCATCCGCATAGTCAATGAGATTATTCCTTGATGGTAACAAGTCAATCCCTGAATTGCTGAAATCAGTTAGGGTTAAGTTCATTAGTACATATATGATGAAATTAAACAGAAATGGGGATAGTGGGCATCTCTGACGAACAGCACTGGTTGTCATTACTTCAGACGACAAATCTCCGTAGGCTTTTACTTGGCGGCCGCATGAGTTCGAGTAGAGTGCCTTGATTAGAGCAATATACTTTCTCCGCATTCCTTTCACAGACAAACATCGCCAGAGTACCTCTCTGTCGACGGAACGGAATTCCGCTTTCAGGTAAAGAAATATGGCTATTGCTGAGTGTATTGTCAGAATAAATAACTTTGTGATCTAACTGAATTTCATGTGTTGTATTTTAGAGAGATGAAATTAATTCACTTGGCTTCCTTGTATTTTAGTTTTCTTACACAATTATCAAAACCTTAATTCTTCTTAAAATTACGACTACCATCCAAATGTACCTGTATTTTAGTGAATGATAGTGTTTCATTTATATAGAACACATCAAACAACATAGTCATGCTGAATGGATCCACTAATGAATAATAACCATTCGCTAATTAGTAAATGTCAATTTTAATTGGAGCTAGTAATAATTTTAATATATCTAAACACCTTTTGCATAGAGGAATGGACCAAGTTGTTATTACTATAAGTCTTTTTGTAATGGTTATTTACACTTAATGATAAGTTTTATTATTATTATTTCCTTTAGTTCCTAGAGGAACATAGGGCTTCAGCCATGCGTCTCCATTGCGTTCGATTCTCTGCTAGAGTTTTCACCTGGCTCCAGGTCTGCCCACATGCTTTCATCTCCTCTTCACATGATCTCCTCCAGGTCACCCTTGGACGACCAACTCGCCGCTTCCCTTTCGGGTTCCACTCGAGGGCTTGTCTAGTGATGTCACTTGCTGGTTTCCTCAGAGTGTGGCCAATCCATCTCCATTTCTTCCTGCCTATTTGTTTCACAATCGGTTCCTGGTTGGTTCGCTCCCAGAGATCTTTGTTGCTGATCCTTTCCGGCCATCTGATCTTGAGTATTGAGCGAAGGCATTTGTTAATGAAGGTCTGTAGCTTGTTTGAGCTGCTCTTTGTGACACGCCAAGTCTCTGATCCGTATAGTAGTACTGACTTCACATTGGAGTTGAAAATCCGGATCTTATTTTTGACGCTGAATGCTGTTGACCTCCACATAGACTTGAGAGAAATGAAAACTTGCCTTGCTTTCCCGATCCTTGCTTTGATATCCTCGTCAGTTCCGCCTGTAGTTGAAACAATGCTTCCCAAGTAGGTAAAGGAGGTAGTTTCTTTCAGGTTTTTTCCATTTATGCTGATTGCTGTCTGTTGTTGTTGTTGGTGTTGGCCAGGGATCTTCATCACCTCTGTTTTTTCTATGTTCACCTGGAGTCCTATCTTTGATGCTTCTTCTGCCAACTTGTTACTTTTCACTTGCATATCTTCCAGTTTGTGGGAAATCAGGCATATATCATCGGCGAAGTCCAGATCCTCCAAGTTCTTTGTGTGAGTCCATTTTATGCCTGTTTCCTCATTGCCCGCTGTTTGTCGCATTATCCAGTCTACTGCAATCAGGAAAATCATTGGCGATAGTAGGCAACCCTGTCTTACTCCTGTGGTGATATTTTAGAGCAACATTGAAAACTGTCTTCGTGTGTGTGTTAACAATCATTACAAATGGACTTATAATCAACAGACATATTATGCTGTTAGCTAGTAAGATCAAATTTTTACTAACACGTCTGCAGTGAACATTGTAAACTATGGTCATCATCACTAGCGTAACTTGATACGATGTAATATCAAGGCATCTATCTATACAAAAAGTCTTCTTCAAGTCTTCAAGGATGAACAATCAACAACTATGTTGTATGAATGAAAGGAAGTTTCAGCCAATAGCAAGATAATCCTATAGGGATAGAACTATAATTAAATCTCTTACTTCCTTGATATAAAAGAATAGAACCTGGTCACTGAGGTAGAGTATATAATTCTATTGAGGAGGAAATTTATTTTAATCGCATGGTATATAAACCTACAAACTCACTCAGGTAGGATAAGCTCTGTAGGTCAAAGGGCGCCATTGACCCAATTAGACAATATCATATAATTAACAAAATGCCTTGCAATGACTGCAAGTTAAGTTAACTACATAGGTCAGTCAAACAAGTAGATCGGGGGTAGTCAGATTGTCAGAACATACAAGAATTTAACTAAGGTTTGGGTTTGAATGACTGGTTCCGCGAAGATAAGTGATTTAGAAGAAAACTCAGAAATTGCACTGCATGCATTAACATACAACTACACAATAGGGTGAGATAGAGTTAAAATTTGGAAAAGCAATATAGGTAGGTGGACAGAGAGGTTGGTTACTGAATCTTTGCCCAAAGAATCTACACCCAACACATGCAATAGGAATGACTCATCACCAATGCCAGAAATATGGAAAGTATTACTACCAATGAGATCACGAGATGAGAAATAATAGAACTATATAAATGAAGTTAAAGCTGTGTGAGTAACTTGATATGATTATGAGCGAAAAATAAATTGTAATCAAAACGTGGTAATGAGTAAACATTACTGCGTAACACTATGTGACTTTTGCAATTAATAGCTACAAATCTTCTCTATAACTGTGTGACTTTATCAAAATAAATTTTTTCCATAATGGAACTCTTACCTCCTTCTTATTGCTTTCAGTCAGTCGATTTAATTCTGTAGATCGAATTTGTTTATGCTGTAAGTAGAACTGCCAAAATGGTAAGAGTTTGTTTGTATTATCGAAAAGAGTACAAGTCGACTCCACATTTAGCTAGAAAAAAACGAAAACAATTTAGTGTAAAAGATTATAATTAGGAAAGATAAAACTATAACACTGAAAGAGTATAAATCTATGAGAAATACATGCATACACCAAAAATAGGATACTGCATAGAAGACCATCCGTTCAAATTGTCATACATCTTAATCACAATAAAGAAGTGTTAACCGAATGAATTCAGGAATCACTCACACTCTTAGCTTTTTTCTCAATCTTATTCTCCTTTGATTGGTTGGAGGATTTCATCATGAGATGAAATTGGTTACAGAACCATTGGAAAACTTGGGAGTACTGGACGACTGTTTCCTCCTAGTTTGGGACTCTTCATCAGCACGGATCCTCCACAAGGGGTTCGAACCCAGGACCTTCTGGTTATAAGGCGAGCTCGTAGATATCATCTTTGAAATTATGTTGCCCATACTTTCTATCTGTAACTCGATGTCACTGTGGAAAAGTGTGTTCCCGCTTGGCTAACATTACCACTCACTGAGGATATTGCTGTTCTCAGTATATTGAGGGAATATCCACAGTATGCAAGTACTTTCGAGCTGTTACATAAAAAATGTTGTGTTTTAAAAGGGGCAACTACATTGTAAATATACATTTATAAATGATCAAAGACTTAGGACCGATTGTCTGCTTCTAGAAAGACACATCCTAAGTGAAGAGACACTCAATTATGAAAAATACAAAAATAATCTTAAAAGTAAACTAGCTAACTTACCACTTCATTTTTACTGGTCAAATTTCGAACACGTCTACGGCATTTAACAATCCATTCTGAATGTTCACGTACTTTTAACATTAGCGCTTTCATTTGTCTACAGAAGGAGGCTACACGACATACGCGTAAAAACTGTTTGACCTAAAAAAAAGCCGGTAAGTAAGTAAATATATAAGTGATTATTTTTTAATATTATAGGTCGACAATGCTGCATGCCAAGTAATCCACAACGGGAAACTTACGGAATCCTTTGAAGTGAGGACAGGAGTATGACAATCTAGCTGCCTACTATCGCCAGTGATTTTCCTGATTGCAGTAGACTGGATAATGCGACAAACAGTGGGCAATGAGGAAACAGGCATAAAATGGACACACAAAAAACTTGAAGGATCTGAACTTCGCCGATGATATATGTCTGATTTCCCACAAACTGGAAGATATGCAAGCGAAAAGCAACAAGTTGGCAGAAGAAGCATCAAAGATAGGACTTCAGGTGAAAATAGAGAAAACAGAGATGATGAAGATTCCTGGACAAGAACAACAAGAGACAACGATCAGCATAAATGGGAGGAACCTGAAAGAAACAACCTCTTTTACCTACCTGGGAAGCATCGTTTCAACTACAGGCCGGTTTTCGACATAGAACTTTGCACATATGTGCGGCAGTTCAAGTCGCCACACTCCATGTAGCACACAAAGCAAGAGAAGAAAGTAGGAGAAATGCATAATATAGACAGTAAACAGAGGTGTGAGACAAAGGAATACTTACTTACTTTACTTTACTTCGGCTATCTCCTACGGGAGGATGAGCCGGCTTCATGAACATCTCGAATCATCGCTGCCCAGGCGCGGCGATCTGATGCAAGGTTTTGCGACAGGGTTATCCAATTCTTGTTCCACAGACGGAGTCCGTAGACGGTTTGTAGCCCCAGGCACTCCATATCAGCCTTGACTGTACCAAGCCATGTTTTCAGCTGTCCACCCCTGCGACATCGCCAAGATGGTAATGGCGAGGGATTTAGAACTGATTTGACCAGATCGTCATCTGGTCGGCGCAGAACATGGCCAAACCACCGACGGCGACGTTGTTGGACCAGTACTGGTGAGAGTCGTTTGTAAGAGAGTTCATGAAGTTTCATGGGAATTTGGTACGAGTGATGTCCCCAGAATCGCTCGGCCTTTTGTTTGAGAGTGCAGCTCTAGCCTTTACACAACCAAGTGTGACCTACAAGGCAGTAGGAGTGGAGTAGGGAGTCCACTATCCATTGGCAGCCGGTGACCGGAGTTCGGTTCATACGCCTTTTTGAATGGGGCCAGACATCCAGGACATCCAACAAGCCCTTTGTCCATACGTCTGCCGGTGAACTCCAGTGAGCTTCATACGCCAGTCGTTGGAGGTTTGGAATCAGGGTTTAGCCATCTCCCCTAGACTGTCATCCAATGGACAGTCAACCCGGTGAAGAGCGCTGGGCATCCGCTTTCGCCCTCTCACTTTGGTGAAAAACACCTCCGCCACGTGAAGGCAGTGAGTAGGACTTCCTCAGGAGAGGCTATGTAAGATGCCCGGTCATATGGGAGCATTTCGAGAGGTGTGCGGAGGGGTGGCCAACCCGCAGCGCAAGGCACCCACCCCCGACCATCCTGAGGCTTTGGAGGCAGACAAAGGAATAGTAATAACGAAGAACAAAACAGTTTCATTGGAAATCATAAGTCACAAGGAGTGGATGCATCTGCGCCACTGAGAACGATTTTGAGCCATGTCACCAATTGTTTCCAACCATAAGTTTTTACCGCCCCGTCAACTACAGGCGGAACTGACGAGGATATCAAAGCAAGAATCCGAAAAGCAAGGCAAGCTTTCACTACTATCAAGTCTGTGTGGAGGTCAACAGCACTCAGCATCAAAAGTAAGATCCGGATTTTCAACTCCAATGTGAAGTCAGTGCTACTTAACATGCTGCTGCTGCTGGATTCAATATAGAACTAGGCACCGAAGTGCAGCAGTTCGAGTTGCCACGTTCCAAATAGCACACAAAGGTAGACAGGAAAAGGAGAGAAGAGAATCAGTAGAGTTTTGAGAGGTATAAGAGTGAAACAGAATGAGTAATGGTAGAAAGGAATATGAAAGATTACAGAGACTGAATACATCTGCGCCATTGACAACGATTTTGAGCCATGTCACCTAGTGTCTCCAGCCATTGATTCTTAGAGTCCCGAGGGCGGGCCCCAACCCGGAAGTTTGCATCTCCCTACCTGACTCAGTTTAACTGTCAGGGATTTCATGGATTGATGCCATGTTTTTGTTTGGCCACCACTTACTCTTTTCCAGCCTGCACCTATATCAGCTAGTAATGCCCATCGGGGGAGACGATGGTTAGGCATGCGCAGCACGTGGCCTAACCATCTCAATCTATGTAACTTCATAGACTCTTCGAGTGATTTTCCCTCTTTGCCCAACACTCTACGCCTAACGTCAACATTACTTACCTTATTATACCACCTAACGCGAGAAAGAGATCGTAAACATCTGTGGTCAAAAACAGACAATCTCTTCATGTCTTCCGCTCTCAATGGCCACGTCTCACCGCCATAGAGGAGGACGGAGCGAACTGCTGAGCAGTACACACGTACCTTGGTTGATAGCCGGATGTCACGCCTACGCCTGAGACGGTGTAAGTTAGCGAAAGCAGCCCAAGCTTTTTGGATCCGTGCTGAGATTTCGTCACCAATCAATCCGTTGGTGCTGATACAACTTCCCAAATAGGTGAAGTGGTCAACATGTTCTATCACTTCACTCCCTATCACTAAGCTAGGAGTTGACGTAGTCCAGTCGTGTAGCAGCATCTTACATTTTACAGGGGCGAATCGCATGCCAAACATACGAAGATTGCTGCTCAAGGTGTTCAGAAGACTCTGCAATTTGTCAGCGTCCTCCCCTAACAGGACTATGTCGTCTGCATATTCTAAGTCCATAAGACTATTCCCTGGTAACAAGTCGATTCCCAAGTCGTTAAGTTCAGTTAAGGATACTTCCATTAGCATATCTATGATGAAGTTAAACAGAAAAGGGGAAAGTGGACATCCTTGACGGACACCACTGGTTGTTATCAATTCACATGACAATTCCCCATAAGCCCTTACATGGCTACGTGAGTTTGAGTAGAGTGCCTTGATTAGTGCAATGTATTTTCTTGGCACTCCCTTCACAGTCAAACATTGCCATAGTACCTCTCGATCCACGGAGTCGAAGGCCGCCTTCAAGTCAAGAAATATGGCAATTGTTGGACGCCTAAAAGTGTGTCTATGTTCTAGGATCTGTCGGAGAGTGAAGATATGATCTATGCACCCTCTACCTGGCCTAAAGCCCGCTTGATTTTCCCTCGTTTGTTCCTCCCGAGTTCGGCTTAGTCTGTGCATGATTACTGAGCCTAGGATTTTAGAGACTATGTTCGTCAGGCTGATTCCTCTATGACTATCACATGAGGACTTGTCTCCCTTCTTGAATATTGGTATAATAAGTGACTTACCCCAGTTTGATGGAACCGTCTCTGATTCCCAGAAGTTACCTAGTACCTTAGTTAAACTATATACTAGTATGTCACCCCCATATTTAAATACCTCCGGAATAATTCCGTCGGGTCCTGCTGCTTTGCCTCGTTTACTTAACATACGGATCAGAGACTTGCACTGCGCGTCATAAAGAGCATCTCAAACAAACTACAGACCTTCATTAACAGTTGTCTTCGCTCAATGCTGCTGCTGGATTCAACATAGAACTTGGCACCGAAGTGCAGCAGTTCGAGTTGCCACGTTCGCTCAATACTCAAGATCACATGGCCGGCCAGAAAAGATCAGCAACAGAGATCTCTGGCAATGAGCGAACCAACCAGGAACCGATTGTGCAACAAATAGGCAGGAAGAAATGGAGATGGATTGGCTGGCTATACTCTGAGGAAACCATCAAGTGACATTACTAGACAAACCCTCGGGTGGAACCCGAAAGGGAAGCGGCGAGTTGGTCATCAGTGTAAGGGTGACTTGGAAGAGGTCATGTGAAGAGGAGATGAAAACGTGTGGACAGACTTGGAGCCAGGTGAAGACTCTAGCAGAGAACCGAACGCAGTGGAGACGCACGACTGAAGCCCTATGTTCCTCTAGGAATTAAAGGAAAAATAATAATAGCTTGATTCCACACATTATTTTGGTACAACTATGGAATTTTCAGTGTGTGATATCGGTAGCCCAAATTTTGCAGGCCGACCATTCATATCAGGTGTGCGTCGGCCGGGGATCGAACCGCGGACCATGTGCACGGTCAGCAAATATCCTAACGGTTGTGTCACAGACGCACAAACATATGGAGAAAGCTGAATAACTTTAAAAATATAACATCCAATTACAGTGCATTGTAGAATGGTGTCGCTTAGTCCATTGGTTGCACTATACATAGGATGGGTAGATTTCCCTCAACAGAAGTAAACGACTAGACTTATCACCTAATGATTACAAAGAAGTCAATTATGTCCTGAACAAATTATTAGTAAAATGTAACTTTTCATTGGGTTTCATACAATCGACTCCCTTTATTATTTTGAATAAAGAAAGAGCAAACATATTTGCAGGATAACACAAGCTCGTCTTATTTTGTCGATTCTCTTCAACTGCGTACATCCTAAACGAAATCAGTTATAAGTTACAAAATTTTTGAACATACTTGTTCACAGTGACTTCGAGTTATAGATAGAAAGTAAAAGTAACATAATTCCAAAGATGATGTAAGTAGATGAATTATTTAGTATTAAAAGAGTAACTACTTATATAATAATTAAATCAGAAATAGTTGAAAAGAAACCAATTCTTATCTGTCTAGTGTACAAAGGGGAGAAAGTACCCACAAGATCGCAAAAAAAAAAATTGAGGGAGCATTGAAAAGAACAGTCCTCACCGCCAGACTCACTCGACTTTACGACACGGTATATCTCCGTTTGAAAGGCCGCAAAGTGTACTCAAGTGCAATTGCCAGACATCTAATTGACACTGGACATAGAGTGGAAATTAGTCAGGCTTTCAAAATAATCACTACATAAGTAAAACCATAGTCATGTCGGTTCACAGAAGCTATTGTTATCAAAATACTTCGAGTCAATCTCTGTTTACAAAAAGATAGACTAACTTCTCACTACCCTGGTAAATATAACCATTTTGTTCGTGTGCACAACATTCCACTTAATTTTAATTGTCACCTACTGACTTGTAATCATTATTAAGTTTCCAAATCTAAGTTATTTTGTCTATTTTATAATTTTACGTCACTATTCACCACCCGCCCCCCGAACTCTTAAACATAATATGTAAAAATTCACTCTGTTGTTCCACCTGATATTTTGTCTCTAGTTCATCCTTGTTTCCAAGCGAAATCTGAACCCTACCTCCCTTGTCTAATTATTATATAAATAGTCACTCTTTTAACATTGAATAATTCGTCCACTTACATCATCTTTGGAATTAGGTTGCTTATACTTTCTATCTATCCCTTGAAATCATTGTAAAAGGTATGTTCAGACAGCATTTTGTAACAATTAATTAATTTATTCAGGATGTACGCAGTTGAAGAGAATCCACGAAATAAGGCGAATATGTTCATTCTTTATTTATTTCTATTGAGTGATAGGTTTGAATCAGTGGGGTGATATGGATTTCTTTAAGACTGCACATATCCCTCTTCTTAATGAACGTCAATAAGCATAAAAACAAGAATGGGTGGAATGTCTTTCTGACTGAATTCTTAGTATGTAAAGCATCAATCACAAAAAGCATATAAATATATATATATATGTACGTCGGTAGTACAGCGGCAAAATGCTAGCCGACTACGCATGAGGTTCGGGGTTAGAGCCCCCGCCAACGTACTCCTTTACCTCACCGAGCCAGTAATAAGACTGGTACAGACGTGAGGTTGGGCATGAGGCTAGCAACCCCATCGCGTAAAAGCAAACACCACCGCTAGTGAAACTTTCAAGCTCTATCTTGAACCTCCACTAGGGACGTAGAGGAATATATATATATATATGTATTGAGAAAGAAATAATGAATACAATGGATGCTTACCTCAGTGATGAACGGCAGTGAATATTCTGGGAAAGCAATTGAATTTGCATGCAAAGCCATACATTCGGCTAATAAATCAAATAACCAACTTATTATAGCGTCATTTGATGCAGTTTCATGTTTCTGACTAGGTGAGAAATGTAACAATAAGCGTAAATCTAATGGAGCATTCGAAACTCGTCCAGCCCTTTGATTAAAGTTAACCAGTTGGAATACATCTAGCAATAAAGATAGAGTAGGTATTAACAGACGAGTCTCTGAAGACAAAGCTCTGCCGACTAAAGGTAATTTAAGGGCGGTATCATCAGTCGACGATTGTTGTTTGTCATCTGAAGCTGTTGGTTCGCATGGAATCGGTACACCAGCTAAGTTGTGCAGCATAGAAATACAATGAAAACGAAGTGGTATCCAACGTTGACCCTTATTCAGCCTAAAAATGAACAGCGTTTAAGAAATATAAGTAATACGAAGCCGTTTAAGTGAAATTGATATAAGCATAAAACTTGGGCACTGTGGTAGAGCATAACTCCATTATGGATAAGATTTTATTTTTATAAATCACACAGTGTTGTACAGTAATATTAAGTGATGACGTTTCGAGCATAAACTATTGCTCATAATCATATCAAGTACTGTGTGATTTACCTTTTGTAATTCACCACCTTCTTTACACTGCAACACTATGACGATTCAATTCATTCTCAGTTGCGTTATCAATACCACTAACTTTTCCGCCAGTTCTGTCCTTACAAATTTCCGAATAAATCCTTTGTTTTTTACTTCTTTTCTCGCTGAAACTGTTTGTTTTTGCTTGGTAGATTTTAGTTCACTTATTCAAACACTTCACTGAATCTGACTTAAGTGGTATAGATTTAGATGTATTAATATTTACAGATCTAAATCGCTACCTTTTCCCCCACTTAGTCTTAAAACAGAACATAGTCGTTCGCTTTGTTCATTTCATAACTCATAGCCAGACTGAAAAGTGGGTTTAGAGAAACTGTGGATATTGTTTTAATATAACTATAGTGAATGATCTGAAAAATTTGGTAGTACATTAAGTCCTTACAAATTAGGTATGGTTCATAATTTTATACGTGAAAAATCTAAATACAGTAACTAGTTGATTTATACAGAGTGAATTACTGATGAAAAAGAAAGTAGAGCATTGAGTAACACTAGAGTTTTTAACATAAGCCCCTAAAACCATTCAGCATAGTACATAATATGAACTCTGTCATTATATGATTATTACAAGTGATGAACTTACTTGATTGTTCCATATATTAACTGAGTTAAAGGATGAATAAGCGTCTGTACCAAAGTATGACTACCTGCATATCTCGAAGTAAAATCAGACCATAAATAAAGACTGTACACAAACTGCCAATTATTTACAGACTGAATATCCTCCTGTGAAAATAAATTAAGCATGAAATTTGTTACAACTGATTGTATACAATACAGTGAAGCTCATAATTATTGCATTAAAACTAACACTACTTACATGAAGCATAAAGCGAGGGGTCTAATTGACCAAAATTATATATATATATATATATATCAAAACTAAAGTTATGCTTTAGACAAAGCTTATTGTTAACAAAAAGTTAGAAGTAGTTATGCGAGACTTGAGCGAGTAATTACATTAATATGCTACGTGAACATACTCGAACCAGAATACACAAACAGAACAATGACAGAATCGCCGTATTTAAAAATTGTGGACTTCTGAATTACAAATGAAAAGCTAGAATAGATGAAAGCACTAGCGAATGGGGACATGAGAGCAAGAGTGATGTTAGTTTGAGAGGGATTTAAAACGAATGTGGCTGAGTAGTAAGTTGGTTACATAGTAAACCTGACAATTTTAGGTTCGAAATCTGGGAGAGTAAGTGTGGACTGTTGAATATTGTAAAACCAGACAAAAACAGGCTGAAGACAACGATATTAGCCTCTTAATGCCCTGTTATAGTCTACTGCGTGACTTCAATCATTCTATGTCTTTATTTGGTCACGAGTTAATAGCCTCTGTAACATAGGTCATATTCATTGACTTTATACAGATAGATACCTTTCCACAAAAGCATGAAGGTGAATGCTAACGTTTGTTACCTAATACCAGACAAATGAATTAGAAACACACAAGAAAGAAATGGTTCGAAGATCTGTCAACCATGGAAAACGTAGTCTAACCACTTCGCGATGTAAACTTTAAGTCTAAGGCTCAAACAGTGAAGCCATATGGCAAAAGCTGTTTCATCTTGGGCGTCCGAGTAGTATTTCAGATCACACTTTTTTAGTGCACATGCTAAACCAAGCTTGCAAGAACAATACTGAAGGTGGAAAGTACAAAAGCCTTCGTGTACTGTGTGAGAAACTCCGTATTTATAAGAAAACCACAAGGCTTGGTCACCATAGCATCAACTACATCCGAAGCATTGGATTTAAGCCGATGGGTTAAGGGTTTGGGTCCCACCGCACTCACTTCCGCTTGGGCAGCTGGATAGTATTATCAACCCTCACACGATACATGTAGCTCTTAGGCTGGTACTTGAAAAATCTGTTTTGGGTAGTTGAGCTTAAAAAAGCTGGGAGCTCTGCATATTCGTGTGCCAGCATTCTCGAGCGAACACTATGCCCTCGAGTTCGGACATATTATTCTGGGTATCAGAGTAAATAATGATTGCTACTCAGTTACATTTGGCGGCTATAGATGCTTATGGGCAATAAGTAGGACCTCCACTCGGATCACAAATATTGATCTATACTAGAAACCATCTCGTCTACATCTACACATTGGAAGGCGTTTAAAGTACAGACACATGTATGATTCCAGGTATGACCGGTTTATTATAAGGATGGCTTGAAAGTCTGAATCTCCATTCGGCGAAGTTAAAACATCATAGCCAAAGTCAAGCTCCTTCAAAAGTTGACTTTCAAGAACCATTCAGACACAGGGCATGCTATGAAATATCATTTCAAATCAGGACATCCCTGCCTTTTTGGATTTGGTGACGTGGTGCTTTTTCTGTAAATCTATACTGATAGGTGGGGTTATGGCTTTCAAGATTAAAGTTTAGGGTCTAGAGCTATGGTTAGGTTCACGGTAAAATTCAGGGTTTGGATTATGGTTAAAGTTAAGAGTATGTTGGAGAAGTGTCGGAAATGTCAATGGATCTCAAGGTATTATGACCAACAGTCATCTGGAAGAATGGGTATATCGCGCACGGTACGATTTTTTTTAAAGACTATATGTGTATTGACTGGGAGACATTCCTACAACACAAGCTACAATTATGCAATGTAATATCAAGTTTGCGATAATTTTAGTACATTTTTCAACGATTATGCGACTTTTTTGTGTCTCAATTTTGACTGGTTGTTCAGGGTTACTGTGACTTTGGCTATGATAGTTTAACTTTGCCTGTATTTTTGCTGCTTCTTACTACTATGTCGGAACATTTCAGAGGACATAGGAAAACAGTTCAAAAACTGAGGAGGAACTACATTGACGTGGAGTACTGGATGTGCCACAGAATTATGACATTTCGGAATCGAGTTCCAGGAGAACTGGTATTTGAGATTTCAGTCAACCCGTTAAAGAAAGTAAATGACATATGCATATAATTATGATTAAAGGAATAAAGTAAACTCAAAACCTTTCCACCAATCTAAAATCTGAGTCACTGATGGTAAGGTATGAAATAGTCGGATTTTTGAATCTAAATATATCACTTGAAATGTGGATTATGCACGAAAGAAGGAAACAGTTTTTAATTCGCTTGTGAAAAAGACCAAACAAAAAAGTGGTAAGCAATTAATAAACTTACTTTACTGTTAGAACTATACGCTTTTCGAAGTGTAATTGCAAGCTGGCGCACGTAAACGAATGCATGTATGTAGGCTTCGTCCAACTTAGTACCAAATAACTCCAACAAACATTCACGCATCAAGTTAATTTGTGCAATGTTGGAGCCCAAAACAAATTTGCAGTTTCGCACATACGCCATGTACATCAGCTTTATGCAGAGACTGGTGCACTCTCCTTTCAAAGAAATGGCCTTCATGATATTTAAAAAGGCCAAAATTCTTCTTGAGTCCTCATCTTCACTCCACGTTTTAACCATCAACTGTAATATTTAGACATATGAATGAAAAGAAACGAACTTTGAAGAATTTCTTTTCCGACTTATCAGTTTTAATGAGTTTGGAAACATTATTGTTAATCCTCTTCAGGTCTAAGACAGGGTCTTTCAATAGCGACTTCAGCATCTCCTGTATATAGATGAAATGAGGGTAGCGTGACAGAGACCTTGAAGTTTTATAAACCCACTCTCAGTGACCTGCGAATTATGTCCAATACCCGCTTTGCTACCAAGAATGAACCAAATTAAAAACCCAGTGCTAACCTCTTTTTTATGAGGGGATGCTTCCTGTTGTTCGGATTATTTTCAGCCAGTCCAGTCACCCTCCCTACTTTGGTTTTGTTGGACATTATAAATGATGGCAGGTCGGTCAGACTTTGTCGCTAGTTTGTGGTCTGTTTTATTGCGGGGGTAATATTGTAACTTTCTTCTCAACACTCAGTCATCCTGAATTGTTAAAGAGAACGAAATGATATTATGAAATACAATACGAAGTGTGACAAGAATAGACGCCAAGGCCAAACGACCTTGAATCTACCTATTATATTCTTCCAGCTGAAAAGTAATATTTATTGAGAGAAAAGTGTATTTGTAAGGCATATATGTAATAAAACTGAATTATACTGGGTACATATCTCTAAGATGCTGTGAAAACTGGTCCGAGTTTCTCATAGAAGTGTCTGTAGATACATCAAACTAATATCCACACAAAAAATCTAAGTGGCGGTATATCATATCGTGAACCATGTACTATTATAATACTTTTTTAGATGGACGTAGAATCCTTCAATAGAGCTTGTATGACTCTCTGATGAATATAGTCTAATGATGATAGTTATGAATAACCTTCCCACACGAGTGTATGAATGGACACCATCCATGTGTAACGGCGAGTCGCCAAACTGGTTGATTCAAGGTCATTTGATTTAAGTATCTATTCTTTTCTGTTGGCGAGGAATGACTTCAGAAAAGCGGGGAAAAATGAATCGGACAAAAAGCTGTTGTATAAATGTGTGGGGATTGGGGAGAGGTGCAAAAAGCTGTAGGTATAAAATAGGTAGTGGGCATCAGAGATGTAAGTGAGGCGGGTCATGGATTAAGTCAAGTCGATAACTATTGCTTGCGGTGCTGTGGTTTCAAAGGTACACAGGGTTATTCTGTGGATTAGCTAAATAGGGGCTCCAGCACACAACGTCTTTAGCACGAAGCTGGTTAACAAAGCAGTTGTCTTGCCACCGTTAGTGCCTACGAAACCTTATCGAGAACCAAGGATCGGTATGCTCAGCTAAACTCAGCTACTATTTTACTTAATGATTTTCCAGAATAGCTTGAATCCTTCCGCTTTTCCCAGGGTGGTTTCTGTCGTTTTTGATATGTCCCAGCCAACTAGTTTACCATTCTTTATGAGTAGTCACAAGGGAGACTAAAATAACTGACCATCAAGGGTGACTATTTTGTGTGTCTCCTACTGCTTCCATGCCTTGCAGCAGACAAGTATGAAGTAACATAGTCTACGTTTCTGTATGGATTGCAATTTTCAGAGAGATTGATCTCATTTGCTAGGGACGATAGTTCTGTGATTTCAGATACTGTTTGACGTAACTTTCTTAGAGCATTAAGAAGGGTTCTGTAGGCCGAACCCTGAATGCACGAAGTGTTTTATGACGTATTCTTTGACTATGTCTACACACATGGTTCGCGATTGCATCTAGACGCCTTTGGTTAAACTTTCACCAGGATTCGATCCTTGCGAGACATTTTAGATCCACATGTGGATCAAGCTACTTTAAGGTTTTGGGGTGCATGCATGCATCATTTGGTATCCTTAGAGATTGGGAGTTATTCGGTAAGCCCTTTTCCAGCCTTCCAATTTTTCTGGTTCAGTCTGAAGTTCGATCTCGTTTTCCAGACTTCTTGAGACTGTCCAAAGTTCTACGTTATTTGTGTGGAAGAACACTGATATTAGTATTCCTTGAATTTTTGTGTGGAAAATATGAATTCCATTCGCAGTGTGATATTTAGAATCTGTCTTACTGGTCTGCTAGACGCAGACTATAGTATAGATACGATATTTTCGGAAGTATGAACTCATCGCTTTTCAGAAGCTAGTCACAATGAGGCTCCAGACCTCGCTGTTATCAGCATTCAACCAGCAGAAGTGCGTTCTTGTGTTTTGCCTAGTAATATTGTAGTGACCCGTCTTATTACTGATCATCATAGTATACTTTCACTATGTAATTAGACTTTGTTTGTTTATCACTCTAAAGATTGCGTGTTAACAATCGATACGTTGTACTCGCTCAACTTTTGAATTTTGATAACTGCGATAATACACGTTCGTACTCCTTCTCAAGTGTCTTTTGATTTACGTTGTGGATGTCGAGTAATCACAGCGTTAGGACACAATAATAAACGCGAAGAAGTACTAAGATAAACGTAATGGATAAGATTTTATTTTGATAAATCACACAGTGTAGTACAGTTATATTAACTGATGACGTTTCGAGCACAAACTGTTGCTCATAATCACATCATATCATAATCATATCAACTTGATATGATTATGAGCAATAGTTTGTGCTCGAAACGTCATCAGTTAATATAACTGTACTACACTGTGTGATTTATCAAAATAAAATCTTATCCATTATGGAATTATACTCTACCACAGTGCCCAAGTTCTATACTTATAAGATAAACGTGTACGCTAGCTCGGTCAAATAGAGCACCACAACAATATCACTCATTGATAATTTGAACTGAAAGTGTGAATTCTTGTTAACATCTTGTTACACGTATTTTATTGGAGCGCTGGTAAGTTAAGAGCGAAGACTGAGGGCTGTTTACCGTTCAAACGGGACAAGCATTAGAATACAGATGTATTGCTTATTCAAATGCTCATCTTTGCCCCGCTTAATTCGCAATGCACCAAATGCACATTACTATCCTGCGTATGGGATGTGAAAACTGTGGGAAATATGCAGTCGTGGTGTAACAACAGAAGACAAGGCTGGCAACAGATCAGTTTTATTACGAAAACCAACAGGTATTTATATGTATTTTACGTACATTAATAAGGCTTCTGCCCGCAGAAAGAAGGCGGTCTTCTGATTGGTTGTTAGCAAACAAACGCAGTCTTCTGCTTTCTCGTTTTCGATATTTTTCGGAAATGCGAGCCACTTGTCTGCGAATCATATTTGTCCACGTTTAGGTCAGCTGTGATTGGTTGTTGAATCAGCCTAGATTAATTTCTACCAATCAGCGTAGATCAATGTCTACCAATTGGCTAGCAGCTTGCTCTCACCACACTCGTCCCCCCGTCAAAAAGCTTCGTACGCAGGCGTTCCGACCTTCTTGGTGCTACATCCTCTAGTTGAGGATTGTTGCTGGTCGGCTTGTCCCACTGTACCCATCGTTGGAGCTGACTGGTATTAACTCGTTTCTGTTTGTCACCTCTTAGGACGGTATATACTTGACCCCGTCTTTTCGTGATTGTGTATGGACCTTCCCACTTTGGTAGGAGTTTCCGTGAACCTGGCCCGCCTCCAACTGTATATCTCCTGTCTCTACACTTCACTTGGTCCCCGACTGCAAAGGTGATGCACCGCGTCTTTTCTTTCATCTGAGACTTCGCGACATCACTCCGCTGCTTCCGTATTACATTCTTGACGGCCTCTTTCCGCTCTGCTTTTAATTTCGTCGTACTCCACTTTTGGTGAAGGGGCCAGGTCTCGTTGTGTATCGGTAATCGTGGTTTTCTACCATACATCAGTTGAAAGGGTGACTTCTTCGTTGTTTCCTGAGTGGTAGCCCGATGCGTCAGCAAAATCAGTGGAAGCTCCGTTTCCCAGTTACCGCCCTTCGAGGCCAGCCACTCCTTCAGTGTACGGTTGTTTCTCTCCGTTAGGCCATTCGTCTGTGGATGATATGGGGTCGTTCTGATCCTCTTGATGCCCAGCTGTTGCAAACGGGAAGTAAATTCTTCGCTCTCGAAACAGGGACCTTGGTCTGTCAGTATCGTCTTTGGTACGCCGTGGTCTGCAACGATGTGTTTAACTACTGCGTCTGTCACGGTCTTTGCACGTTGATCTGGGATCGCTACGGCGTCTACCCATCGTGTCGCGTGTTCCGTCATCACCAGGAGGTACTGATTACCATTAGATGTCTGAGGAAATGGACCCATGACATCTACGGATCACAAGTCACCTATCGCCGTAACTGGAATCGACTGAAGCGGTGGTCGTATGCACCGGTCGCCTTTCATTAGCTGGCACCGTGGACATCCAAGTACGTATCTTGCTACGTCTTCTCTCATACCTGGCCAGTACATGCTTTGTCTTAGGAGGTCAGTTGTTCTGGCCACGCCTGTATGTGCTGGCTGGTGACATTCTTCTATCATGTCGTGGCGCGAGGACTGAGGTATGATAGCCAGCCAGCTTCCGTCGTTCTCTCGCCAGGTCAGAGTCCCGTAGGCATTCACTCTTAGTCGATCTCTCTGTCTGAGTAGTGTGGTTAGCTCCTTACTCGCCGTAGCTTGATCTACTTCTATCCCGTTGGTTATCACCTGTATCACTGTATTCAGCGTATCATCCAACCTTTGCTTGCGTGCAAGTTTTAGTGGGTCTTGTTCTACAGCATGCACTCCGTAAGCGACCTCGGGCAACTCAGGCTCGTCTTCTGGTCTCGATAACAAATCTGCCAAGACATTTTCACTTCCAGGAACGTGTGAGATCGTAAAATCGTACTCCTGAAGACGCAATATCCACCGTGACAATTTCCCCCGTGGGTCTCTCGCTGTCTTCAAAAATTGTAGCGGCTTATGATCAGTTTCGGTGTGGAACCGCCGGCCGAGTAAATAAGGTCGCCATTTGTCGACTGCCCATACCATTGCTAAACATTCTTTCTCTATCGTTGAATACTTTCTCTCTGTGAGTGTTAAAACCCGACTGGCATACTCAACGATTCCATCACCTTGTCTTAGGACCGCACCTATGGCGTAGTCACTGGCATCTGTGCACACTGTAAACTGTCTTCCAGGTACAGGTAGTTTTAGCGTCATTTGTTGGTGGTCGAACAGGTGTTTAATTCTGTCAAATGTCCTCTGCGATTCTTCCGACCAAACAAACTTCGGCTCACCTAGTAGCCTGTATAGAGGGGCTGCTATCTCATTGAAGTTCTTCACGAATCGACTATAAAACGCCGCTCTACCCAAGAATTGCCTCAATTTCCTCTTCGAATTCGGGGCTGGAATTGTTTTAATCGTCAAAATTTTCTCCGGTAGTGGTTTAATCTCACCATTTCCTACTTTGTGTCCTAACAGAGTAACATTCTTTCTGGCTATCTGGGACTTGGTTTTGTTAATGCGCAGTCCAAACTCTTCGATGCGTCGCAGCACGGCTTCTACATGCTTCACATGATCGTTTTCGTTTTGACTGTATATCACGAGATCATCACCATACACTTCAACATTTTTCAAGTTCCTAAGTAATAGCGTCATTAGTCTTCTGAAGGTAAACGGTGCACCTGCTAGTCCAAACGGCATGCGTTTAAATCGATATTGTGTCTGGCCCACGCTGAATGCCGTCTTATCTCTATCACCTGGTTTTATCGGTATCTGCCAGTACCCTGAGCGAAGATCGAAAACGGAAAACACATTCACGCCTTGTAGGCGGTCTAAAGTTTCCACCACTGTTGGCATGGCACACGGTTTTAACTCTGTCATACTGTTTAATTGTCGAAAGTCAACACAGAATCTATACTTCCTATTCGCTTTCTTTACTAACAGCACTGGAGAGTTGTATGGGCTATCAGCTTCTTCAATAATATCGTCTTTTAACATCTCTTGCACTTGTCGCTTCACTTCGCCTTCCAGATGACATGGTATTCTTCGCGATGTAAATGAGATTACTTTTGGATTAGTTAACGGAATTTCATGATTCACCTTGTCGCAATAACCGTATGGATCGCCATCTCCAGTGAACAGATGATCGTATTTCTTAATTAAATCTGTCATGTTGTATACCGTCGACAGGTTCACCGCTGCTATCTCGCTGGTCTCATACATTTTGATACGCCCGTATTTCGTGACCACCACTTTCGCTTGCGTGTCAATTATTGCACCAATCTCCCGCAGAAAGTCCGCTCCTAATATCGTTCGCTGTAGTTCGGGCACAACAATGAAAGGAAACGTCACCTCGCACCCTCCGACAACAATCGTACAGTTCGAAAAAAAAATTATACGCAACACATGCCCACCTACTGCTTGTACTGTCAACGAACACGGACTAACGTTCTTACATAAATTCTTATCTATCAACGACACGGCCGCTCCTGTATCTACTAAGCATACTACTTCTCGATCATTTACTCGCAACTTCGAATACATAGCCCCTTTCTCAATCGCCCCCACTAAGTCTAGGTTCATACGAAAGAAAGAACAAGCATTATACCGTCTGAAATTTTTCCTTTTCTGTCTTTCTGGGCAGTCTCTTCTCCAGTGTCCTGGCTTGCCGCATTCAAAACATCGGTTTTTTCTATTACCCAACTTTAACGCCGCCACTTCCCGCTGCAATGCTTCAATTTGCTGCTCATATTCATTTGGTTTCGGCTGCTCTATAGCGGCTACAGTCGTGCTCAGCCGCTGTCTGGTCACCTTCGCTAGCTCACTAATATCCATCGGTTGCGTTGCGTTAACCAGTTTTAACTGCTGAGAAATGTGGTCTGGTACACTCTCGATGAATTGGGAAGATAGTAACTGCTCTTCTGATTCTTTATCCAACGTGGGAAGCGCCCGTCGAAGTAAATTCGTCAATTTCACCGCCAATACTAACGGGTCTCCATCAGGTCCCAGCCTCGTTGATCGGAACTGCTGCATCACTAGCTGTCTGTCTGTTGCGCTGTCGAACTCCGACACCAAATTTTCAACCAATCTCTTCCAAGACACTGTGCCGTTTGACCGGTCTACGCTGTCATATGCCGCCTTCGCTCGGCCTCTCAACAGCGTCCCCACAACAACTGCCTTCGCCGCCTGCTCCTTGACACCCACCAGCTCAGCTACGGCTTCGAAATCACGTAGGAAGCTCCGTATGTCTCCCTCCTCAAACGCAGCTGGCCACGGGATCTTCATTTTTCCGGAGGCAGCGACACCAAATGTAACAACAGAAGACAAGGCTGGCAACAGATCAGTTTTATTACGAAAACCAACAGGTATTTATATGTATTTTACGTACATTAATAAGGCTTCTGCCCGCAGAAAGAAGGCGGTCTTCTGATTGGTTGTTGCAAACAAACGCAGTCTTCTGCTTTCTCGTTTTCGATATTTTTCGGAAATGCGAGCCACTTGTCTGCGAATCATATTTGTCCACGTTTAGGTCAGCTGTGATTGGTTGTTGAATCAGCCTAGATTAATTTCTACCAATCAGCGTAGATCAATGTCTACCAATTGGCTAGCAGCTTGCTCTCACCACAGTGGTGCTTTTCTCAGCTGCTGTGAATGTAGGGCTCACAGAATCTAAATCTTGAAGGCTAACTTGGCAGTCGTAAGTAAACTGTTTGTACAAACGTAATATTTTACTCTATCATGATCGCGCATTGTGTGGAGACTATATTCTGTCATAAAACAAACTTTTGGATTACTTTCTAATAGCGAGAATCATGTTTGTATGTTTGTCCACAGAATGCAATATCTCAAAACGTAGTTGGTTATCCGAATTTGAGATTAATCCTGGATGTCTGACAACAATATTCTGTAACTCAGGAAACCCTTTTTTAAAGGTTTTCGTAGCTTCGCCAGCTAAAGTGGACAATAGAATTTCTCTTCAGTCCTTTGTGAGCTTCAAAACGATTGTAATCCATTAAAAGTGTTGTTTTGTTTGGATGGAGGCGGATATTTTGATTACATGTGTAGCATATTATCAGCAAAAAGATCTCTCTCCGTCCTTTCTGTGATACAGAGGTCTCAAGTTTTTATTTGTGGTCCAATCTATAATTGTAAATAATTCTCCATAATCATAAGTTTACAGCATTCTTCACCAAACATTTGATGCTAACTTTCAATGATTAAGCTGACATATCAAGCTGAAGGTACATGTTCAAACATCCTCGCCATTCGGTACTTTATCATGCCGGTCGTTAGTGCACGATCCTTAGTTGATTATGCAGTCTTCACCCCTTTACGTTTCTGATATCGAAATATATCTCATATTGTGGGCGATCATTTTGTTGTTTGATTTGCCTATGGTGGAAGTACTTCAAGATTTTTGGGATAGACTCTTGAATTTGCATACAGTACACTGTGCATCATCACCAATATCCTTTGTCTTCTAAAATTCCTATAAACACATGTGGGTCGAATGTGGAGCTTGAATCTCAAGCTCATGTTTAAATGTAATTATGTATTATGTTTCAATAGAATATACTAGACAGTTTCATTTGCCAGATTTTTCCGAGAGCGCAGCAGGTTACGAATAGCTTCATTAATTTGACTCAGTCGCATGCACTAGATTTTACTCAGTTAGCTGTACATCAAACAACCGAGGATCCTTTTGCACGAGAAAGAACTAATCCCTGAAGGAGAAATTTAGTTTATATATATATATATATAGCGACGAAGAGAAGTAGAGCCTTATGTGAATGTTTTGTTGGGTTATCACAGTCATCAATAAAGCTTATCTGTGTTACTGAATAAATAGTTAGTCTTTACAGTAAACGAAAACCGGTGGAAACGCCAATCAGGAGCGCTGTGCTTGCTGCAGATAAGAAATAGCGTAAAACCTTAGGAAACCAATTGGTTTAGCTGCCTGGACGAATTCTAGCTTTCTTCCAGTTGGCTTTAACTGGAAATAATGCTCATGATCTCTAGGCGACCATCCAACCTGCCAGACCAGTGCTCTGACTGCACTACCTTCCGATTCTTTAGCCTGGTCCAATTAACCTGGTGGCTAGGCTGTTCTTAATCCCGCCCCAGCTAGTGAAGAGAGAATATAATACTTGCGGCCGCTGAAAGGTGTATTTATTAACAATGAATGAATAGAGTACGTACATGCACAATCACACCAAAACGCCTCTGCTGAGCTCTTGTCCCTTGCAAATCCAACTAGCCGCACGGGTAAACAAATTGGTCTTTGGTGGTTAAACTACTGAGGTTCAGGTGATTCGATCAATTTCTTCGATACCCTACAAATTCATTCAAAGATCCTAAGTAAACTGCTGTGTGGGTAGAAGCAACTGACGTCACTGCTCTGAAATCTGATACGTACACATTCACAATGAGTAACAAACATCAGAGGCTTTTAGTAGACAGAAATTTTGGCGAGCTCGGAGGATGGTACTTCTGTGTAATTCTTCAATCCACAGCTTACTCATTTGACTCAGACTGTACAACGGCTGGTGAGTCGAATCAGAACAACAGTGAGATAGTTCATAGTATGAAGCATATTTTGAGATCGGTACTATTAAGCAGAAATGTGTGCCTAACTAACTAGCACAACCGAACGTGAAGCGAAAACATAAACGGCAAGGATGCTTGGCCGTATAAAATCAACTTAACCAATCGACTTGAACTGTGAGGTTGTAGGTTGTGATGAGTGTTGTGGGTTAATTATTTTGTGGAGTTACTTACTGCTAATGCTCTACAAAAGTGAGAAACTTGGTATCAAAGTGCATTTTGAATCTGAAGGATCAAAATGGTTTAAATGTTTTGGAATTTGTTTTTGTTCTCCTCTAAATTTCGGTTTGTGTTAGTCAAATTTAGTGCGGAAAATATGCAGTAAGCTTATTCTTATAGGCCTGTATTTAGTGAATCACTTGTTTAACACTATCCCTCAAAGTTGAAGAAGGTTACTGTGCATTAGGGTTTGAGGAAACAGCAAATTGATGGTTGCACCTGGATAAGATTGTATCTTTTGCAAGATGTATATCTCATCTATTGAAATACATTTTCCAACCGTTTTACTCTCTAACTTTGACTATGGGATCGATGTAGGAGATCTTGCCTATCAGTTTATTGTAGCTTAAACGAAAGAAATCGTGGTTATTGGGACTCAAATACCACGTCTTATAATGCAGGTGGCTGCATACTAACTAATAAAAGTTTTTTACCACTAATAACAAAAAACAGGAGATCAACGAGCCCTCCATCCAAAGTCACATGTATGAAATGCCTTTGGCACATCCAAAACTAAATCCCGACTGTGGATTCGAGACAGAGATAACTATCGTGTCTGTATGTGGAAAACTTCACACTGAAAACCATGTTTGCAAGAGAAAGCTTCTGTTAATATGATGGTGTCAGATAGTGGTTGTCATTTATTATGTTGCTGAGTACTTAAATGGTAGGTCATGACAGGTTTTATGATGAATTCACTGCTAAACTTTATATCACCTGTTTCTCGTTAATTGTACATTACAGCTGCTTGGAACTGTGTTCTGACATCAAGAATTCCTTATTTTAACACCGTCGATAGTAAAACCGAAAGTTTGATATGTATATTGTTGGTGTATTTGGTACACAGAACAATTTTTCAGCAAGCTCAGCTTCCTGAATGTGTAATTTTATTCAGAGGAAATTTAGACTTTGCTTTGCACTAAAACATGGGCTTCGGACAGTCGCTGTGTTCATTACGGTTCATTTGAGAATTTATTTCAGATATAAAGTTCTTCAGTTTGTCACCTGCTGGAATGAATAAGTTTATTTCGAACGGGGTGAGCTTTTGGATAGTACTAGCACTGTTTTGTCAGTCTCAATGCCAGATAGTCTGGAAAATATCAAGGTGAAATGATATGATTATGAGCAATAAATTGTGCTCGAAACGTCATCAGTAAATATTACTGTATAACACTGTGAGACTCTATCAAAATAAAATTTACCCATAGTTAGTTCGGGTTTATTAAAAACTAGCGATGTTTGGTCTGTAATGCTGAGTGGAAGATGGATTTTAAAGTGTATTTGCTTTGGTTAACATCCTACCAAAGTTAAACTTTCAGTATTGAGTATTATATATATATATATATATATATATATATAGTATTATGTAATATTTTATCTGAACTGGCATAAAAGAAGCTGAATGTTAATCAATAAAAGGGTAAATCGCTGGTCATTCAGCTTGAAATGTATATGAAGGTGAATCAGGAAATTCAAGCAACTGTCGAAATTCATAAAAACAGCAGAAAAATAGTATGTCTTCATTTTGATTAATCCTGGATACATTTTAGACTGTCAGAAGCTAACAAGAAACACTGAAAAAAAGATGTGCACATTTCATAGATCACATGTTGTCCTTCTTGTTTTGGTGAGAAATGATCAAGGCAGCACGTTTTATTAATCAGATTATTCTGTTTAACAATATTATTACCCAATACAATTGCTTGCTTTTATAAGGTTATGAAGTACTAAATATGATTCCGACAACACAGTAAGAAGACGTAGTTTATCTGAAACGTGTAATGTATTGGCGCAACACATTTCGGACATTCTGATCACACACGTACTTGTCATACACAGTTTTTATATAATGCAAGAAGGCATGAATAATTACAATACAGGTCAGATTGTATACAGGTCAAGGTCACAAATAATGGGTAGGGAGACACAAAAGGTGTGGGTAAGAAGGATAAAAGGAGGAAAAACAAGGCAAAGAAGGGGTTGAAAATATTAAGAAGTAAATTAGTCCTTGGATCTAAATTGAATTACCAAGGCAGATTTAAGGTGATAACAAATAATTTTTGGACACATAATACAGGTTTAAGTCTTTTTATGGCTAAGGCTTCAATGAATTTTAGTATGTGGCCCAACCTTGTTTTATATATCGGCTTAAAGGCACTGTTGAAATCAACCTTATGACCCGTCTCTGTAATATGCTTGGCTATAGATGACGTTGGACATCCATTTCCGGGTTCACTTGTGTCTGGTGATTTCATTTGTTGCTGCAGCCACTTTGGAATGTGTTCTGTAGCCCTAACCTGCAGAGACCGATGGGTCCTCCCTATGTACGTGTCTCCACACATACATGTAAATTCATAAACACAGGGGGATGTGACACTATCGTTCGGATGATGTGAGGGTTTACAGAACAGCATAGTTCTCGTTTTCTCTCTGAAGATAAGTTTAGCTGCATAATAGGTTCTATTGATTGCGGCCTTTAGTCCTTGTCTAGTGACTAGACTTTGTTGATCACCTCTGAACGGTAAGGATATGTAAACATCCTTTTTGGGAGCTGATTGGACTGGTAAAGCTCCATGGTTGACACTTCCGTAACGTCTAATAAATCTCAGTGGGTAATTGTTGTCTAAAAATATTTCAGTGAGGTGTTGTCTTTCTTCCTCAATTGTATCGGCAGTACATATACGGTGAATGCACTTGGACAAACATTTAACCAACGCCTTCTTATACTGTAGTGGACAGAAACTATGATAATTTAGGTGCTGTCCCGTCCATGTGGACTTTCTGTAGACAGATCGTTTTACTGACCCATCTTCTCGGCGGGTTATTAGTACACTTAAAAATGGCAGGCATCCATTATTCTCTTTAACGTATTTTAGTGATATACTGTTTTGTGCTCTATTGATCCGGTTCAGGATTTCTACGGCGTCTGTCGGTTTATCACAAATGACTGTTATGTCATCTACATATCTTTTATAAAAATAAACTTTCCCAATTTCTTTATCCACTAGGTTCTCGACATGCGACATATATATATCAGCTAACAATGGACCTAGAGGGCTTCCCATGGCAACACCATCGATCTGGCGATAATGCTCGCCCTCGAATGTGATTCCGATTATAATACTACAGTACGTCTACGTTTTCACCTTCTAGTGTGTGTTAACTATGTATGCGACTAAATATCAATAGACAGAAGCGAAAACGTGAAAAGACGTATTGTCAACGAAATCAAATTTCGAAGAGCATGAGACGGTAATCGAACGATTATTAAAATCACACGTTGAGTGACGCGTAAAATCCGAAAACACAGGATTTGTCTAAAATACGATACAATATCAGACATGAAATATGAAATATAATATACAGACCTCAACTGTGAGGTGTCTGTGGCTGAATTCAATGAAAATGCACAATCAGTGTGCGTCAATAAGTAAAAACAGCTGAGCTGTATAAAAAGCGATCCATTTGTTATTTAAACAGCCCGCGAATAACGTACATAGAATGAAGGGATACGAGCATACAATGTTCAGCAGTAGCGGGTGCATGAGTATAGCATATACAGCAATTAATGTTCATCTTTAAGAAAATAATTACTTTACATCAAATAGAGCATAAATACATTAGGTGAATTAAACTTCGAAAGCAAACAAAGTCGTGTTTAAGTCAAATATAGTTCATACTACTTACTAATGGTAAGTAGCATAAAGTTGAACACAAAAGAAACGATAGCACCGAACAGCTGAGAGAGGAATTAACATAATTAATACATTATATATATATATATATATATATATATATATATATATATATATATATATATAGCGAACGAAAAAGTGTTGAATAATACAATGGCAAATATTCGACAAGCATATGTAAAATTAGTTTCTGTAGACGTATAATCTGGGTAGATGAATTAGTCATATTATCGTACAGTTAGGTGCTATAAGGTGTAATTATCGCTGCTAAGGAGATGAAAGATACAACTTTGACACGCATTAGAGATAATGTGATTCTGTACTGTACTAATTTAAAAGTAAGGCCTTTTATTAATTCCTTCAAATTTCACTGTACAAACAAATCAGGAGAAATAATCTTGTAGGTTTTGGTTGTACTCAAGGTGGACCTCAACTAATCGCACTTACTAAAGACTTCTCCTCTTAATACCCTTAGCAGTACTCTATCTAGCGGGTAAGTACTGATTAACGGACGCAAAGTAAGAGGGCTTGAGATTGGGTAGTGTGTCCTGATGAGAGTTGTATTTTACACATATTAAATATCACTTTTAATAAATAAGAATGTTGTCCAACTTATCCGTTGCCCAGCTGGGTAGTAAGCTCTAAGAGTGCGCTTAATGGTAGCATAACAAGGAAGCGAATCACGTGTGTACAGTCACGCTGGAAAAACAAGATAGCGTGGCGCCATGGTGATTGAATGTGTTAAAAAAAGGACCGAAGTATGTTATTTTTCTCATAAAATAGGTTGATGTTAGATAGCAAAACAGAAACTAGCAATAATATAAGCCATAGGTGGTAAGCCTTCCACACTTCTTACTAGGGAACCAAAATACCAACAGAGATCAAAACATTTTTGTCTAATATAATCGCATTTAAAAAGGGAAATACAAATTAACTTAAACAATTAAGCTCTTCCTCTTGTTTAATATTCACGCATTCATTGAATATTTTTGTTTTATTTATTTATTTAACCATTAAAAGTTAAAAGGAAGATCATTTAGCTATGTGTGAAAGTTAAAGCGAGAAAATAAAGAAGGAGGAAGGGATGGAAAATGTGAAAAAGTTAATTGCTGTATTAATTTCTTTTTATTTACTTTCCTGTCTAAATTTATTTCTATAAAAGACAAAAACAAGAAGGAAAGAAACATGGATAGGAAGAATAAAACAGTTTGGACTTTAGAAATCTGTGATTAAAGGAAATCGAAGTTAATCTCTTTTTTCTAAATAGTTTACTTCTAGTGAATTCTTCAACAGGGAGGTAGGCGTATTATCACTGAATCACTCACTGATTATATTGCATAGAACGGAAATAGCAGGTATGCACATACAAACACACAGGTGGGATAGAAAGTCAGTTGATCAAAAGGATGGGAGAAATCTTCCACTGATGATAATGTCATCTTTGAATAGAACAATAATAACACATAGAGGAGGATAAAACGGATCCAGTGTTTATTTCAACGGTATCTTCTCAATTATATACAACCTGAATAATGGAGCTTCATAGTTTCATGTGGAATAATTGTAACAGCAGAACACAAGACACGGAAGCCAAGTTACATTTTCAATTGATCAAGCTGCTATTTATATTTATACAGTTTACATTCTTTAAACAATCATTGAGCGTGTCATTTTGTTTTGCATTGAACGACATGAAAGAGAATGTTCACATACACATATTATTGTGTTGCTAATGCAGTATTGAACTGTGGGAATATGGGAGAATCATATTCCTTTGAAACACATTGTCTGTATCACACCACCACATAATAACTGTGTAAATGAGCCGACATGTTAAATTAGCAGAAATATAAAATGACAGCTGTTTATATATATATATTTAATGGGATCGAGGTTTCTCAAATAAAACACTAAAAGTAATGAGTAAGGGGAGAAGAAATATACTGAAGTGCATAAATTATAAGATTTCGCAGTTCATTCGAAAGCTGTTAATAGATAAAAAAGATCTAAAGGAATATATTTTGAGTTAAACTCACTCAGTTAGATATCAACCATACGAGGCATGATGTTTATTAAAAACTGCTGTATCGATGATATATCCAACTAAAGTTGAGAAGCAAGTTTTAAAAGTAGAGAAAGACTTACTACAGCTTCTTTTTGAGTAAATGAATCAGGTTTTAACCATTTGATGACAATGACTTCTGTTGGGGACTTAATAGTAATCTCTGTAACGGAATAAATATTAGGATAAAAATCCAAATTAATGAAACAGTAGTGTAAAAGTATATTATAAAAAAATATAGTTAAAGAGTTATATAAATTAATCGGTTACTTGGATATACAGTTAAATTCCGCTGCTACAAATTATTAATATAATCCACAGAAGCGTTCATTGTTACAGTCGTGTCTACTAGTAGAGGCTGTGCACCGGGTGTAGAGTAGTCTTCGGATGAAGATGAGATGTTCCTGCAAAACTCCAAAAGATACAACAGGGTTAGTAGTGAGGCAAGTAGACAGTGTGGACTAGTGAGAAGACAAGGCGCCGAGCAGCACACTGTATTTTAGATTGTACTTCGAAGTTGTGTATACTTTACAATGAATCGTTTTAAATAAAGTTGTGTACAATATTTCCATTTTTAACATCTAACAAAAAAGGGTACCATCGTATTGTTCCAGACTTCATATATCTTCAAAGGCTTCTGTTTCCTTGTTTGTTTATTATTTGGAAGGGACTTAGACCAGTTCAACTGTACTGAAACTATGAAATTTCATTATTTATGTTGTATGCACCTGAGAAGATACCAACCAAATAGAAAGAGAGATGGAGAGGTTAACATTTAAAGCGATACACTGAAAGTTGAATTTTCCATTAACTTCATATTTCATGGTGAAATTATTGTTCTCATAGGTGTCATTCAGGTTTTCTAATAAATAGGATGCATGAGATAAATCATCGTATACCATTGGTTGTGTTATCAGTATACTTAATTTATAGGATCATTTCCTTTACATTTCAGGTTTTTGTTCTATAAAAACGTCTTCCGAAATGGAATACTGTAGGTTTTCCTTGGCTAATCAGTCAATTTATTGGTAGAATATTTTATTAAGTTGAGATCGGATACCGTGACTGCGTGTCAACACTAGGCGTTTGAATTCTGAAAGTGGCATGAGTAGGGGATCAGAATTCTGGCATATGACCTCTGTAGTAGATTGGTGAACAAACTCGACTGCGGGGTTAGCTGTACAAGACATCGATCAGCAATGTCAACCAACCCTTTCCGTTTCAGGGTATTAGCTGACTGACAGGATTCTGAAAATGTCCTTCAGTGCCTATTTTGTCGATAAACTTTCTTGCTATGTGAAACTTAAATCCAAACGAGAGTTTTTCAAACTTAATTCAACTCAAGTTTATTTAGGATAGGTTGAAAACATTTTGGCTAGGATTTTCACGAAAGTCTTCATGTAACTGCCTTTTTATTAAGGTCTTTGATAAGGTTACTTTTAAAATTTGTTTACAAATGTATCAATGCAGTATCTGAATACCAGTCTAAATGGCACAAGATTCAAGTATACAAATTCTAGTGTTTTGTTCATGTTTGATTGCAGTGGTATTTACTCTTTCTAACTTTTAACTTTAATAATAATAATAATAATATTAGTGATCACTTTACTCCAGCCAATGATAATTATACAGAATGGAATTTTCAGCGTTTTTTTACACATATTGTAACAATTTAGCCCCTTTCATAAATATGTACATACATAAAATCCAAGAGAGTAATAAGAATATAAACAGAATGTTGGTGGAAACATAATGAAGTATAAGTAGATAGTATCATAGATAACACATGTAATACTAATAATAATCTCTGCCTATAATTTTCAGTTCAGTTACTGGTTTTAAAAGGTTTATAAGTTCTTTTTTGAAATCTGACTCTCTCTTCACGCAAAACCCATACTAAATACATTTAGTTGTACGAGAGTAAATTCTTATGAAGTTTCTTCTGGTTTTACCCGAAGATATACAAGGAGAAAGTTGCGAATAAGTAGAGGGCATGTTTGGTATCAGACGAGATAAATTTAGCAAAACTACTTGCAAGATTTGAAGTGCCTATTGACAAAAATTTCAGTTAGCTGAGTCAAAGGCACACACACCACTAACCCTACTTACATCCTTCAGTGTTCTACGTCATAATATATAGTTCAGGGAAGAATAAGGGCAAACAATAAACTTGTGAGTGGATTCATAAATGAATGTTAGCTGGTTTTCACTCGGCAGTATATACTTTTGACATGAGATCATCTCCACAAAAGGCACATACATTACCTATGATGAGAAGAACTAAGATAAAAAGTGTAAGGTATGGAATTTTAAAAGTTGTATTTATTAAAGTTACTCAATATTCAGTAAGAATAAACGAAATCTATTTCAATGAGATTATACAATGTGTGCATTGAAGATATTCATAGAAATGTTTTAGTAAAGTTGGGTGTTGTGGAAAACAGTATTATGTGTTTTGAAAAGCAAAATGATTCTGCTCAAGATTACTGATACGATTACCTAGGAATGACTGAGAAGAAAAAACTTGCTTCTTGAAACCTAATACTTAAGCATAACGTCACATCAGTACACAGCAGAATCATGTTACATTACCTTTTGACCATCCGGAAAACCTGAGCGGTTGACTTGCATGAACCCATAGGACAAGAAAATTACGTTGGTTATTACCGGGTTAATTTAATTCATCCAGATACAAAAAGGCATGGAACTCACAAAGTTGTTTCGGTCTCGATCACAGAGGCCATAACAATTTACTCAAAGCTGCTGAAATGACGTGTTGGTGGAATTCAACAAGTAAGTCAGTGACACAGAGAAACAGCAGTTTCGGTAAATACAGATTTTACATCTGATAATTATTTAAGCTATTTGTTAGGAAAACAATTCACGCCAGAAATCAAGAACCATTAAAATTAAATCTTTTCAACGTGTAAAGTAGGTACAAAAGCACTAATATAAAGAAGAAAGTGGAGGATTTTTAAGGATAACCAGTTATCCTTTCGGTCCTGGGTAAGAGTGTTCCACAGATGTTCATTATAGTTTATTTCCGTGTGCAGCTGTATGAAGTAGGCAGACTTCGATTTATCTTCAGTGATGCCTTTCTGACAATCTGTAAATCAGTCTGTTTAACTGCAACACTTAGTTGGAAAATGAAAATCATATGATGGCGTCCCAGTCAAAGTGAAATATTACATTTCATTGGACATATTGAATTTGATAATGTTTTTTCGAATTTTCACCAAAGACGGGTTAATTCTACTCAGTTTACACATTTCGGTGTTCACCAATAAACACTGAGTTAATAACCAAGTCTTTGATAGAAGCTAACCTTAGAAGGTGTTTAGCTTCATTAAAGTTATTTTAAAAACAGAAAAATCTCTTGCAAACTGTTGACAAAGAAAGAAAATTACCTGTCTTCCAGAGATATAAAATGGAACGGTTATTCAAAAAGGTAACATTTGATTTAACAGCAGAAAAGTTGCACATTTATAATAAAGAACATATGAACAATCTTAGTACCATAGTGATTTGAAAATTTTCAAATTTCAAACGTATATTCTGTGCAAATTTGTCTGCTACTCATTTATAAACCGAGTAAAACTTCAGAGTTTAGGTGATGGGATTATGGGGATTTCATCTGCCGGGCATTAATCTTCATAAATAAGCGTCAAGTGTGAAACTCGTGAAAACTAAATGGAGCGTCAGTTGGGACTGTTCAACACATGATCCTTTTAGAAGTATACCTTAAGTCCTTCGGGGCATTAGGAAGTCAAATTACTATTCAGTCAATGTCTCTCAATTTGCAACCTTTGTTATTCGACTATCTACCGTCATCGAGGTCTGATGTCATCCTTATCTACTTTTTATTGAAATACAGGAAAGTCTGTCTTGAGAGAAGCAGTTTTACATAAAATAAGTACATTATTATTATTTCATTCTCAGAAAGAAATTTACACTGAACATTTACATAGACCAAATAAAGTATAATTATATTTCAATAGTTTACACACAATGATAAGTTTTGTTATTGGTAATATTTCGAGCAAAATTACCAATAACAAAACTTATCATTGTGTGTAAACTATTGAAATATAATTATACTTTATATGATCTAATCCACAATGCTCAAACTTTTTACTGATATTAATTTACATAGACGTATAGTCATTCAAAACTGTAATATGGCACTATTAAATTTTCTGTTTGACAAGCAATCTGAATTATAATAACAAGTGGAATAACGCCTGAGTCTTCAGTGACCGATAAACATTGACACATATCATGTAAACTATAGTGAAATGTTTATTTGTTTTGGTAAAATAAATGGATCACAATTAGATCACAAACAGTTTTGACATGTATATATATATATATATATACCTAGATAAACGTTTTCACTTAGAAAGGTAGTAGACAGGATAATCAGGATATCAAGGCTTTTTAATTAATGTCAACAAGTATAATCAGTTATCAAAGTAAGTGATGAATAAATGCCTCTATTTGACATCGAATTCATACTTATCTATATATTGTTATCTAACGTTAATTGATGACGAACAAGATTCATATCTTTGATGATCATGTATATATCAGAAACGCTACAAATCACAAATACTGAAATATTTAGCATGAACTGATATTAACTGCACTGTATAAGCAAGCTAAAGCATATATTATATCCAATAAGAATCCCATACCATTGAATAGCTATCCCCATCATTCGGTAATCAGACTTCATAAGGCCTTCCACAGTGAAAACATTTCAAAATAGGCAGGTATAGTAGGCGTTGAAAAGTAAAGCTGATTCAAATTACAGGCAATTTGAGTTCAGCCTGCTCTGTGGCAGTTAATTTTGTATAAAGGCATGTACAATATTTAATAAGGGTGTAAAATAAATGTTAAGTACTACGTTATTCACATTCTGCACACCATCAGAAGTGTTGCGTAAAGAGAGACCGGAAATATGAGGAAATGAGTCGTGAAATCGGAATAATATTCTCAGATAAACACTGACTAATATAACATTAAAAGAAACAAGATTTAGAAAGTTCATGTTAATTTTTGATATTGCACGCATTCCATACATCACAAAACAATTGTCTACACTGTCCTACACATTTACTACTCAACCACCAAGTATTTCGACAATTACTTTCTTCCATCAGACTTGATCATTTCATAGGTAAGGACTAACTTGCATAGTGATCTAGATGTCATTTCCAGTAGTATTGCATACTGAAGGATCATCCCTGTTCGAGGGAAAGCAACTTCACATAAAAGCAGACTAGAAAAGCCATCTTATTGTGAAAATACTCATTTAACTCTTATTTCCTTAGTGATAGGTAGCTGTCGGATTCTTGACTCGTATTCAATACAGGTTGCTACTCGTCATCTGAGTATACCTACATCCTAGTGAGTGATGACGCTCCAATCGGAAATCATTTGAAACGGTGTAGCACTTACCACTGCACTGTGCTACTGAGTTACGATAACCACCTCCTTGCACAATGAATTATCACTTGTATTTATTCATTCATACATTTACCTATAATTAAGTAAAATCACTAACTCATAGGATTTATGGACTGACATCGTGGTACCACGTGAAATCTCACTTCATAACAATCAATCCTGGCTCTCAGTATACACAAGAAACTGCTGACATGAAATACACATTTCAAATTCTACCACAAACCATCAACAAACAAATCATATCAGGATGAAACTGTTGGAAGTATTGAATTGTGGGCTCGGAGTGTTCACGTGACAAATGGAACAGATCAATTCTGTCTAGTTAAACCAGCAGAGAATCAAAAGCAGGAATGAGTGAATAAATAAATAAATAAGCTCTTGATGGCTAATTATTTCGATTCACATAGTTGAACTTCTGTGTGTGGGTCAAACGCAGCGACTTGTTTACACAAACAATATACTTGTGCATGTATCTAAAGGAATTCAATTTGATTCAACCGAAATGCATGTTTATTTTACAACAAACAAACAAAAACATCACAGACTTTTGAGAAGAAAAACGGGGTTTTGTTTACTCGTCCTCACTTTACTTCCAACCATTCGACTCTGTTTTCGATTCAACAAACAACTCATTCAAAGACACACTTGTTCATTGAGCGCGCGAACAAATATTTTCTGTGCTTACTCTTAAAGTATGAGAAATTTCACAATGTTTATCAATTATTACGAATGAATTAAACGGATACACTGTGGAGGGTATTCAGTTATTAGGCAAACAAAACATACTCAATCTATTGAAAATAACTAAAAAATATTTCATCAGACCAAATAAATTATATTTGACGAGTAGGTTCAATTCTCTCCGCCTTCACATCCTATACCACATTCATCGTTACAAAATGAACAACAGTTTAAATCTCGGATAAAATTGAATGAGTAACCCCTGTATAAAAGTGCATAACAGGAGAATAAATGTTAGACTGAAAAAGAATCATAACAAATCACTGCTGACATTGGACTTCTAAATAACTCTGCAATAAAAGTGATTCTGAGATGAACGGTTACACAGTAGAATGAAGCAATCTCTTACGCTGAATAATCAACAAATGGGTTTAGTCAGTTTTCTCGTATGCATTGCACATGTTTCTGTCAGTAGTGATTATTATTATTATTATTACAATTTGACTTCTTGAAAGAAAGAAGTAGCAGGCGACATAATGGTGCAAATTCTACATCAACGCAATCAATAAACATTGTTACTTGAACTACTGGGGCTATGCTCTCATCATAACAACCAATATCTGGTGGTTATTTAACTCTGAATAATCACTAAAACGATAACCGGATATCACAGATTGAAACGAGTTAGAATGTGATGGATATTCATTGGAGGCTAATTCAATGGTGGAGTGGAAGTTGTTCATCCGATCCCTGTTGTTGTCATGAACGTACACCACAACGCAGTGCTCCTTGGTTTCTAGTGTTTCTCTGACTGGATGAAATCTAGATAATTCAGTATGCCATGTTTCAGTGTAAACAGAATCATCTTCAAACAGCTGTTTACGCTGATATAAGAATAAAACTTGAGCACTGTGGTAGAGTGTAATTCCATTATGAGTAAATTTTATTTTGATAGAGTCTCACAGTGTTATACACTAATAATTACTGATGACGTTTCGAGCACAATTTATTGCTCATAATCATATCAAGTTAATCACACGACTTCCTAAATTCATTTATATAGTTCCATTGTTTTTCACTTGATTTTCACTTGATTTGATTGGTAGTATTATTTTCCATATTTCAGGTATGAGTGATGATTCATTTCTATTGCATGTGTTGGGTGTAGATTCGATGAACAAAGATTCAGTAATCAACCTCTCTCTCCACCTACCTAGATTACTTTTTAGAATTTTAACCCTCTCTCACCCTATTGTGTGGTTGTGTGCTAATGTATGCATTGCAATTGCCGAGTCTTTTTCTAAATTACTTATCTTCTCTGGGTCAACCATTCTTACCTTAGCTAAATTCTTATGTTCTGACAATCTGACTACCCCTGGCCTACTAGTTTGACCTATGTAGTTGACCTCACAGTCATTGCAGGGTATTTTGTAAATTATATTATTTTGTCTAATTGGGTCCACTGGGTCCTTTAACCTACAGAGCTTGTCCCTGAGTGAGTTTGTAGGTTTAAATGCCACCCTAATTCCTGCTTTATTCAGAATCCAACGGAGGGTCTCAGATGTCCCCTCTTTATATGGTATAACTGTAGATGACTTATATTCTCTTTTATTTATGTTGCGCATTCAACACTACTCAGAAAAGACACAGAGTCGTTGAACAGTTCGTGCGAGTAAAGTTCATAAAATGGTCAGTGGGAAGAAAGTCGACTATGTAAAACTAGTATAACTACAGAGATTTTTGTCATGACAAGGTGGTTTATAATCAGTTATTTCAGAGATAAACAAAGAGCAATAAACTCATATGCAGACTATGGAACACGACACACAGCATTTAATACTCAGCTAGCTTCAAGCTTGTTTGACTCATCGAATTTCAAACGGAAACTCAGTCGTAGTAAGTAGAAACGTGTATCATCACCGTCATCCTCATGATCATCATGTCACTCCGATGGCCGTTGAACGAAATAAGACAGAGACATACGATTTGAAAACATCTAAATGTAACCAAGAGATTTTGTTACAACAGGAGTAGTGATCGTTTCGAAATTCGATTAATTCACCCATCAAATACAATTTCACTTAATCTGACAAGAAACATATTGCAATCAATATTTCAGTTCGTTAGCTCTAAGCCACCAACAAACACATCATTTAGTCTTGTATAACCTGACTTAGGCTGCAAGAAAGCTTGACTTGACAGCAACGTTCAGTGTGAAAACGTGTTTCTACAAACCAATGATTTTAACCCATCATCTGACGATGAACTTGCACAGCTCTATACCACACCACTAGCCGACAACTGCCACTGGAACAAAACTAGTAGTCATTCTACAAACAGCCTGTTGACTGCATGACAACGAGAAGCTTTGATCAATATAAGAGAAGATGAGATGGTTATATTCGGGAAATGCGATAAAGTGGCGTGTGTTATACTAGTGGAAAAATGTAGGTTCTGAAATCAAAACCCAATAACTAGTTAATGCAACAATCTGTACTTGACAATTGTCACACATGTCTCAACCGACGAAGACTAACAACTTCATCTGTTTGTCAGCCATCCTTCTTCAACAAACGGCAACCGACCAGAACATCCTTATTCACTTCAATCAACAAGTTATATGATTATAACAATTTAAGCGTTATTGGGATTCCCCATTTCCGGGAATATTTCTCACGTATATATTCAACGTAATTTTGACACAAACACTCATTGAATCGATGTATTATTATTATTTCCTTTAGTTCCTAGAGGAACATAGGGCTTCAGCCATGCGTCTCCATTGCGTTCGGTTCTCTGCTAGAGTTTTCACCTGGCTCCAAGTCTGCCCATACGCTTTCAATTCTTCTTCACATGATCTCCTCCAGGTCACCCTTGGACGACCAACTCGTCGCTTCCCTTTCGGGTTCCACTCGAGGGCTTGTCTAGTGATGTCACTTGCTGGTTTCCTCAGAGTGTGGCCAGCCAATCCATCTCCATTTCTTCCTGCCTATTTGTTTCACAATCGGTTCCTGGTTGGTTCGCTCCCAGAGATCTTTGTTGCTGATCCTTTCCGGCCATCTGATCTTGAGTATTGAGCGAAGACATCTGTTAATGAAGGTCTGTAGCTTGTTTGAGGTGCTCTTTGTGACACGCCAAGTCTCTGATCCGTATAGTAGTACTGACTTCACATTGGAGTTGAAAATCCGGATCTTATTTTTGACGCTGAATGCTGTTGACCTCCACACAGACTTGAGAGTAATGAAAGCTTGCCTTGCTTTCCCGATCCTTGCTTTGATATCCTCGTCAGTTCCGCCTGTAGTTGAAACAATGCTTCCCAAGTAGGTAAAGGAGGTAGTTTCTTTCAGGTTCCTTCCATTTATGCTGATTGCTGTCTGTTGTTGTTGCTGTGGTTGTTGGTGTTGGCCAGGAATCTTCATCACCTCCGTTTTATCTATGTTCACCTGGAGTCCTATCTTTGATGCTTCTTCTGCCAACTTGTTACTTTTCACTTGCATATCTTCCAGTTTGTGGAAAATCAGACATATATCATCGACGAAGTCCAGATCCTCCAAGTTCTTTGTGTGAGTCCATTTTATGCCTGTTTCGTCATTGCCCGCTGTCTGTCGCATTATCCAATCTACTGCAATCAGGAAAATCATTGGCGATAGTAGGCAACCAGCTTGTCTTACTCCTGTCTTCACTTTGAAGGATTCCGTGAGCTTCCCGTTGTGGATTACTTGGCATGCAGCGTTGTCATACAACTGTTGGATGAGATGTATAATTGTCGGCGGCACCCCGTAGTAGCGAAGTAGTTGCCAAATCACCTCTCGATCGACGCTGTCGAAGGCCTTTTCAAAGTCGATGAAGTTGAGATAGAGAGGTGACTGCCATTCCAAACTTTGTTCAATGATGATCCGCAGTGTGGCGATTTGATCAATGCATGACTTGTTTCTCCTGAATCCAGCTTGTTCCGGTCGAAGTTTTTCATCCAGGGCTTGTTTGATCCTTCCCAGGATGATGTGGCTTAGTATTTTGCTTGGGATGGACAGGAGCATAATTCCGCGCCAGTTCTTGCATTGACTTAAGTCTCCTTTCTTTGGTAGTTTGAATAAGTATCCTTTCTTCCAATCGATGTATGGATATTATTATCTAGTCCACCCTTTAATCACTTGCTTTAATCAAGCGTCAGTGGTTCGTAGATAGCATGCTCGCCAACTACACTCGTTGTTCAGCATCCGATCGACGCCCGGAACACCCATCAGCCTCGGTTAACCATTATTAGACGAGATAAAGAGACAAGGATAGGTGTGAGGCTAGCATACCTATAAAATAACAAAAAGAATAGCACCACTGCTAATGAAAACTCAAAACCTCAAAGCTTAACACCCTATGTTTCACACGGAATGCAAAGGTGTAAAATAAACAATAATACGTGACAGATTTCAGTGGGAACAATGACGACTGCTCTGTAACTTCAATTTACCAGGTGCTGTGTTCAATTCAACCAGACTGCTTTCTGATCACTGCGTTGTTACATGTGATATTATTGAGAGTTCCATCAACCATTCGATGCTCTTCTAGGAGATTCTCTAATTTCACTGTTTCTCTCTTCAAAAGATATATGATCTGCAAGTGTTCATTCGTGTGCAATGATCCACTCTGGTGAAAACCTACATAAATCAGAGACTCTCATCTCATCTCACCTATCTATTTTTCATAGAAAATAAGACCAATTCGTGCAACTCACTAGCATCATCACCCAAACAGATAACTGTAAGATGACATATAGACAGGAGATGAATCAAACACAGCCGACTGGAGATAAATGCAAAAATAATGCTTTCAATAAATCAGGATTAGTAGGATTTACAATAACTGGCGATTATATCATTAATAATGTGAAGGTATTCTGAAGTAAAACTGTGAAGTGTGTGTCGACTCACTCAGAAATGCATATAAGGTTAAAGTTAGTGTTCATTATTCTCAGCTATGTGACAAACTTTATCTGCATGGGTTCCAAACTGCTATGCATACTGTGTTGTCTGGATATAGACGTTCAAGAATAATGATGATAACAACAATAGCCTGATTCAACACGAAATGTTTACACAATGTACAGCATTCACCGAGTAATTTATTCGGTAATATTTCCCCTATATCTATGGATCCCCAGGTAAAGTGGAGATGTGTAGCAAATTATAATTTTCTATCTGAAACATGCAGTAATCCCTTATGATATTTCTCCTCTGATATTAGTGGACAGAAAGCAAATAAAAAAGTGTGCGTAAGTACATCCTGTGAACTAAGTTATAATTCAATGGTTGAAAAAAATAAGAACTGGAGAAAATTTGATACAGTGTGTTGGTTGGAAATTCAGATAGCCCTGTGATTCAAGAACGCTGCTAAGGTGGACAGATTTATTATTATGGTAAATGAATTCTGTCAAGTGACATGACTTGTCCAACCACTCCTAATTCCACGGTCCCAATCCGTTCACGTTCAGCAATTATAGGCACAATTTACACCTCCACTCTACTTATTCCTCTCTTCTGTTCATTCAATCTCCATATCCGACCATTACTATCTCCATTGTTGTGGGGGCAGTGCTTCTGATCGATTGGTTGCAATGTAGAGTGCTCCCATCAATAAATTCTTTAAGGTTCTAACAATTACAAAATATAAAATTTATTATTACATTAGTAATCAGTTATATGGTTGACATATTTTAACGTAGAATGACAGGAAAGTTGTTTTGTAACTGCATTTAGCCCAGCACGTTTATCACACAAATACTATTTAGTTTGTTACCTTAGATATAATTTGTTATTCGTATAATTGCTGATCAGGAATTATATCCGTGTCGATAAAGTAACCTTATCATGACTGCTACAAATCCACATTCTAACCAATCAATCAGATGCACTCCCCATAGGTTTCAATCACGAATTATCCAATGTTGCGCTTACGCACACAAAATAAATAGCTTAACTATGCAACCTTTGAGTTGTTCTATCGACAGTCATGATTTTACTGCTTTTACCCTCATTTCTGTTGTTCTGTAACAATAGAAAGTGGAGCTCTCTCTCTCTTGATATCGCTGTCTGAGATGTCGATAACTATGTGATTTTATAAAGTGGTTTGTGGAATCTATAAATCTTAGGAAGGGGTGTAGAATCGATAAGATTAGTAGACAAATATAGCATTGCTTGTCATGTCGCGAATTTCAATAAGAGGATGTCACAGAAGATTATCTGGAACTCAATAAATGAATAAAGGGTGACAAGTGAGGTAATACTGGATATTGTTCTGAATGAAAATAATAACAGTGGAGATAGTAATGGTCGGATATGGAGATTGAATGAACAGAAGAGAGGAATAAGTAGAGTGGAGGTGTAAATTGTGCCTATAATTGCTGAACGTGAACGGATTGGGACCATAATAATAAATCCGTCCACCTTAGCAGCGTTCTTGAATCACAGGGCTATCTGAATTTCCAACCAACACACTGTATCAAATTTTCTCCAGTTCTTATTTTTTCAACTTTGTTCACAGGATGAACTTACGCACACTTTTTTATTTGCTTTCTGTCCACTAATATCAGAGGAGAAATATCATAAGGGATTACTGCATGTTTCAGATAGAAAATTATAATTTGCTACACATCTCCACTTTACCTGGGGATCCATAGATATAGGGGAAATATTACCGAATAAATTACTCGGTGAATGCTGTACATTGTGTAAACATTTCGTGTTGAATCAGGCTATTGTTGTTATCATCATTATTCTTGAACGTCTATATCCAGACAACACAGTATGCATAGCAGTTTGGAACCCATGCAGATAAAGTTTGTCACATAGCTGAGAATAATGAACACTAACTTTAACCTTATATGCATTTCTGAGTGAGTCGACACACACTTCACAGTTTTACTTCAGAATACCTTCACATTATTAATGATATAATCGCCAGTTATTGTAAATCCTACTAATCCTGATTTATTGAAAGCATTATTTTTGCATTTATCTCCAGTCGGCTGTGTTTGATTCATCTCCTGTCTATATGTCATCTTACAGTTATCTGTTTGGGTGATGATGCTAGTGAGTTGCACGAATTGGTCTTATTTTCTATGAAAAATAGATAGGTGAGATGAGATGAGAGTCTCTGATTTATGTGGGTGAGTATTAAATGCTGTGTGTCGTGTTCCATAGTCTGCATATGAGTTTATTGCTCTTTGTTTATCTCTGAAATAACTGATTATAAACCACCTTGTCATGACAAAAATCTCTGTAGTTATACTAGTTTTACATAGTCGACTTTCTTCCCACTGACCATTTTATGAACTTTACTCGCACGAACTGTTCAACGACTCTGTGTCTTTTCTGAGTAGTGTTGAATGCGCAACATAAATAAAAGAGAATATAAGTCATCTACAGTTATACCATATAAAGAGGGGACATCTGAGACCCTCCGTTGGATTCTGAATAAAGCAGGAATTAGGGTGGCATTTAAACCTACAAACTCACTCAGGGACAAGCTCTGTAGGTTAAAGGACCCAGTGGACCCAATTAGACAAAATAATATAATTTACAAAATACCCTGCAATGACTGTGAGGTCAACTACATAGGTCAAACTAGTAGGCCAGGGGTAGTCAGATTGTCAGAACATAAGAATTTAGCTAAGGTAAGAATGGTTGACCCAGAGAAGATAAGTAATTTAGAAAAAGACTCGGCAATTGCAATGCATACATTAGCACACAACCACACAATAGGGTGAGAGAGGGTTAAAATTCTAAAAAGTAATCTAGGTAGGTGGAGAGAGAGGTTGATTACTGAATCTTTGTTCATCGAATCTACACCCAACACATGCAATAGAAATGAATCATCACTCATACCTGAAATATGGAAAATAATACTACCAATCAAATCAAGTGAAAATCAAGTGAAAAACAATGGAACTATATAAATGAATTTAGGAAGTCGTGTGATTAACTTGATATGATTATGAGCAATAAATTGTGCTCGAAACGTCATCAGTAATTATTAGTGTATAACACTGTGAGACTCTATCAAAATAAAATTTACTCATAATGGAATTACACTCTACCACAGTGCTCAAGTTTTATTCTTATATCAGCGTAAACAGCTGTTTGAAGATGATTCTGTTTACACTGAAACATGGCATACTGAATTATCTAGATTTCATCCAGTCAGAGAAACACTAGAAACCAAGGAGCACTGCGTTGTGGTGTACGTTCATGACAACAACAGGGATCGGATGAACAACTTCCACTCCACCATTGAATTAGCCTCCAATGAATATCCATCACATTCTAACTCGTTTCAATCTGTGATATCCGGTTATCGTTTTAGTGATTATTCAGAGTTAAATAACCACCAGATATTGGTTGTTATGATGAGAGCATAGCCCCAGTAGTTCAAGTAACAATGTTTATTGATTGCGTTGATGTAGAATTTGCACCATTATGTCGCCTGCTACTTCTTTCTTTCAAGAAGTCAAATTGTAATAATAATAATAATAATCACTACTGACAGAAACATGTGCAATGCATACGAGAAAACTGACTAAACCCATTTGTTGATTATTCAGCGTAAGAGATTGCTTCATTCTACTGTGTAACCGTTCATCTCAGAATCACTTTTATTGCAGAGTTATTTAGAAGTCCAATGTCAGCAGTGATTTGTTATGATTCTTTTTCAGTCTAACATTTATTCTCCTGTTATGCACTTTTATACAGGGGTTACTCATTCAATTTTATCCGAGATTTAAACTGTTGTTCATTTTGTAACGATGAATGTGGTATAGGATGTGAAGGCGGAGAGAATTGAACCTACTCGTCAAATATAATTTATTTGGTCTGATGAAATATTTTTTAGTTATTTTCAATAGATTGAGTATGTTTTGTTTGCCTAATAACTGAATACCCTCCACAGTGTATCCGTTTAATTCATTCGTAATAATTGATAAACATTGTGAAATTTCTCATACTTTAAGAGTAAGCACAGAAAATATTTGTTCGCGCGCTCAATGAACAAGTGTGTCTTTGAATGAGTTGTTTGTTGAATCGAAAACAGAGTCGAATGGTTGGAAGTAAAGTGAGGACGAGTAAACAAAACCCCGTTTTTCTTCTCAAAAGTCTGTGATGTTTTTGTTTGTTTGTTGTAAAATAAACATGCATTTCGGTTGAATCAAATTGAATTCCTTTAGATACATGCACAAGTATATTGTTTGTGTAAACAAGTCGCTGCGTTTGACCCACACACAGAAGTTCAACTATGTGAATCGAAATAATTAGCCATCAAGAGCTTATTTATTTATTTATTCACTCATTCCTGCTTTTGATTCTCTGCTGGTTTAACTAGACAGAATTGATCTGTTCCATTTGTCACGTGAACACTCCGAGCCCACAATTCAATACTTCCAACAGTTTCATCCTGATATGATTTGTTTGTTGATGGTTTGTGGTAGAATTTGAAATGTGTATTTCATGTCAGCAGTTTCTTGTGTATACTGAGAGCCAGGATTGATTGTTATGAAGTGAGATTTCACGTGGTACCACGATGTCAGTCCATAAATCCTATGAGTTAGTGATTTTACTTAATTATAGGTAAATGTATGAATGAATAAATACAAGTGATAATTCATTGTGCAAGGAGGTGGTTATCGTAACTCAGTAGCACAGTGCAGTGGTAAGTGCTACACCGTTTCAAATGATTTCCGATTGGAGCGTCATCACTCACTAGGATGTAGGTATACTCAGATGACGAGTAGCAACCTGTATTGAATACGAGTCAAGAATCCGACAGCTACCTATCACTAAGGAAATAAGAGTTAAATGAGTATTTTCACAATAAGATGGCTTTTCTAGTCTGCTTTTATGTGAAGTTGCTTTCCCTCGAACAGGGATGATCCTTCAGTATGCAATACTACTGGAAATGACATCTAGATCACTATGCAAGTTAGTCCTTACCTATGAAATGATCAAGTCTGATGGAAGAAAGTAATTGTCGAAATACTTGGTGGTTGAGTAGTAAATGTGTAGGACAGTGTAGACAATTGTTTTGTGGTGAATGGAATGCTTGTGAATTAAGAAAACATTTTGGACTGTATTAATCGTGTTTGTTTTTATTATTGGTGTGTTCCTGCTGTTTCTTGATCATTTCACACTGTTATAGTAGGAATGGCGTCTGTTCCTGCTGACTTTTTGGCTTGTTTTCACTACTCCGATCTGCTTCTGCTTTCGTTGGATGTTAGTTTTCCTTTGACAGTTCTGTGTCTGTTTGTTCTATTTTTGGTCAAGTTTCAGGTTCTGTTCGTTTCAGGATTGTTTAGAATTGATCAGTTCATTTGTTATTAAATTCACGCGACGATCTTATCTAGCTTTTATCTTTGTCGATCTTTGCTCTGTTGAAGATCTGGTTGTTTGATATGCAGTTATGACGTCTCTTTTACTTGTGGCCTGTCTTTTCTGCTTCACTTTTCAGGCATTATATCGTAGAACTGTTTTTTGGCTTTCCTAGCACTCTTCTTCATTTCTTTTAATCAGTGTAGTCCACATTCGAATCAGCTGCTCCGTCTCTTGTCCATCTTAGCATTCGCCCATCTTCTCTTTCCTCATCCCCTCTCCTTTAATAGTTTTTAGGTGTTCGTTAAGAGACATTCCATTACTCGCCTCTTCTTTTTGCTCAAGACAGCCGCACCTGTTTCCTCCAAACTCAGTTTTAGGGATTTCTAGTGTTCTTCCACACGAGTTTCCTCAGTGGTGTTATGTAGTTCCTCCGACTTAGCTTTTATGGCTTCAGTGAATTTGCCCTTTATTGTTTTATCTTTCAGTTTCTGCGTGATCTGTGATATATCTCCAGCTGCTTTGAATAACTTAACACTGAATTCAAAGGTTGCGCTGGATAATCTCAGCCCACATTGGCCTTAGTTCTTGACTTTGCGCCAGGTAGAATGCATCTCCACCTTTCTTTTGCTGAAACACAGTCCACATGGTTTTCTCTGTGTCCGTCGGGTGAAACTCATGTTACCTTGTGTATATCCTTGTGCTTGTGCACACTACCTTCACTTATCAAATGATGGATGGCATAGAGGTCTACGAAGAGTTCTTCATTGTCAGTCATCTTGTCGAGGGCCTCTTGACCTATGATGAATTCTGTCCCGGTATTGTCTGCTCGCGGTTTGGAATTTACATCACTCACTAGGATTTAATGTGGCCATTTGGGACATTATCTGTTACTGGAAAATCCTTCTTCTCCTCTTATTCTGAGTTATTTTTAGCATTAGGTGTACCATTGGATAATTGTAACCTTCCTTCCCTTTCAAATGAACCTTGTTGTCATAATCCTGGATGAAATTGGTTCCCACTGCATTAGAAATTCGGCTGCTGTTGGTTAAAACATGATGACCACTCCCTCAGTGTGCATGTGGTTGTCGTCTGGGCGACCGCAGTAGATTGCTCACTCTCTTGCAGATAATTTTGACAGTCCATATCCACTCCACCTGCTCTCACAGATTCCAAGCACTCCCATGCCGTATCTTATAATTTTTTTAGCCTCCTAGGTAGCCATTTTAGTCTCGTACATTGTACGAGCATTTCACGTCCCCATTGTTATTCTTGCTTTCATTGAGAGAAGACACATCGGTTGGCTGACTGGCTTCCTGAAGACGTTCGCCAGTTCGCATCATTCCGTCTCTTCGAATCCAGAGAAGAAAAAATTTGTTTGTTATATTGTTCTTGTGCTTTGAAAATTCTGTAGCGACTGCATTGATTTTCCGAGGTAGGCGCTGAGCCCAAAATTGCTTCTTTTCCTGTGCTTGGGAACATCTAGAAAACTAGCGAACTAGTAAACTGGGCGAGGTTCGTGACGTTTATAACTGAGTAAAAACAAGACTAATCACTTATCTCTTTAATCACGGTGGAGACAGTTTACTGTCCACGTTAACTGAGGTACTAGGAAGCGTCTGGGAATCAGAGGAAGTCCCGTCGGGTTGGTGTAAATCATTGATTATCCCCATATACAAGAAGAGAGACAAGTCTTCCTGTGATAATCACAGGGGGATTAGCTTGATTAATATGGTATCCAAAGTTCGAGGTTCAGTAATAATGCGTAGACTAAACGGTACCCAGGAGGAACAAACACGAGAGCACCAGGCAGGCCTTAGACCAGGAAGAGGGTGTATTGATCATATCTTCACCCTCCGACAGATTCTGGAACATAGGCATACTCACCAGCGTCCAAAAGTTGTCATATTTCTTGACGTAAAGGCGGCATTCGATTCTTTCGATGGAGAGGTACTCTGGAGATGCTTGGCTGTGGAAGGAATGCCGAGAAAATACATTGCACTGATCAAGGCACTCTACTGGAACTCATGCAGCCAGGTGAGATCTAACAGCGAGTTGTCATATGAAGTGATGACAACTAGTGGTGTTCGTCAGGGATGCCCGTTATCCCCATTTCTATTTAATTTCATCATAGATTTACTAATGGACTTAACCTAGGTGACTTCGGCGACTCAGAGATTGACTTGTTACCATCAAGGAGTAATCTCGTTGACTTAGAATATGCGGATGATACAGTCCTTGTAGGTGAAGACGCTGACAGAATGCAGAGTCTTCTGAACACCGTGACCTGAGGAGCAATGTTCGAATGTTTGTCATGCGATTCTTTCCCTTTGTCAAATATAACATGATGCCACAGGACTGGACTACATCGACTACTCCTAGCTTATGAATAGGAAGTGAAGTGGTTTGTACCGCATGTTGACCACTTCACTTATTTGGGAAGTTGCATCGGCCCCAACGGGTTAATCGCTGACGAAATCTCGGCACGAATACAGAAGGCTATCTTCGCATATTCCAGTTAACGCCATCTCTGGCTTAGTAGACGTGATATCCGGCTGGCTATCGACCAAAGGGTAAGTGTACTGCTCAGCAGTTCGCTGCATCCTCCTTTATGGCTATGAGACCTGGCCTTTGAGAGCGGAAGACATGAAAAGGTTGGCTAGCTGTCCTTGATCATAGGTGCCTGTGTTCTATCTACTATGTCAGTTAGCATTATGAGGTGAGCGATATTGAGTTTAGGCTTCGCTCGAGTGCTAAGTAAGGAGAAGAAATCGACTGACGAGGTTGTTAAATTACATAGATAGAGATGGTTAGGACATGTGATACGTATGCCTAGGCATCGACATCCTCGACGGTCAATGTCAGCTGACATAGGGTCAGGCTGGAAAAGAGCTAGCTTGTGTTGATCAAACCAAAACATAGCGCCAGTCAGTGAAATCCACAACAGTTAGTTTAAGCCACGTAGGAAACTGGTGACTGGCTTCCTGGTTGGGGTCCTTGGGATAGTGAACTATGGCCGGAGAAAATTGGTGATATGGCTCAAAATCTTTCTCAATGGCTGGCTCAGATGCATCCACTCCTTGTGACTTATAATATCCAATACAACTATATTGTTCTTCAGCATTACTATTCCTTTTGCTTCATATCTCTGTTTACTGTCTCTATTTTGCTTTTTTTACTTTCTTCTCTGTCTTTGTGTGCTGAGTTAAGTATGGCAACTCGAACTGCTGTAGATCAGTGTAAAGTTCTATGTTGAAACCAGTCAGTCCATCTTTAATCAGCAACAATCGATACACTTGATGGGTGCACCGTCTTTATGTTCTTATGGGAACATAGTGAAAATGATTCATAGTCCGGCTCTGAAAGTCCGGTTCACAGATATGTCATCTCAGAAAGGGAAGATATTATTGTTCCCTTGGGTTCCGAGTAGTACACTACTCCCAGGTTACTCAATGGTTCTGTAAACAATATCAGCTCATGATGAAATCCTGCAACCAATCAATCAAATCCCTAAAAACTAATACTTGAATATCAATGAGGTGCTCACTAGTGACTGGCCCTATTCAGGTAGGTAGTTATTTACGGTTCTAGTGGGAATTCATGACTAGTACGGTACAAAAGGTCTAGCGTGAGGACAAATACTCGCCGAAGACATTGTCTAGTGGTCGCACTTTGACGTGAATTGGTAGAAGCTGGAATTTGTGGACTGGCTATTGGATCGTGGCGCAGTGGCCTTATGGTCTACGAACTCGCCTCGCAACCAGAGTGTCCTGGGTTCGAACCATGTTGGGTGAGTGCGTACTGATGAAAGCTCCCAAAGTGAGACGAAACGGCTGTCCAGTACTCCCAGGTTTCCCAATGGTTCTTGAACCGATGTCAGCTCATGATGAAGTCTAATTTTCCTATAAAATCCCCCTCAAACTACATTATTTAAAATAGCGATGATAATTGAAGATAGATATTACGTGTTCCCATTTGACATTGGAAAAAACCAACAGTATATGTCAACGACTTCATGGATGGTCGTGTCTATTATCAGACAAGCTTTCATACCTTAATTTATTTGTAATTCTGTGACATTGCATCCATTAATTGCGTAGTATCTTTTAAAGTTCGAAATATACAGACTAGAAGTATAATAAAAAGCAATTTGCAGCGGCAAATAATTCTCCAAAACTAATGGCTTACGACTATCATCATCTTTAGATATTGGGTACCCGACTTTGTTGTTTAGGTGGACCAGTTAAACTAAAGTACCCACTCCACTCGAAATGCTGTCATGTTATGTTGAGTTGTTAGTGCACGACTCCTAGTTAGTTAAGCGCACATCCCTGATAAAGAGTACAATCCATAAATATATTTCCTATTTTTTGTACGATCTCATTGTTGTTCTGATTTTGCTTGCTGACTGTTTTCTGCTTACGTAAAATAAGTATATTCCGGAGTAGAGGACATGTTCATCTATTATTGTATTGTTTGACCTCACCAACACATTCATTCCGCTAAAAAGTTCCATTTCTTTGAACTCCATAAAAAAGATGATAGAGGATTTCGTCATGAGCTGACATCAGTAAGAGAACCACTGGAAAACCTAGGAGTACTGGACAGCCGTTTCGTCCCATCAATACGCACCAGTACTCCCAGGTTTTCCAATGGTTCTCTAACTGATGTCAGCTCATGATGAAATCCTTCTTCTAATCAAACAAAATCCCTACAAAACCAATACTTGGAAGAAAAGGTGATCATTTATTTCGAAGATTTATTTGTAAAAAGCTTATGTCACACTGACAGTCTATTAAATTCCAACGTCTGACCCCTCAAAGTATAATGTATTTTATATATTCAGTGATTGAAAGGGTCTGAAAAACATTCAAAGAAAACGTTGTTGAAGATAGAATGTAGAGTCTTTGTAGAGTCTGATAAAAATTGGTCTCCTGCCTAGATTCATGAGAAAGATATTGTAGAGGAGTTCAGCTAACGAGCAAATATTTATACACTAAAAGGAGAACTTACTGATGAATGTTGACTTTAAAAGGAAACTTGCTACTGGTGTTCTCTAGCTTTGTCTGTGCTAATCTTAAAGTAGAAGTTGCTTTAGTGATGATTTCTGAATTATTTTTTCTTGAAAAAATTTATTATTTAACCTGGAAAAGATGAACTGACACCGTGAATACATCTATGTGCGTGCCAAAAAAATACTTGGCTTCCTTAAGCTGAATAAAGAGTCTACAACACGCAACTACTGTACTACACAACAGCCGCTGTTTAAATGTAGTCTTCTGGTCTTTGATCAATGATACTCTGTTAGTTATTATTCATATTACTGAAACGTTTTAGATTTGTACAAGGACATCATTATATCAGTAAAAATCTATTGAGTCTTTCTGTTATTGTACAAAAAGAGGAGAAACTCCTGTAGCTAGTTGCGAAATGTCGAGTCTGCTTTTCCTGTGTTTTATGAATATTTGTTCAGTTCTAGAATTACCGAAAACAGTATGACCTATTATGATTTGAGTAGACTTGCCTGACAAGTTCAGAATGGGGTGAAACAAACATCTTGAGGTTTGAGACAACTCAATGGGATAATGTTTATCTGATAGTGTGCTTCAGTAGGATTGTATGCAGTGGCTGCTCTCAAAGATGCTCTGTCTAGTGAATAAGCCATATTTCTTCCAGAATGATTAAATGATGATTTCACAAATCACTACTTATCAGTAATTGTAAATTTTCTATAGTTGGTTTGTAAGGATTAGTTCTCTTTTTATGAGTTGATCACTGAGTGATATCAGTTAGAGAACCATTGAAAACCAGCACTGGAGTACTACTGGAAAGTTGTTTCATCAGTCTAGTTTGGGAATCATCGACAGTACACACCCACTGGGTTCGAAACCAGGACCTTCCGGTTACAAGGCAAGCTCGTATGCCATTCAGCCAATGGGACCCGATTCAATGTCCCACCGATAACATGGGTTGGTGGTCGCGCTAAATCACGAATTGGTAGAAGTTAGAATTCATGCACTGGCTGGCCATTGAATCAGGCCCCAGTCGCTGAATTGTCTACGAGCTTGCCTTGTAACCGGAGGTTCGTGGGTTCGAACCTGGTGGGTGACTACCGCCGATGATTGCGAAACTGGGATGAAACAGCTGTCCAGTACTCGCTGTGGCTGGTTTTCAATGGTTCTCTAACTGATATCAATCTGTGATCAACTCATAAAAATTAATTGCAAAGTCAAATCATGTTGAAATGTCAGACACCCTGACAATGATAAACAGCATCTGAAACATGTGTGTTCTCTTTTGAAGTCTGTTTTTTGACAATCCCATGGAGATGTTTAATTATGTAATGCAAGTGTAGAACTTGGGCACTGTGACAGAATGAAATTCCATATTAGATAAGTTTATCTCAATAATCACACAGTGATGAACTATTTACAACTGGATGACGTCTCGAGCATAGATTGCTACTCACAGTCATATCAGTTTAGCCACACGTTCTCACAGTTTGTCTTATATATATTTCCTCTTTTTCTGTCTCTCCAGCTTCCTTTTGTTATTTGTTGCTACTTTCCATATTTGAGGTATAGATGGCGTTGCTTCATTCCAACTGCACATCTGAGGTGCTGAATCGATAGAAAAAGGCTTTAGTGATTAACTTCTCTGTCTCTCCACCCAACTATATTGCTTTTCAATACTCTTATCCCGTCCCACACAATATAGATAATATAGACAGATTCTTGTAAATTATTATTATTGTTCCCTTGGGTTCCTAGTGGAACATAGGGCTTCAACTGCACGTCTCCAGCTGCTTCTGTCTTGTGCTGTACTTTTCACCTGCATCCATGTTACTCCATACTGTTTCGACTCCTCCTCACACGATCTCCTCCATGTCACCCTTGGACGTCCCACTCGTCGCTTCCCTTTCGGGTTCCACTCGAGCACTGGTCTGACGCGCGATGTCACCCAGCGGCCTCCCTCCTCAGCGAGTGTCCAATCCATCTCCACTTTCTCCTGCATATTTGTTGGGCGATTGGTTCTTGTTTTGTTTGTTCCCATAGTTTCTTGTTGGTGATTCTTTCCGGAAATCTGATCTTCAGTATAGAGCGAAGACAGTTGTTGATAAAGGTCTGCAACAGACTGTTGGAAATATTCTTTGTGACCCGCCGCCAAGTTTCTGATCCGTGTATAGGAGAACTGACTTGACGTTTGTATTGAAAATCCGAATTTTGTTGTTGATGCAGGCTGAGTGATGAAGATTTCCAGATTGGTTTCAGGTTGATGAATGTGTTTCTCGCCTTCCCGATTCTCGATTTGACATCCTCGTCCGTTCCTCCTGTAGTTGAGACAATGCTGTTTAGATAAGTGAATGAAGTAACCTTTTTCAAATCCCTCCGGTTGATGGTGATTGGTGCTGGATGTTGCTGTTGTTGTTGTTGTTGGTTGTTTATTTTCATAACCTCCGTCTTGTCTATGTTCACCTGGAGTCCTGTCTTCTTTGGCTGCTTCTTCGACCAGTTTGTCGGTTTTCGCTTGTAAGTCTTCGATTTTGTGTGACATCAAACATAAATCATCCACGCGCGAAATCCAGGTCTTCTAGGTTCTTCACGTCGGTCCAGGATATCCCTGTCTTCTCGTTTCCCACTGTCTGACGCATGATCCAGTCCACCACAATTAGGAATATCATTGGTGATAATAAGCACCCTTGTCTGACTCCTGTGTTTACTCCAAACGCCTCGATGAGTTTTTCGTTGTGGATCACTTGACATGTGCCGTTGTCGTACAGCTGTTGAATGAGGTTGATGAATATTTGGGGTACGCCGTAGTACTCGAGTAGTTTCCAAATTACTTCGCGGTCAATGCCGTGGAAAGCCTTCTGAAAGTCAATAAATATAATGTGTGATTACATGCAAGTGAATGCACTGCAATGGCTGAGTTGCTTTTTTAGGTTGTTTAACTTAGCAGGGTCAATTATTATAGGTTTAGCTAATTTTTTATGTTGCAATAATCTAGTTGATCCTTATCTACTAGTTTGACCTACGTAAATGACCTCATAGTCATTACATGGTATTTGGTAAATTATATTATTTTTCACAGTTGGATATTATGATGCGCGACCATCCAGATTTGCACTTTGAGATGATGATGATGCTGCTGATGATAATGAATTTGCCTTCTTCACGTCTACAGTATCATTATAATGAGTACTTGTATCACTACTCAAATTACTATACGTTATATTATGATTATTTTGAACAATTTCACCATTAGTATCATCACAGATATATTGGCTCCCTAAGCCGACACAGTTGATATCTGAGAGAGTTTCTTATTCCTTTACGTTCCACGTGGAACATAGCGCTTCAAGCTAGAGACTTTAAGTTTCGGTAGCGGTGGTGTTTATTCTTAAGGGATAGGGTTGCTAACCTCATGCCCAACCTTTCCCCTTTACCAATCCTATTACTGTATTAGCGAGGTAAAGGAGTACGTCAGCCACTCCTGCGAGAGTTGGCTGGCTTAAATGCCAACCTAATTCCAGAGTCACTGAGAATTCTACGTAAGGCCTCTGACGTCCCTTCTTTATACGGCAGTGCCACAGAGGCTTGGAATTTCATATAACTTTCGTTTATTTCATCACTTTTATTGCCAGTCTTAGTTTTACTATGGTTCTTCATAAATTTCCGTATAAATTCTGGTGGGTGGTTATTCACTGGTAATACTTCCTTTGTTTGTTTGATTTCATTATTTAGATCTTCTGGCCTACTAGTTAGGCTCTTAGCCAGATTGTAAAGACAATTAACCAAACCTATCTTTACCAAAGTACGTCAGTGGCACAGTGGTAGAATGCTCGACAACCATGCAGGTGGTTGAGGGCTCCGTCACCGGCCAACGCATTCCTTACCTCACTAAGCCAGTAATAAGACTGGTGAAGAGGGAAGGTTGAGCGTGAGGCTAGCAATCCCATCCCGTAAAAATAAATATCACTGCTACTGAAACTTCAAGCGTCTAGCTTGAAGCCCTATGTTCCATTGGGAACATAAAGGAATAATAAGAATCTTCCCCGATTCTGGATGGGATGAATTAAAGTCTAAGTATTTATTAGAGTGTGTCGGTTCCCTATGAATGCTAGTATCTAACCTACCGTCTTGTTTTCATTTTATTCTACAATCTAGCATGGCCAACTCATTCTATTAGTTTTCCAACTCAGAAGTGAATTGGATTCTGTCTACTCCTGAGTTTATATGTGTGAGAAATTGAGGAATAAGTTCAGATTTCAACACGCTGAATGTATCATCCGCATATCTCCACTACTATTTAATTCTGTATAAACGCATGATGAATTCCTACATAACTCGTTTTGATTACATCACAAGATAAATATAGATAAGAATAAAAAAAATTCTAAAACTGAAATGTACATTTATTTGTTGAATTTAGCGAATCGTAGCGTACAATTTGTTGACATATACATTTAATTATTTGTTCGTTTTATTATAGGCGGGTAAATTTATTCAACATTCAGCTAATTCACAAATTATCCACCAATCAGAATTTATCTAAATCACTATATTTACCCGAAATATTTCGATGTAAACGCTTAACTACTTTCAAAATTGTTAATTACTTCTATCGGTAATTACTGTTTACGTTTTTATTTCTCCTCCATATTCTACCTGAGATATTTGTTTGCTTGTTTTTTTACAGTAAGTCTATTGCAATATTCTTTTGGTAATTAGTTAAGAGTATTATACAAAGTATTTTCATGTTTTATTTGGTTCTAACAGTTATCTTTTTCCGCTTGTTGAACAGTACTCGTTACTATTATTATCATTATTATTATTCTCTTGAGTTCCGAGTGGAACATGGGGCTTCAGTAAATAGTAATTGCAAGTATTATATTCATATTTATACTACTTTAAGCGAATGAAATGAACACAACAGATAAGATACGCTTATGTCAGAAAATTGATAAATTTAAACCATGTTCTTATTTCATCGCCACTGTATCTCAGACAAAAATTTTAATATATTTTGGCACAGTAATTTCTGCACATGCTTAAAGATGTTCCAACATATACCTCTCTTGAGAAGGCGAAGTAAGTAGCACCAACCTGCTCGTTTAAGTGACGACAATTATGATAACTAATGTACTGACCATCTACAACGGTTGAATGAAGATAGTCATTCATTACGTCAAACACTGATCACAATCATTAAAGTAGGTGATGTTTCATCGAATTTGAATGAGTAAAATATGATAACGTCCCTCACCATTATGATGATTCAGACAGTCTTAGATTTCTGCTTCTTAAAGCTGCCTAAATCTCAGGAGGAGTTGTAGATCCGTAAATTTAGAACTATTATGACAGTCTCCAGAAAATTTCAACTGAGAATCTGACTCAGTCATAAGAATTCAATGTAGTGAAATCTCATTCCGTTTTAGAAGGTCAGATTGAGGTGTTTTTCCGAATCAAAATTTAGTTATATATACATATATATGCTTCTGGTTATATATATATATATTGTTTTTTTCAAATGAAGGTCATCCTATTTCTTATATATGTCCAAACCAAGTTCACTTTTAACAGTTTGAAAAACCTGGACATTGGGTAAATGATATTCATTATAGTAAAGGTGTTTTGTATTTCCCAATGAATGAAAAAGAAAACGATATTGTTTTTACTAACGTTTCACTAATTAATACTAAATAGCTTTATCAAAGTAGTATTGTTAAACCAGAATTTACAAAATCCACTCAGCCTATATATAACAACTTAATCATAGTTCCTCAGCATGGGGTCACTTTTCCGTTGTCAAGTTGGCCAACTGGTAAAGATAACAAGACCAGGTGTAGATTATTCAATTTGATAAGTGTATAAAACTTTGTAAGCAGCGTCTGTTTACACAATGAAATCGCTTATCACGTTCGTGTTGATTCTGTCACTTCATAGGGGAGGAAGGTGTTGTAACCAGGTCAAATTCTGTTTTAGTCCATCATCCCTTTTCAGACAATTCAGATTCCATTTGATATGAAGTGCTTCTGATATGAGACGTTCTTTGTGATTTCTGAAGTGTTTTTTCTGGATGATGATTCCAATATTGTCAAAATCAATTTTGTAGCCTGATTCTACAGCGTAGTGTGATTTTTCACGCTTTTCTAGTCCAACTGGATTTCTCAGTGGTTGAACAGATGCTTTGCTGTGTTCATTTCTTCTGATTTTGATTTCTCGAGATGTTTGTCCGATGTATATCGCATCACATTCCAAGCATTTTATTTTATAGACACAATTAGATAGAGAATCTTTAAGGATTTGGTCCTTTATATCAACATAGTTGTTTCTGTTGTAAACACTGGTGCGAATAGTAGAACGTCTAGAAGTAACCATTTTTGATGTATTCAACTAAGCAAAGGTAGCTCCGATGTTTTATTTCAAGTATCTGCTCATTCAACATTAAGTTATATGAACAAGTGAGTCATAATGTTATAAAAGCTTCGTTAGCTCCAGTAAATAACAGGCTGTCTCAAATCAACTACTATATGTTTATTAAGATGAAAGAAGGTTTTACTGAACAGTATCACTTTGAGGTGTCTCAATAACAATTTTTTGATATTATTACATAAAAGTCAGAGATCACTTGAGCAGAGCCCTGCTTGACCGTTGGAATAAACAGTTTTTTTCAGGTATTGGTTTTTAGGGGTTTGATTGATTGGTTACAGGATTTCATCATGAGCTGACATCGGTTAGAGAACCATTGGAAAACCTGCATGGATTACTGGATAACTGTTTCATCCTAGTCTGGGGCTCTTCATCAGAGCGCATCCACCGGGGTTCGATTCCATGACCTCCTGGTTACAACGCGAGCTGGCTAGTAGACCATTAAGCCATGATGGAATCCTATAAGCCATCAGTTTTTTGTTTTAAAAACTGAGCTGACACTTTCTTAAAGTAACTAGGGTTACATATTCACAATGTTGTGAAAATAGTTTGTCCACTGATGTATCACGAATTAATTAACTAGGCGACAAATGTTCGGAGGGATATTCTTGCTTCTTCACCAAATACACTAGACGCCATCATTATTGTTGTTCACCTACTACTTAACAGTGAATAATTTTATTCATTTTATAGGACAGGAAACAACTATACTGGTTAGCATTGTACATGCAGATTCGTGTACAAAAACGGGACTTAACTTATTTGTAAATAGAAGAATTAGAGAGAAAAATAAATGAAAAGTCAGTAACAAGTATATCTAGATACACATCTATCGATCTTTCTGCTCTTTAACCCCTTTTTTGAGCATATCGCCAGCTAAAGTTAACTGTAAAAGTAATGGCAAACGGAAAAGGAAAGCGCACTTTGTTACTCATATCAATTCATTGACTAATATTTTTTTTCATTCATTTTGTATCAATTGGCAATATTTTGAATGTTGATGCAGTGACTGGTAATACTATGAAAATGCTTTAACCCTAGTAGGTAGACCTGCAAACGAAGGTCTAGATATGGAAGTAAAAGCGTTCAGCGAAGAATTACTCTTTTCAGTGATGTCATTTTCAAGCTGTACAATCGCATGTATGTAGTGAATTGTCCTAGCAACAAGGTGAATATTTCAAATATTTGTCATTAGAATTGTAAATTTTAGGTAACAGATTTCAATAATGGGTTAGAAACTAAAATAAAATTAAACAAGCAGGTTGAGTGAGGTAATCTAACTGACAGGGTCGACTAAAGCTCAGCTAAAATTAAAAATGAACAATAGTCAAGTTAACAACAGTGCTCATAAGGGGTGGGGGAAGGAAATATTATACAATTAAGAAACAAATATGCAAAGAAAAGACGAAAAGAAAATTACGTATTTGATGTTAAGATAGATTGGTCAGGTCCATTGTAGATGTAATGACTGACATCCAAAGTCGACAGTTTTTCTAATAATCCTTATAAAAGAATAGAACGGTATATACTATAGTAATGAAGTCGAAGAACAAGAAAGACACGAAGTAAAAAATATGTTATAAAGTTGTCTGGCCATTAAGATTATTAATGTACATTGATGGCACAGCGGTTAGGACTCTAGCCTACCATGCACATCGTCCGGGGTTCGATTCCCTGCCGAAGCACACCTGATATAAATGGTCGGCATGCAAAATTTGGGTTACCAATATAACATGCTGAAAATTCCATACTTGTACCAAAAATACGGTTTGGAATCAAGATATAATCAAAATAAATTAAAATACATTCATCAAGATGACTCTGTGTCTAGAACATCATTCAGACAATAATAAAATTGTGTCACAGCGTAATCTCTGTGGGGTAGACATTTTACAGTATGGAGGTATCAAAACAGTCTATGGTTGGTTAATGACAATGTCTCCTCCAGGCTTGGCGATATATTTCCAGCATTTCCAGTCAACTGCCTACTTACTCAACAACAAACAGCAACACGAGGAAGAGAATCAGAATGATAAACGTCATTTACCAGGATTACAAACATTTCAACCATTAGAAGTGGTCTTTCCTTCCAATGTGTTCTTCAACAGACTGGGAAAAAAGAAATCATCATTGCCTTAGAATTTAATTAGTTCGATTCATCAACTGAATATCTGAAACTATTTTGTCTACTTTTTGAATGAAAAGTTATAACACAATAATTTATTGGCTTTTATTAAGTGACCTGATTAATTAATGTGCCAAGATGAAATTGTTCATGGAGAGAAGTATGTTTGCTGATTGGATATTTTTGTAGCTTGAGCTCAGTTGAGTTCATATGTAACTATAAGTGATAATACTGTTTCCCGTCTACAGTTAGAATGATAACTTAACACAGAAAATTTAATGATATTCGAACTGTATAGTAATCAACTAAAAATTATCATCAATAAGATAGTTGTCTGAAGTTTTTGGATGCGTTTGAAGTACCTGAGTGACACAATAATACATTAAAACAAAATATAAAGACTAACTTCTGAAACTGTTGAAAAAATACATGGTTCTGTTTGCAATTTCTCTCTATAACAAAACTTAACTAGAAGCATGCCAAACTCCGATGAGTTTGTAAGTGCCAATATCAACCTCTAGGTAGTCCTTAACGTCAGCACCTACCTAACTTGCTTTCCTCCGTTAACCCTGATCAATACTCTACCTCATGTGTAAGTACCAATTAACGAACTCAAAGTAAAAAGACTGATGACTTGATGGTATGTGCCGGTGAGAATTATATTTATACATAATAAATGAAAAACCAATATTAATATGTAGCAATAGTGTACAACTTATCTGTTAAGTGGCTGAGGCTGGCAAGATCAAAAAGTACACTTAATGACAGCACAACGAGAGAGCGAGACACGTGCAAGCATTCACGCTAGAAGAACCAAGATGAAGTGGCACCATAGTACATGAATGCGTTAAAACAAAAGTTCAAACATTCAAGGTACACTACAAGTTCAAGACTGCTTAAGCCAGTTCTGCTGAGAAATCTTGGCTATTGCAGCTCACTAGATGGTGTCTTAGGATAGGTATCAACGAATGGCACCGGATAACACTGGTAATTAATGTACCATCAGTCATTAGGAGATGAAATTCACAGACCATAAACTGAACTCCAGAGTATAAAAATGTAACCAAAAGACACGAAGTCGTTGGTGTAGTAAATACAAGATTTTGGACTGGGACAAAACATATAATAAAAACTGTTTAATTATAAACGTTTTTCTATAAACTTCTACTGTTTGGAATGTTTCAGAAATGTGTTTTGTTACAGAAAGGGTGTTTTATATGGGGATTTTCTGAACATAGGGATTAATTGACTTAATCCTCTAAGATTTTGAAAAAAAATATCCAGTGAAGCATAGAGTTAGTAGATTGAGAAAATTTAATATAAGACAAGTTGAAATTGTAAAAATAGTTCGAAATTAGATGACAAATATTACAAGTAAATTATTACAAAACTGTATAAGATGTCCGAGGAGATCATATTAACTAAGAAACTTACAAGTTGTGTGTGTACAAAAGGCTACGTTTTATGATGCTACACGTGATAGCTTCAGCGATCTGTTAGTTAACTGTTTTCTTTATATACTTTTCAAATCTTAAGAAAGTCCAAAAAAGAAGATTTAATATTTCCAGTATCTATCAAGTTTGACTTTAAATAACTCATGACATTTTGTTTCGATTACGTTGGTATTTTTTATGCAAGACGATATTATGATGCTGTTTTTTAATCGGAAGGTATTATTATTTCGGACACAGTGGGGATAACTTTCTCATGCTATTATCATTCAACGGAAGCATACCTTTTTCGTAAATTATATCTACTTGGCATTGTATACTTCTTAAACAGAAACTCAAGGACGACCGGATTTTGTTTTAAAGCTCATTTATGAACCAGTCAAAACATGTAACAGTCTGTAGAACTCTGATTACCTCAGATAGACAAATTATTGCGTAAGTAACTGAAAACCCGTTGGAATTGATTGTGAATTATTAATTGAAGCAGACATCGAATCGATACACTGTAAAGTTGTTATTCATGTAAACTCATGGGATTATATTTCAAGAAATTAAATAGAACAGATTAATCACCATAAAGATGAAAATATTCGGTTGGAAAGAGGATTTCATCACTGAGACATTTCAGTTCATAGGATGAAAATTTAACGAGAGAAGCAGAAATTCATTGCCACTACCTAGTGTATGGAAAACCTCACTAATAAAAAAGTCAAAGGACAGGAAGCAATAAAATCATATTAGCTTGTAACTTTTAGCCTACGGTATATCAACATAATAATACCGTTTAAATGTATGATATACCAGACAAACTAATTTTATGCATGGCTAACAAAATTGACCTTAATGGTGGAGATTTGTAGCTCAAGTGGTTGATTATGATTTAGTTGTATTCTCTGAGCTGGTCGATTTAGTTACGAAGCTTCCGTTATCTTTCTAGATAACATCTTCAGAGAACGTTTTAGCATGAAACAAGATAAGAGATTAATAAGAATAGGAACACACACATTGAAAAGCCGGAGCTGTGTGTTCAAAAGAAATTAGTCCAACCTCTACAACTACCATGGACCTAGTTTGGTATGTTCTCGTAGCTTCCGTCTTTTTCCTTCGTTCTTTTTCGATCATTTTTTTCGTTCGCCGTGTGAGTAATTCTTAGTCCCTCTCTGTCTTCATTCAGTTCACCCCAGTTTTTCAGTCATAAGAACAGTCAATTTAAAGTTGTTTCTATGCTCTTTCTGCTCACATTTATAATTCGTTTAAAGTAACTATTTTACAATTATATCCTAATCCTGTGTAATTTTTGTTTCTAAACCTCTCGTAAACCATATCTGGTTGAAAATACTAGTCATTTTAGACTACTGTTTATCATGAATTAACATACGCTAAAGAGTCATTATAGAATAAGTAGATAGCAGACAGTTTCATCTCGAAACCTTTAAACTCCTCATAAACCTTCCATATATATTATTTATTTATTATTTTATTCTTTTACGTTCCCAGTGGAACACAGGGCCTCAAGATAGGGGCTTGAAGTTTTGGTAGCACTGGTGTTTATTTTTACGGGATGAGTTTGCTAGCCTCATGCCCGACCTTCCTTCTTTATCAGCTTTATTTCTGGCCAAGCGAGGTAAGGGAGTGCGTCGGCCGGAGATCGAACCCTAGACTACCTTCCTGATTGACGGGCATCTAACCGCAATGCCACCGACGCATATATATATAAATTTAGCGCTTATTATGTCTGTGTTTTCCAGGTGAATTTTCTGAATTCCAGTTAGGAAGCCATTTTCAACTTTTTATTTATCTCTGATTGACATCACTCATTAATAAAAACCGCTGTAAAATTAATTAATTCCCACCATTCTCTAAACTATACACAACCATTCTACATAAAAATTCTATTTGTGGGTAACTAGAAAGATATGTATATATATGTAGAGATGATAAAATCTTCATCTACATAAAATATAATTTACCTGATAAAGGTATACAATTCCATAAACATCTTTTGAAAAAATAGTAATAATAAATAACAATTCAAATTCCAATTCTCTTGATAATTTCTACTTTCTTCAACAAGAGTTAACAATACAATAGGTAAGGAGAAGTGTTTTGATATTTGCAGAAATCACACAAGTTCTCCGCTTTTTATTAGGCAATACTTAATCAAAGAAGGAGGTTTTGATGAGTGACACACAAAAGTCTTCCAAACCAGTAAGGAGTGTACACACATTTTAGTAGTTTGCAAGCTTTAATGTTTTGAAAATTTAAGATAAAATTGCCTCATATTAAAGATATATGGTTCAATTACCATATATATATATATAATCTGAGATTTTGTGTATATTAGTTTAATTTTATTTTGATAAAGATATTAGCAGTGGATTGCAAACGTCAGTAAAAACGATGTCATTTTGCTTTTTATTCATTGAAAAACACAAATATATATATGTATATATTGTTAAGCCATAAAAACAACTTATTATTATTATTCCCTTGAGTTCCGAGTGGAACACAGGGCTTCAGAAACACATCTCCACTCTCCTCTATTTTCTGCCATCCTCTTCAGCTGGGTCCACAATTGCCCATAATCTCTCATCTTTTCCTCCCCAAAAGATCTCGTCCATGTCATCTTAATACCAACGATTCACTCATCGTTTCCCATTAGGATTCCACTTGAGTGATAGCCTGCAATGAGCGCGATGTCATTCGACGGTTTTCTCAATGTATGCCCGATCCGTCTCCATTTTATACAACATATTCGTTGAGCGGTAGGCTCTTGGACGTTTTGCTCCAATGCAGAGTTTCTTGTCACTAATTATTTCCGGTTGGCTATTTGATCTTCAATACGGAACCAGTGAAGGCGGCAATCGTTGATCTATAGCATGCTGGCTAAGTTTCTGACACGTATAGAAGAAGTAACTGATCGACTTCACATTTGTGTTGAAAATCCGATTCTTGTCCCTTATGTTCAGGTATGGTGCAGAAGATTTTCAAACTGGTTTCAAGTTGATGAAGGCATATCTTGCCTTTCCGATTCTGTCTGGTTGACTTTGATGTCTTCATCCGTTCTGCCTGTAGTTGAAACGATGCTTCTTAGCCAGATAAGTGAAGGAGGTCACCTCTGTTAAATCTCTCCCATTGATGGTGATTGATGCTGGTTGTTGTTGCTGTTGCTGTTCTTTGGTTATCTTCATCACCTTTGTCTTCTCTATGCTCACTTGGAGTCCTGTTATCGGTGACTCTCCAGTCAGTTTGCTGCTTTTCGCCTGTAAGTCTTTTAGTTAATGTTACATTAGACATATATCATCTGCGAAATCCAGATCTTTTAGAGTCTTCTTAAAGGTGGTTCAGCGTATTTTTGACTCCTGGCCCCCAACAGTCTGACGCACAATCCAGTCCACCACAATTAAGAATATCATCGGTGATAATGGGCAGCAAAAAACAACTTAAGCAAATAAATGAATATAAATATCCTTTTTCTTTAAAAGTAGGGAAAATGAATATCTCAACAGAAAATGAATGCAACAGAAACATAAATTAGGGTGATATAGCAGTGAAACTAAACAAAGTAGAGTTATTGAAAGGGGGTACTTTTATGGTATCCTTAGCGCAAATCTCAAACGCCTTGTTAATCTGCTCAACTCCTAAGATCTTATTTTGTAAGAGAGATATCTTTCTCTGTTTAACATTTAAACGTAGTAATCCATTAGACTAAGATAACAGAGATAATGACATCAGATATCTAAGCAAGCGAAGTCCTAGCGTTATCCACAGAAGTCGTTGGATATATAAGAGTCTTTGCCTTTATGATTAGTCAACCTTTGTTTGAAGTATGGATAACCTATGCATTGTAAAATTTATTCTGATAGGGCACAATTAAATCAAAATTATTTTAGGATGATGTTTCTTCTGCTTACATCTTGTTAGATGATCTTCATCTTCCGAGTATTCATTAATTAAACTCTTGTACACATGGGAGTGGGGTTCACTATTCAAAACCTTAACTCACAAACTATTTGAATATAGCAGTGTGCTAGACTGTTGTCAATAACACAATGAAGTATAAACATATCTGTTGATTACAAAGTTTTCCATGGAATATCACAACAGCTTTTCTAAAGACTTTTTTCTTTCTTCATATTCATCAATGAGTAACTTAACATTAGTTAAAATTGAACAAAATGTTTTCCTTCTCCTTGTTTTTACTTATTTCTCAAAACTTCTAAACAAAAATGAATTAGGTGACACGTGAAATTAATGATCATAAATTAAAAGGACGAAAATTTCCGGATTTCTGAAACAATTATGCATTTATGTATATTACTCATTCTCATAATAATAATAATAATCACAAATGTGATGAAGGTGGTGATGGTGACAATTTCCGTTTTCCTTAATATATTATAGGAATACTTGTACTATCCTGTTTATATCAATGTAGGTCTTTCACTGAATTATGCAGACAGGATTCACTTAGAACCAACAAACTAATTAATCAGTTTTGTTCCAATACATTGATCACCACATCTAGAAGAAAATCATGAGAGTGTTTCTTCTTCAGTATGGTACATTTTTGATGTTGTTGTTGTTACTATCGAATGAAGTAAAAGTGTTTGAAAAAAAAACAGAAAGTGAATACATTGTCATTTTCAAGAGAGGTTTCAGTGAAGGTATATCACAAATCCGTTTTAGAAGTTTAACAGATTGTATGATGATGAGATGATGTTTACCAGACATTTAGGCGATATGTAGATTAAGTTGATTTTCAAAGAGACTTAATCACCAAATGATAGAAGCTATAGAGCCCCTGAACTCTAGGATTCTTGGGTAGATATTTCATTATAACTTATAACTCCTTGAAAGTCCATATCCAATTCAAAATTAGATTGTAAAATTCCTAAATGAGTGTACCAAATTTTTGTGAAGATAAATACTTTATCAATAAAAATGGCGATGGAAAGAAATTGAAAATTACAGGCCAGTTAGTTTCGATAGTGTAGTAAAACACGGTTAAACTTGGCTATCGAAAGAAAAGATCAGTGTCTCACCTATGTTTCCTAATTTTTGAGGATTCCTTTGTTGACGTTAGTTGATGACAAAACCAGCCTCGGTTTGATAAACTCTTTGTAACGTATGCATAACACATCCATATTGGTCCATTAATAAGATACATTATGTGCTAAGCTTTGTATTGCTGCAAAAAGCCTGGAATACATTTAAAAAATTTATTTATTATTTATTATAGCTTGATTCCACACAGCATTTTTGTACAGCTACGGAATTTTCAGAATGTGATATCGGTAGCAGGGTAACTATTGATATCAGGTGTGCGTCGGCCGGGGATTGAACCCAGAACCATGCGTATGGTTAGCGAGGGTCCCAACCGCTGTACAACCGATGCGCAATAGGAAGGTACTGTCTGAAGTAGGAAGTAAATCTAAATTACGGAAGAGTTTCTTCTGACTACCCAGATAAAGTATACTTCAGCTGACTGTCTATAAAGCAAGTTAACCTTTATCTCTAATAATTATTCCTTTCCTTTACATTCAATAAACCGGATGAACTGTATAAATTCTACCGCATTCTGGTTAACGCTATGCACTGATTATGACTGACAGCAGTTAGTCGGGATTTTTAGCAGATGTATAAATAAAATATGGCATTTTCTCATCGTAATTGGTTTCCTATTCCTTTTGGGAAATTAATTAGGAATAAATAATTATTCCACAGTTGAATGAAATCTTAACTAATTAAAAGCTTACCTTACGCTAACAAAAAATAAAATGAAACTGTCTTTTTCACCATTATGACAGTTAATTAACATTACATTATCTCTAACCATAGTTGTCAGTTGTAGAGTAATCCTTTCATCTCGGATAAGGGCAGAGTTTTGACATTTTGACAAAAGTTTTGAATTTCTCAATGATTAAAATACTTGATAATAGAGAAAAACTAAGCGAATCTTGTACACTAAAAAGGTCCTTATTAATTAATTAATTATGTGTAGCATTTTAATATTCTAGATTTCAATTAGTCTCCAGAGAAACACCTGTCATCTCATAATATACCATTAGTGAATATAGTAGCTCTAAGATTTCATTCATGGCGTTGAATAACAGTTCTGTTATATCATATAGCAACCAAAGTTCTGAAGCATAGTCAGCTGATATACAATTTGATGATGAATTCTGAAACACCTAAGGTCGAGTTGAGTGAAGGTATACTTGATTCTACTTAAATTTGCTGGCGCATTTATAGTAAAATATATTCTACTCATACAAGATGGTTATACAGTACTCGATGGTCACAGTTAATTCTTCAGGCGATGTCATTGCATTTGAGTGGCTATCTCCCTCCCCTTGAAATTATATATACCTAAATGAGTACGATTCTAAATAAATTATCTATAACTTTCAGGATTAGTTAAAAAGTTCAGCTGTGGAATAAAATATTGAATGTCATGTCAGTAGATTTTCTGGTGTTATCCTGAAGCTTTCACTGTCATACTGAGTAACATCTTTCACGTCTAGTTCAGGAAAAAACATACTAACTACCTCCTACTTAGTTGACCTGTGATACTTCAGAATGTGTCTGTAGACGGTTTTCCCCCTTCCTGGGATAATCTGGATTGGGCATTTGAAGTTCTCAACAATAGCTTCATTATTATTCTTTATGTATTTCACAACCTCGTCGATTGCGTCACTATCATAGTGTTTATTGGTGAAGTCAATTGTAGAGCAACTGGTAATTAGTCCTGATGATTTTGTTTTAAATGCCAATGCAATTTATGTCACTAAGCTACTCGGCGGAGAAAATGCATCACCACTGAAATCGTCTTTCTACATACGTGTAACTCGCATCTCCCTGTAACATATCGATTCCAATTTCTGATTATAAATTTTCCTTCACAGCAAGTAAACATTAGGATAACTTACTTTTAAACTCCATCTAGATAACTATATACATGTTTGTAGTTGTTACATTTGATGACAACTTTATCTTAGAAAATTAGTCAAACACGTCAGATAGCCTTCAAAAGTATGAATTCCTTTTTTATGGTAATTTAGTAAAAGTTTCAAACATCGCAAATGGCGACAGTAGTTAGGTAAAAATGCTTTAAATCTTAAATTGATACATATTTCATGAAAATGGAAAGTACAAGACATGATGTTGAATACTGGAATATGTCTCCACTTACTGGTTAGGATAGTAGCTTTGAAGGAGCTGATGAAAGAAATCAAGACAACACAGGCACCAAACTACCTTGGATCTTGGAAGCGTTTATCAACAGCCCAAGAAATCTAATTTTTTGATAAATACCAGACATACTGACGACCCGAATGGGGGTTGGAGGACTATGCATCTCATAGAATTGTCCTCTGAGACAGATGCTTGCCTAATTGGTGTTTCAGAATCATTCAACTTGGATAACTTCCTCAGTGCCTAAGTTCAGATGTGAATAAAGCTGCATTGTTAACAATATTTTACATGATACTAGAGTATCTGGAAGTTTAATTTCAACCTGAGAAGAAATTTTAGGTAAAACGCTTATATTATCTAACTGACAATACATTTTTCAAAATAATAATGACAACATATGGCTTCTAAATCTCCAAGTACATAAAAATAACTCATTAATTACAGCATAAGTTGGCAAATAATCTTTTTGTTCCAAATGGGAATGATTAATCTACAAACAACAATATTAACTGTATTATTGAAAATTGAATTCAACTTGCGAAAATTTAAAATCAACTAAGCATGAATAGGAAAAATGCCTTCAATGTGAATTGAGGTGAATTTCTAAAAAATGGTAAAATGCATTTCAGTCATTTTGAGTTTTACTTCGTAGATAAAGAAGTAGTTTTATTATTTTTTATTTTCAACAATGTGAAACGCTTTTAAACTATGACATAAGACAAAAGGAGCATCCTGTTTACGACAGATAAATTAGTTTGGTCGTCATTTAGAAACTTAATCACTCATTTTTCTATTTATCAATATTGGGATCACTTGACAAGTAAACGTTTAGAAAAAAAGAAACAGCGAAAAACAAACAAAGAAAATGTCAGAAAATGAACCATTTACTGAGAGGATAAGATTACTTCCAGTGAAAATATATCAGTCAATTAGTCCTTCTAGCTAATAAAATCAATACTATGCAATATTTCAACGATCAGATAAATTTTGTTTGATCTCAGAACTGTAACCTAGTTGTTGTAAGTCATGTAGCTGGAACAAAAAGACCAACAAACAAACAAGTACTGTCTCATTGTTTGAAATAGAGATGCAAATTACAAATTATCTTTTGGAGACTAAACTAAAGTTATTTACCTAACGTTTGGGTAATAGTCACTCAGTCTTCCTTGATGAGAAACATTTTCGCATATCAAGAGAGTGAGAGTATGAAAAAATCTGAGATGTTTCTCAATAAAACGTAAAACAGTGGATGCAGAAAATGAAGAAACTTAAGTCTTATCAGTGTGAAATTTCTACTTCATTTATGCAGCAAACTATTAGTTTTAAAGAACCAGGTGATTGTAGGTAGCTACCTTCAAAAATCCAGCCTCAAAGCTTTAGCAACCGATGAAATAGGGCGCTCGCAGTTCATCAGCTAGTCTCATTTAAATGCTAGTTCGTCAAATATTTTCCATGAGTGAGAATATATAAGTTGATCCATATTGCTTCAGCTGCATATCGTGAAACAAGAACCTCACCAACTTAAGTTGTCTTCTAGGAAGAAAAAAGTTTTAGTGTAATTCATTCTAAATGAAATCCACTAAATTCTGCAAATCTTCCTCATCCTTACTACCGAGCAAATTGTATGTGTACACTATGTGCGATCGTGCAGCTTTAAAGTGACATCCAAGAGAGAAAGATCTTTTTTCTAATGAGACAGTTTTCTATGACCTAAAGACATTGTTTTTACTCTGAGACAACTGGAAAAATAGGTAAATATCAGCTTTAATTTGAGGGATTATAAATAATTTATTATCACTATGTTACTCTTTATTAGTAACACTGCGTTTTCCTGCAGATTTTATTAAAAAACACTCTATCGTCTTTCTGCTAGTTCCTGTCCACTCTTCGCAACCATACTGATTAATTATTTTCTGACACGTATTACATCATGCCAACTTCTGCATCTTTTCCAACTTTCAATTAGTCACCGCATCTAGGTTACATCTTACATTACGTAATACGTTTTTCGAGGACAAATTTTACCGATATTTGATTGGTCTAATGATGTTTTTGTAAATGCAATTACGATTGTGCAGCTTATAAAAATAAATCATCGAAAAGAAAATTTTCTTCGCTGTTTATACCTTTTTCGTATGACTCAATATGGGAATATATCGTTCACTTATTCTAATCTGTTGTTTCTGATCTAAGTATCAGTTTATAAGTTACCACTTAGGGCCTAGGTTTTATTTTTCCTACTACTCATTATTGGTATTGTTTTGTGATCTTTGGGAAAGTCATGCTCCCACTTACATTTGAATGTGCCTTTCCCAATCTTAACAAACAGACTTCGAGTTTGGCCATGGATTGATATCAGTTAGAGAACCATTGAAAACCAGCACAGGAGTACTGGAAAGTTGTTGAATCCTAGTTTGGGGATCATCAGCAGTACGCAACCACCTGAGGGGGTTCGAAACCAGGACCTACCGGTTACAAGGCAAGCTCGTATACCATTCAGTCACTGGGACCCGATTCAATGTCCCACCGGTGACATTGGTTGGTGGTCACGTTAAATCACGAATTTGTAGGAGCTAGAATTCATGCACTGACTGGCCATTAAATCGGGTCCCAGTGGCTGAATTGTGTACGGGCTTGCCTTGTAACCGGAGGGTCGTGGGTTCGAACCTAGTGGGTGACTACTGCCGATGATTGCGAAACTAGGAGGAAACAGCTGTCCAGCACTCCCTGTGGCTGGTTTTCAATGGTTGTCTAATTGATATCAATCCGTGGTCAAACTAGTAAAAACAAAACAAATCCTTACAAATCAATTCTTGAAAAAAACAGGCTTCACCGGTAGCCTGTTCATCTTATGCGTGTCCTTCTCTTGAGGTTTATAACGCACAGGAACTGAATACGGGAAGGTTATCAAGTTTTGCTGGGCAGGTGAACAGTAAAGCCACTGTATAAATTAAGCTGTGCTATAATTCCATACTAATTTTCAGATAACAGGATAGTGTTTATAAAACTGCTTAGGTTCCATACATGCTTCCACTATGTCTTAAACCAGAAACACCTCATATAACATTCAGCATATCATAAATGAGTAAAAACGAAAGATCGGTGCATAATAATTTAGCTGCATCCGGTGTGGCTGACCCCACTAATTCAAGTAATCTATAGAAAAGCTAGGCCACTGCAATGAATTTGCTTGTATATAGTCACACAAACGTGTGAGATAAAGTAAAGTAACCGACAGTGATATAATCAGGTGGAGAGAGAGGTTAGTTTTGCTCATGCAGTCAGCAATAAATAGATGAACTAGACACAACGAAGCACTTGTCCTCATTGCATTAAAAAGTAGAAGGGAGTAAAGCCATACATAAGGCAATTTAAGAATACGTGTGGATAAATTATGCGCAAAAATTTCATTCAATTATCAACACTATGTTATTGTGTTATGTCAAATAAACCAGTCTAATATGGAATTATATTCTACCATACTGCCAAAATTTTACTCTTATATTATATTATTATATATGATTAAAATATGCACACATGATCAACACTGTCAAATCGCCTTTCCAATTGAATATTAAAAATTGTATTTCTTTTGAATAATAAGGTATGAGATTAAATGATAATGAAATTCATTTGCATGAAGATTGATAAAGGTGGGAATTTTGCAACTCACTAACTTTGATAATTGAATAAAACAAGTTGTATAGAACAGAGACGTAATGAGCTAATTAATTTTCAAATAAAACGCGTTATTGGACATGAATTATTTTATTTTTGTTTAAACTGATCAGCGAGTTGGGTTCGAAGAAGAATTTGAAAATTTCAAATGCTTCTACGTTTTTGGAAATTGCTTACTGACTAATGAAAGGTTTAATGAATTCAGAAGGAAAAAAGAACAGTTTGAGAAGAAAGTTGTATGATCATCTGGGTTGGAGCTCCTTATGCAAAAATGTCTCACTACAATTAATCACCTAGATCACTGTGCATATATATATACATATATTAACACCATCCTTTTCTAAGCAGATAATGCACTCGCGTCACCAGCTGATAGAACTTAGGGTTAATGGTGCATTTAGCTTCAATACTATTGTAGCCTAAGAATTCAGAATTCATCCTCCTGGTGGTTTCACAGATATATTATAGGCTCACAAATTGAAACAAACAACTTCCTATTACTTCCTGGTTTTCGATGGCCACTTGAAATCGGTAGTTCTTGTGCGTCGGTGGCACAGTGGTTAGGATGCTCCCGGACCATACACATAGTCTGGGGTTCGATCCTCAGCAGACGCACACCTGATATTAATGGTCGGCCTGCAAAATTCAGGCTACCGATATCACATGCTGAAAATTAAATGCTTGTACCAAAATACTATGTGGAATCAAGCTATAATAAACAATTAGTTAGGTCAGTATACAACAAAAATGACAGTTGGTGAAAATTTCACTTTTTCATGTCGAATAATAATTTTGGAGATACACTGTAGAAAACAGAAAATCATACAGCATCTATATGTTATCTTAGGTTATTCAGTCCACCGGAAATTCATCTAAACTTCTGCACAGAAAAGAAGTTGGATTTAATCAACAGTGAGGCTAAAATTTAAACCAATAAACTGATTATTTCTGTTGAGGTTAATACTGATCTATTTCCAACAGGAAAGTTTTTAGGGTGAACGAATCACTATATGAGTACCTCAGGAGATATTTATTTACAGATTGATTATGAACTTCAAACAGGTTAAAAAACACATCATTGGTTACAGGAAAGCAAACAACATGGCAATACAGTTTTTAACAGCATAGAAACATTCCTCTGAAGACGTTTTTGTCACAACAGAGGTTAGCTGGCTAAGTGAGATAAAGTGAACAAGGATAACAATCGAAGTGTTTGAATTCCGTTCACAGGATGCCTTGCTTAACTCACCATTCGTTCTTCAGGTCACTGATAAAGAAGAAGGGAAGTTATGGTTGTTTCGGGATTTAAAACTAACACTCCTGACTGGTTCAGTATACGTTGATTAAGTCAAAATTAACCTCCATAAAGACGCTTTGTGAACTTGCACTAGCTAATGAGTGATGAACTGTATTAATTTCAAACTGAAGACTGCAGGCCGATGTTTACTGATCGAAAATGCTAAAGTTTACTTACTAACATACGTCTCTTGTTTCTCTAATGTGTTTACCATGATAGTAAGATATCATTTAACATAAAATTTTGGAATTTATCAGTGATGTAAGTAGAATTTATTTATTATTTATTGATTTTTATAACAGAACGATTTCTAATTTCAGCTATTTTGATTTTGTTTATAGTTTCACGAACCGTTTGTGGAGATTATTTGGTTGCAATAACAATATGTTTGTCGTAAGAATAGAAGGTTTTATGGTGTTTTGTGTGTGTTTGGCAACTTTACTGTCTTCTACAGACTGTACACGAATATTAGAGTGCAATATAGGTGCTTGCGAGTAAGTTTTTAAGTGAATATTTCTTCATAGAATTTTTGTTTAAACATCGTACACTTCCATACGAAATAGTCATGGTGTTGAACAGTAATAGACGAAATCGTTGATTACTTGAATGCAGATGAAGTTTGTATCCCAGGCGAAACCAGCTGGCTATCCAAGCTCTCCAGAGCTGGGTTAAAGTGGCAATTGATGTCAATCATTACGACCAGAAATGTCGCTTAGAACCATGTTCACGAAATGGTCCCAAGATACACTGACTAAAACTTTAGTTAATGTAACCAACAACAGGAATTTAGAGGTAGAATATGAATGTCATTTAATTTGTTAACCATAACAGTGGTAGGCAACAATAAAGTCTGATGAAATGCAGATAAGGAAAAAACATGGAAACAAGTAATATCAGTAGCATCCTGTTAAAAAGAAGTTGACGAAAGCTGACAACTTTTTACTAGTTTCTGAGCAATCAGCTTTACTGTATACTAATTTCCTACTCCAAGAAACGCTAGGGGAATAAATTCTACTCGGATTTTCTGTTGTGAAACATAGGCTACAATATCTGCGGAGTATATTAACTGGCCACTAAGGAGTAACCATTTTATGCGTCTGGTCCTTAGAGTTGGTACTGATTGAATTGTACCACTTAGGTTTGCACTATGGTCAGTTAGCTAGGTAGTTCGTCACCTCAGTACGGAGTAGCGAAGTGGTGACGTTTTTCAATCTAGCTTTGGATGACGGGGGTATTATTCTCAGAGGGGGGAATCATTTGGTTCGACAAACGTCTGCAGATACGCCTTCCCGGTACCAATAGGCGTGAAACTTAGTTATAAGATTTCCTCCTGGTTACCTCAAGCCACATTACATAGTTCAAGGAGCCCTACCATCCCTAAACTGACTGAAAAAATAAAAGTGGTGATTCATAATAGCTTATCACAAATCATCCGAATCAACGTTTATAATTTAACGTATGTATTTTATAGTTCAATGCTTTCGACAAATTTGTATTTCATTATTTTAGACAATGTAGTTTGACACGACAATTCAGCGGAGACGAATGTTGTTCAAACGCAGAACTTCAAAGTGTTTGTGAAAGGTGTGAAGGAATTTCTGATACACTAGGACAACTGTCAGATTGTCTTTGTAAGTAATATTTAGTGTTTATGTATTATATGAGACAATTAATAAGATATTTAATGAAATCTGGGTATTTAATTGAGTTTATTTAGTAAACAATGAAGTTTTTTCATCACTTAGAAGGGAGTTCACATCATTCGACTCCTGGGCAAAGTGAATAAAAGTTCTGAAGTGACTGTCCTACATAATTGAAGTGATTCTCTATATTTCTATGTGGATGTCATCATCCAAGTCATCACCATCTTGAATGAATTAAGTTGACTGGATTTAAACTTGACCAGGCTTAAGGCGTTTAATCGCTGATAGTTATCAGTAGTTATGGGACCAAGGATGAATGTTATATCTCAAATACGACACATCAGTCAAATATCTCTGCATAATGATACTCCATTTGGAAATCTATCTTGACGCTTATATCACTATTCGTCAGTATATTCCCTTTACTGTAATATTTGCCAGTTTTTATTTATTTATAATTTTGACCATCATCTGCTTATTCTGCTGCATATAACAAACTACTAATTAGAGATAAAAAGACGAGCATTCACGGGCTAACCATTCCCAACATGAAATTGTATAAGTGCTCCGCAGTTTAGTTTTGTATACTGGGAGGATTCACTTGGTATCACACATGAGAACTTAAGTTTATGGCGGCTATGTCGGCCGTTATTCAGGGCCCATTCTGCTTACATAATCCGGTCATATGCTAGGATGCTCACTGTTAAGAGTTCAGAATTTGAAAACGTGACTTTCCTTCAGGTCGCACATATATTTTTATAATGGGTTGGAATAAAGTAAGTCGATGACTAACTGTTTCTGATACAAATAGACTGAAGTGTCAGTCGTTAACCCTAAAAATATTGATTTTCAATCTGTAATCGCTAATTAAGGTTTTTTGAGGAATCAGAAGTAGTAACAACGCACAAATTGTTGAGGAAACTAATGAAAGTAATAGGCCTATGAAATGTAATATTATTATGTAATGACTATTTGTAAACTGATAATTAATATATTCGAAGTAGGATAATTGTGAATTTTCCACCGCTAGCCTCAGCATTGTTATCCTTGAAAATTAGTCATGTATCGTGACCTCTATAGGAAAAATTTATTAGGTAATAAAGTCCATTGGTGAGCTTAAGTGAAATAATAAATGGAATGCCTACCTGCCATATATATAAAACATATATCCAACTCTGAGATTAGCACGACTTGGCTGTAAAAATCTGCGGGTGATTGGAAGTTCTCTCTAATTAATCTCAGTGTATAGTATATATGGGGCTCTAAGCTAGAGGTTTTGGAAGTAGTAATTTTATTGTTGCGGGGTGGGGTTACTAGCCTCACGCCCAACCTTTCCTCTTTACAGGCCTTACTACTGGCCCAGCGAGGTTTAGAAGAGCGTCGGCTGAGGATCGAACTCCCGATCACTTCCGTGGTTGGCGAGCATCCGACGGCCAAACCCCTGACGCATCTAAAAAAGGCATATATATATGAGTGTGTTGAAGACGCAGATGTGTTGTGTAGATTCAACTACTAATTGCATTCTCCAGTTTGTATTAGTTATGCTTTTGTGACCCAGTTTTGTGTATATTTTTTAAGCACGACTTTGCATGCGGATCTTATCTAACTGTGTGCTTGTGCACCTTGTTGGCAATAGTGCAGATAGAATAAAACAAGGATGAACAGTAGTTTTTTCTAACACTGGTGCTGGCCAAGTGTTTTTAGGTCCGAAAACCTAAGTTATTTCATATGAATTCAATGAAATTAAGTATAACAACTATTTCCTTGTAGTTTTTTATCAAATGACACAATAAAATAAATTATGAAGTAGTTCTGGCTAATTTCAAGTTGAATGCCCTCTGAAACTGATATCAGTTAGAAAGCCATTGAAGAACAGGTAGTAATAAATAGATATTTCGTCCTATTTTGGGACTTTGTAGCAGTAAGCACCAGTTTCTTCATTGGCGATCGAACTTACGACCTCCATTTAACAAAGTCAGCATCTTAATATTCAGCCTATGGAACACTACGTAATGGACTACAAATTTCAACTTTTGGTAATTCGTGAAATATAGAGCCACTACTAATAACTGTCATTGTGAAGTATAATTCTGTACATTCAAAGTGACGAGACCCCACCAATCATGACTTTTCACTACAACTCCAGTAATTCCATCCTTTAGTTAGCCATAAATTAACAGTTCCGCTGATTTTCAGGTGCTGGTTTGTACGGATTCCGTCCCGGTGGGTAAGTTTCAATGTGTTCACCCCAGTAGGTACACGAGAGGGAATACTGTTAACTGAAACAACATTGGTCTTAATGACCGCATGATATTCAACGGTTCTCTAAATGATGTCAGTTGGTAGTGAAAATATAGCTTGTATTTTTATTCAGCTAGTTCCCTGCATTTCTCTCAATAGTCAAATGTTTTACTGATAACTATAAAAATAACTAATTCATGTAAGCTAACCGTAATCCTCCGCCTATGCAATTTAGCTGGCCAGCCATACTTCTTTATTTCGAAATGAATGTCGAATCTTATGATTAATTTATTTTAAGAGATAAATAAATGTTTCTGAGAAAAAGAAAACGACTCATAATGACACCTCAAGTGTGTGTGTGCGTGCCTTTTTTTGCATCAAAGTTCGCTTTTTTAAAAGTGAGCATTTCGTTACTCCAAGTGATTGACAGGTCAACTGAAATGTCTTTTCTTTTTTCTCCACTCTCATGAAAGTTAGCAGCCAGCTTTTTTTATACCATAGCCATATGATATGATAGACATTTCGTTCACAGTGAAGCCTTTTATGCTGGAATAAAACTTAAAAGCTTCATCCTGCCACATTTACCACTTTCACGCAATTTTATGCTCCAATGAACCAGTATAAGTGCATCAATGAAATTACTAAAATAGGCGAGAGGGAAGACAGTTTGAACGAAAATTTATTAATTTCAAAACTAAGTTTCTAGGTGTAACAGTGTTAGTCAATCACAAATAAACCTACATTTCAAAGCATTAGGCGAAGAAATATTCTTGCTAAGAAAAATAATTTTACAAAATTCTTTTCTAAAAAGTTTTCTAAATGAGATAAATCAGCCGACTTATCTCTGAACAATTTATGTGATTAAAATGAGTAGATAATTGAATGAAATACTCCTATTGAAAGCGTGATTGTTACATGTCGCTTTATTGAAGCAAAAAGTTCATGTTCAACTGATTTTACTCTTCTAATCGTATCATTTTTTGTTGTGTCTTCTTTATCTATGCGTGCGTGTATAGCCTCCTTCGCTGGATTGAGACCGAAACGACGAGGAATGATTGGCAAACGTAGAGGATTTTTGGGTTGATAATGATGTGCAATACAATTCGGAGTTAATTACACGCTAAAATAAAATAGAAAAACACATAATCAAACAAACACAATCGTCATTTAATAGAGAAAAAAGAACTTTGAAAAATGACTATTTGAAATGTAAAATACGCAATAACTTTTGATTTTGATTATATCTATACTACTGATGATAATTATGATAATGAAAGTGTTGGTCTATGGTTTACATTTGACGGTCAATTTTGTTTTGCGTTAAACACAGCAACCTACTTTTTGGAGAAGTATTATGATCCAAGCGAAGGAGTAATAGTTAGACAGAGTATGAAAGTAACAAAAGATAACTATTCACCGTTGAATTATTATATTAGTATTATTCCGTCGGGTTCCGAGTGGACAAAGGCCTTCAACAACATACCTGCACTTTGTTCTGTTTTCGGCTGTCCTCTTCAGCTAGTCATGAGGTTAACCATAATCTCTAATCTCCTCCTCGTCATAGGATCTCCATGTTATCCTCGCACTGACGGCCCACTCGTCGATTCCCATTGGGATTCCACTCGAGTGATGGCCTGGCGTATATGACCAATCCAGCATCGTTTTCTCCGGCATATTTGTTGAACAAGCGGCCCTTAGTTGATTTGAAATTACAGTTGCCTATTGCTTATTCTTGCTGACCGTTTTATCTTCAGTATAGAGGGATGGCAGCTGTTGTTAGAAGTCTTTAATCTGTTGGAAATGCTTTTCCTGACGCGAATGCAAAGTTTCAGACCCATTATTAGGAACGACTTCACATTTGCGTTAATAATCCGAATCGCTTTCTTCGTACTAAGTTAGTGCAGAAGATTTTAGAGTGATGAAGGTCTGCCTCGTCATTCTGATTCTGATTTTCACATCCTCATCTGTGCTCATCGCCTGTGGCTGGAATGATGCTTCCTAGGTAAGTGAAGGAAGTAACTTCTGTCAAATCTCTGCTGTTGATGGTGACTGGTGCTGGTTGTTCTTGCTCGAGTGTGAGTGTCTTCATCACCTCTGTCTTCTCTATGCTCACCTGGAGTCCTGTCCTCGCTGCTTCTACAGCCACTTTGTTGGTTTTGGCCTTCACATCTTCACCACTGAATACTGTACAGAATACAGATAGTATCATGACCACTGTATTCTAGGCCACAGTATCACTGATCAGCGGGAGATGAAACTTAGTAAACTGACAGTCAATGAAAATGTAGTTTCCTTTAGGTAGAAATATACGAACAACTGTTGAGTAGATGAACTGAGTGTCATTAAGTGAATGAGTCTCACGTTATCCTATAGAGTATCATATTCAGTGTTATTTACAAGAGGATTATAAATGAGTAACACATCTACTATCACACATCTTTTCTCTATGTCTGTAGTAGTCATAAAAAGACTCCTGAATTGATTTTAATTTATTTTCCGTACAGTTTAGAGATAACTGTTATGAAATGCGAATGGCTAGATAGTGCATAATACAAAATTACGTGAAATCGTTTTGGGCGTCACCAAAAAATATAGAATATCAGATGGCTGTATTGTCTTGTCTAGGGACTATTATGCGGTTGGTACCCACCTTCACCCCTTAGCATAATCTACTTAGAAATCTCAGCAAACTTAAGATTTGAATTATATTCGTGTTTTTATCAGTAGCTCTAAGGTGGATTTTTGTAGATATTATTGAGAAATTCTGTTCATCAGGCCAACTATGGTGATCAGTACTTACTGAGTGACACTGGAGGAATGTAATTCCCTGCTGAGAACCGATGCAAATCAGAATTAATAAGCTATTGGATTGTTACTTAGTGGTATTACCACGCTATACTCTCCTTGTAAGCTAAGTGTCTTCGATTCAACCTCTAAAGCATTGTGAGCATACACAGCTGAGTCTTCTCAAACTATAATAAAAACGCCTACCCCATACACTGCAATTTTCAATGGCCCTTTCTGTCTATATCACTTAGTAAAAAGGTTCACCTTGGACTGCATTATATCCCAATAAAATCGATATCTGGAAGAAGATTTACTCACTCATTCTGCTCATCACTTTAATTTGTCATATTATGTATTATTCTTTTCAGTGATGGTTAAAATATTAGATGACAATGCGGATGGGGAGTGTTATTTAGTGACGAATTACATTTCCATATGACTGACAGTGACCCACACTTATTATCTGAGTATGAATGATACTAACTGGTTGTCCAAGACTCGGTAAGTGGAGAAGGAGATTAAAACCCTTGACATATTGTTTAGAAACCAGGCGCCTTGTCTAGTGAACACCTGATTAATAACATTATTTGGATTCGTGACTACTTAACTTCCATTGATAGATTCCAGTTCACTACAATCTATGTTTGTGAAGTGATTCATGGACACTTTGAATTCAACTCTAAATCATAATGTCTGCAGTTAAAACAGTCTAACATCAGCTTACATATATCATATAAATTCGAAGCGGTAGAGTAATTTCTGGTAACCTTAACCAGTCATATTTTATCAACTGTACAATTTACAATTACCTACCTTTCCTGATATACATCTTAAACTGGAAATAAGTAAATTCTAAGCTACTAAGGAATTCATTTGGTAACGGTAAACTAACAAGTCACTTAAGCAGATAATTGTCTTGTCATGTTTCTTTTATATTCAGGCTTTACCCATGAATTATCAATGGGAGCACAATAACTTGAAGTGTTCATAAATGGTTTATACATTACCATGGATATAATGTAAGTGTTGCACAATCGGTAGTTTAGATAAATTCCAAATCAAAATCCAGACTGATTAATAAGTAGACAATGAGATATAAGTGAGAAAAGAACAAGAAGTTCAGCAAATATATCTTTCCAGCGGTTTCATTCTCAAAATGAGATAGACTGTAATTGCGGAATGAGAATCAACTCTGAAATGGACAATTCTGTTTAAATTAAAAAGTGAACAGGATGTCATTTTTGTGTATCTACAGTATATACGGAATTTCATTCCAGATGTGCAGGCTAATGGTTTCCAAGATAACTTGAGAAACCAATTTACTAGCTGCCACTCTGATTATCTTTATTAAAATGAACACTTTTCTTTATCCAAAAGAGTTCATCTGCTTCTAAGGAGTAATTTACCTCTCGTACTTTACATAAACTGTGTCTAGTCGTGTAGGGAAATGTCTACCGACATGATTATATACAAGTCAAATAAAATAAGGTACGAGTTCCATACAGTTATGTCTTATCACCACCTGACTGTATTCAATTATTCATCAGATTTCAGTTCGTCCACCTAAAATTTTTTGTCTCCTTCTATATCGAAGAGGACAAGTGGTTAGCTTATGAGTTAAAGAGTCAAAATTATGCATGCATGTTGAACATTTTTCTAATTATTTTATGCACTAACGTCACACATTTCGATTTTATTTAATTTTCACTGTGTTCACCAGCTTTAATTATTCATAAAGTTTTAAGTGATTGATGCTCTAAATTACCACAATTGTTCTTCTGTTTTCATCTTATATTGGCTTTCTGTTCATTTATTCACATTTTTTAAATTGAGTACTGATCAAAGCTTTTACCATCTGTGAAATGTTGCAATAATATTTTATGAATTAAAGAATTCCTTACAAGTTCATTTTAGGAACTGATGGATAGTAGGTAACACTGAGCATAACTCAGCACGTTTTTCTATTTGACAAAACCATGACATCATATCGCCAAGAAAGAAAACCGAAAATTCTCTAGATTTTGAGTGAAACAGTTCAACTAAGGAGAAATATAGCTTCAAAATGATAAGTTTCGGACAAATTAAACTTTAAGCACCACTAACTACCAATGAAGTTCGACCGCACTAATGACCTTGAAATGCTCACTGGCAAATCAAGCTGTCATCATCAATAAATTATGCCCATCGAAGTGGTATGCTATTAAATGGGATTTTCGGCACGTTTCAGCTTAGGTTTGGTAAAGATTACGCTTTAAGCCAAGGACAAGTTAGGGTTAGATTAACCTAATAAAGGCGACATTAGGGTTGATTCGAGTTAGATTACAGTTTATTTAGGGATATTTTCACTTCAGGGTTAGGTTCAGGAAAGATCAGGGTTATTATCAGGGTTAGAAGACCTAAATAATTAGAATAAATAGAATGCGGTCAAACTGCTCTGTTATATGAGAATAGTACTTCTGCACTATGGTAGAGTATAATTCCATTGTGGATGGCATTTTGATAAAGTATATGTATATATGTATAAAACTCGTTATTTAGTGCTTAAATGTTTCTAACCAAATACCCCCATACAAGTGACTTACTATAGGAGGAAATTGTCTTGATTTCTAGTCGAAAGTTGCGACCAGTGAGGTTCACAAAGTTAGGTGTAACGACAGAGACTTACTAATTGCATTGGTTGGCGATTGCGCTAGTTTTTTCACGAATGAGAATTCATGAACAATTGGATTCTTTCTCAGTGGCTGAATGATGTGTGAATTCGCCTTATAAACTGAAGCTTCTGAGTTGGACCAATATTGAGGTCGTGGGTGCGTGCCTTTAAGTAGTCTTAATCAAGGATGAAACGACTGTCTAGAACTCTCTGGTTTTCAGTGGTTCTTTAACTGAAGTCAATTCATGAACGAAATCTAGACAATTTCGTTTCACTTTATTTACCATTCGACTATGTACTCTACACTCTGGTTCTCAGTAAGCATTCGAATAATTGGACTGAAGGATTTATCGATTAAGTAGCGAAAATTTTAAAATATGTCGTTTAAAACACAGTGGGATTACATCAAATAGTTTTACAATAAAAGTTATCAGACCTCAGCGATAAACAATCAACAATGAATATCATGAAAATTGGATTTGTCTCATTTAATTTCTGTTAAGTGATTGTAAGTGAATGTAAAAACATAAAAAGTGTATCGTGTTCCGCGGCATGAAGTGATAAAGTGAAGTGGTAAAGTCACTTAACCCAGAATTAAAAACCTCACAATCATATTCGAAAGCTAGCAGAACAGCAGACAAATAACGTGTGTAACTCTTTTATAAATAATAACATATACTTCAGTACAACTCAGTACAAATGCTCTATCAATACAAGTGAAGCTGCTCAAAGAACTATAGTCTGATGTATATGAATGCATTTCCTTTAGTGTAAATTGGTGACTGAATACAGGCACATATATATGTTGAATTATACGTCAGTGTCGTTCATTCATTTGAATCATAAAGGAAAACTGTTTATCTGCTGACATTTTGTGTGACCAATATAAGGGAAAGTTCATTATCTGTGAGATAAACATAAACTACTGATAAGCAACTTATTAGCATATGAAAAAGAACACTTTTACAATTGAATAAAATTAAATGCTGATTTTGTTAGTGTAAAATATTTAGCTGAACTGAATAACTTGGTCATGTTTTTGATTGATAGTGGCCAGCAGTGAAATCATCCTATTTCGTACTCACCAACTGGGTGTAAGAGAATCTTAATGAGTGATGTATTTCTTACTAATATAAAAAAACAAACACTCATTGACTCAAAGGTAACATATTTATTTCCTCAGTTTAATGCATTGCCTAGTATTTGATTCCGTAGTCGACGAGAAGTGTACACATTTATTGTTTTGGTTATACATCTTCACGGTAGATATATGAGTCTTTTTCAGCTAAACAAACCAACTGATGGTAGATTCCATCATGTTATATCGTGACTGATATGCCTTTCAAAGTAAAACTAAAGTTGTGGATAAATGAGATTTGACAATAATTTCACTTTTCACAATTTCACTTCCTCTCATGTACTGGGGATATTGATTCATCTTCATGCTAACTGTTGACATAGGCCTAAAATATAAAATACATCTCTAAATTTCTCTAACGTTAAAATCAGTGAAATGCTCTGGATATTTATCTTAATTTCCTGAAATGTCATAGGCGCAGTGACATTGATGACAACTCACTTGCCTTTTTCGTCAAAATGATTCGTTGTCATAGCCTGTACGGCAAACTACGTGAGCAGATAAATTTAACAACTATTCCGCTAACAGATAGACTTGAATCATGCATGCTAATGACTCTTTGATTAAAAAGATGGAATTGATAGGTGGAATAAATTAAATGAAGCAAGGATTTTCTAGGAAGACGTCATATAGTTTCTCCTTTGTCAGGTTCTGAGGAGTTTGTGTATAATCTGTCGAGTCTGAATTTAAGTCGTATTGAAATGGAACCGCTTCCCCTCGGATTTAACTTTCATATCCCGAATAACTGCACAAACCACTGTTGTTCTTGCTTTATTCATATTCATCAAGGGGAATAAATGCATGAAGAATAAATTGACTGAGTTAACTAATTTTCACATTTTTAGTAGTGAAGATTATGGGCAATCGTAGGCCCAGCTAAAGAGGACAGCAGAAAATACAAGGAAACGGAGATGCGTTGTTGAAGGCCTATGTTTTACACTCAGTATCCATGGGAACAATAATTAATACAGTGACTTTTGCACCGAAATACTATTGATCTTTCCTTCATTTTCGGCTTTTAAACTAGGAATTACCAGAGGGAAAGTGTTTAAGAGTATCAGCTGCTAATTTGTTATACATAGGAAATATAAAGGAAGCTTGGTTTTGAGTTACTGTATTTTTCTCTTCTATGGAAAGTACTGACCGACAAGGCGTTCATTATTGATTACACACAAAGAGATTTGTCGCATTTTCATTAGTGATGATATCAGATAGGAGGAGATTACACTTATTGTGAGAGTGACGATTTCAAAACACTATTGTGAAATTTCAATTAAAGGGAATAACTTGCTAAGTAATCGTATGTTAGCAATACCGTTAACTGTACTACACAAGTGTAAACTGTGGCTTTCATCCAGTGAAGGTTTTGTTTATCGTGAGAACTTTAAATCCCAATTAAACTGACAGTTATTTCACATTGACAGTTACATATTTCGATTCTTTATCCATCCAGAGTTTGCAATATATATGTGATCAAGTTTCATGGCGAACACACTGTCAGAAGACCACAAGGGAAGGATAGAGTTTTCTGATTCCCAGCGTTTACTTATATATGATGTTGTCATCGTCCAGGAAATTATCGATGAGCGATTGTTTTCTCATCTTATCTAAACTATTTCACCCTTATAACTTCAGAGACGAATATTATTCAGCACAGAACGTTTTTTCAAACGCCGCTACTGAATATTTCGTAAAAGTGTATTATCTATGTTGGATAGTCGAAAAAAACTCTTCCCAGTGACAATAATGTGAATTTCTAGCATATCAGGCATATTTAATCTTGGAATTAGGAAGGTTAACATCGAAATTCAGGTGAAACTATTCTAAGTTAACTGACAGATGCTAACATACACACACACCATTTTCATGCTTTACTTACCTATGCAACTATGCAAAGTACCCAGTCGGACGGTTATTCAGCTGCACTATATCGTACATTCACATATGTATACAAATTAAATGTGCCTTCGTTTGAGTACTGCCGGTGATACTGTTATATTAAGTATATTGTAACAGACAGAATTTAAACCTTAAGACAGTTTGTTTAACTTCTGTTAGTAGCAATGTTTTCTCTCTAACAACTTAAATGTCACTTTCGAAAGTTAGACAGAGTAAGATACTCAGTTACACGATAAGGTGAGGTGAGAACTCCACATGCTTGAGTGATTATACCTTACTGTAAAGTTGACATACTGAACACGTTAAAAGTGAATAATTATGGAGTTTTACATGTGTTTTTAATTGACACATTATCGATAAGAGGTGACAAAAGTTCAAATCGTAAAATATAGAAATCATACTCATATATATATAAATATATGAACTCAAGTGTTATAGGCAGAAGAAGCATCAAAGATAGGACTTCAGGTGAACATAGAGAAGACAGAAGTTATGAAGATTCCCGGGCAACACCACCAACAGAAACAACAACAACAGACAACAATCAGCATAAATGGGAGGAACCTGAAAGAAACAACCTCTTTTACCTACCTGGGAAGCATCGTTTCAACTACAGACGCACAGAACTGACGAGGATATCAAAGCAAGAATCGCAAAAGCAAGACAGGCTTTCATTTCTCTCAAGTCTGTGTGGAGGTCAACAACACTCAGCATCAAAAATCATCAATATCCGGATTTTTAACTCCAATGTGAAGTCAGTGCTACTTAACATACGGATCAGAGACTTGGCCAGCGCGTCATAAAGACCATCTCAAACAAACTACAGACCTTCATTAACAATTGCCTTCGCTCAATACCTAAGATCAGATGGCCGGCCAGAAAAGATCAGCAACAGGATCTCTGGGAGTGAACCAACCAGGGACCGATTGTGAAAGAAATAGGCAGGAAGAAATGGAGATGGATTGGTCATACTCTGAGGAAACAAACCATCAAGTGACATCACTAGACAAGCCAATGCTCGAGTGTAACCCGAAAGGGAAGCGGCAAGTTGGTCGTCCAAGGGTGACTTGGAGGAGGTCATGTGAAGAGGAGATGAAAACGTGTGGGCAGACTTGGAGCCAGGTGAAGGCTCTAACAGAGAACCGAACTCCATGGAGACACACGGCCCTATGTTCCTCTAGGAATTAAAGGATACAATAATAATAATAAGTGTTATAAAAACAAAAGGATAAGATAAATTTTCATTCTTTGCTACATTCAATGAGTATACCTATTCAAAATTCTCTGTGGGATAGTATACAGTCTGCATACGTAAAAGTTCCTTTCAGCTAGTTTCACCGTGAACTGTCCTAAGCGGGTATAAAGTACTCAGAATTTTATCCCAAGAAGTTTAGTCGCGGATCATTTATTAGACCCTGATATTAATAAGATTTTTATGTTTGTTAATAATCAGAATAACGAGCACTGAATTGAGATCGTTAGATTTTCTGTTGTGTGACCGGAGAAACTACTTACTTTTGTACAAAGAAAAGGAGACGATTGGTCGAAATCTTCCATAATAGCAAACACTAAAGTCACGCCATTCTCTTGTTTTCTCCTCAACGTGTACCTAATTTGTCAGTGTTATGAGCAGGGCTTCTGAATACAGTCAACAATAAGAAATAAACAACATAACAGTGACTACTCCTAAATAGCTAGTCGGTATGTTAGTCACACTGCTACAGAAGGTCAGATGCTATCCAAATAACTTCGTAGTAACATCTTTTGCTGAAGCATTGTGTGACACACTTTCAGTTCGAAGGGGAAGTGTCATCACCTTCACGTTTACCTTGCTGATAACTGCTTATAAGCCAGAAACCTACTGACTGCCTTTAGCCATTAATTATAAAGATCACTAATATTTGTGATTATTTACTCCCTTGTTGTTCACTTTCATTGCAGAATTAGAAACATAGTTTAGTATTTATTTTGGTCAAGAATGTCTTAAACTAGTTCCTGTGTCTAAATGTCTGTAGTTTTGATTATTTCTGGAGAGAAAAATTCATTTTATGTGTTAATGCATCAGTGCTTCTACGAATCACCAGTCATTATAAACGATTATGTGTCATTTCCGTTGTACTTTCTGAACTTGATAATTATATACTACTACCAACTACATTATTGTTCAAATATGTGATACCCCTATCATAAAGTATAACTAATCATGTATGTAGAGTACCTATCTGATAAGCGATGTCGGCATTTATGAGTTAATTCATTGTTGTGTATCACACTTCTGTCATATATCTTAAATTTACTACAGAAATGAAGTGTCCTCACTTTTTGTGTAACCTAAACTGATGTTATGCGTTTGTCATTGTTGATTAATACAAGTATTCCTTTAGGAAATCAGTGAAGCAGTAAATAAGACTGTTTTGTTTCAATTGGCAAATAATTTCATATACAGTTACAAAGTTTAAAAAGATAATTGAAGTGCTTGCTTCAATTCGCAATGAGATCACTATAAGATACATCCGGTTGACAAGTTTCAAATGAAGGGAAACTCCCATTGAAGATCTCATTGCATGTCAAAATCAAACAGGAAACTTCAGGATTAAAATTATTTAAAAATCCTTAATTAAATTTTCACGAACAGTAAAAAACATGCGGGAAAGGGAGAGAATGATGTTATTTCATTTTCAGTGTTCCAACAATAAAAAAGATAGGTATAGCAACAAGTAAAAGAATAAGTGGAAAAGTTACATTAATAAGCACGTTTAGACTTTTCAGCATAAACAAAACCTAGTGGAGTTCACTGAGTACAAATAAATATGTAACAAAATTAACTTGGCATAAATTACTGGCTGATAGGTGGTCGAAAATCACTCATACTAGCTAGGTAGAAATAATTTAATGACTGGACGAAAATTTTACCGGTTTCAAACACTAGTGATCCGTCGTGCCATCCATCTGAATCCCGTACTTCTGAGTATTCACTAAGAAGGATAGATATATGTAAGACTAAGTTAGATACTTCTAAAATTTCAGAATAATACAAACTATGCTACCGAGCTTTACTATGATCAGTAGCAGCATTAAACAATCATATTCATCCATAGGCTTTCTTACTCCCAATTTGGAAAGCATTCGTTATGTCGAGAGGTGTGCCTAAACCACTGGGTTACTTTAATTCCCATCCAACATAGTCCATCTACTTTTCTCCATTTTTTGTTGTTTTGATCTTCCAGTTATACCATTGGATCGCAAAAAGAAGTCAGGCAAGTTTTTAACTGGTTTCCAACCTGTGACTGGGTATTTAAAAAAGAAAAATAGGAAGGAACCTCGTAGAGAAGTGAGTCTGGTTTCAGATAGAATGGTGTTGCGTCGTACGATATAGTACCAAAAAAATTTACTCTGCCATTCTATACAGAGAGTAAATATTGACCGAGAATTTACTCCGGGGATTCGTACTACGCTTAAAAGTAATTTCTGGAATAAAGCTAACATTACTATTATTATCTTAATATTTTTATCTTCGAAGGAAGCGGTGATGAAACCACGTAACTTGAATAGCTCTTCGAGAATAGCTCTTAGAATAATAATAATCGATTATTATAATTATTCACTTCAGCTATTTTCAGTGAAACTCTGTCTTCTTTGGGTGTATTCAACACTTTGACTGCTCATGCGGAAATAATCACATCCCACATACAATAGTTTGCAAATTCTCTTTTGAGTTTCCAAAAATGAACAGTAATTGTGGGGCAAAAAGCGAAACTGTATGACCGAGTCGACATGTCAGCAGAAATCGAGCATTTAGATTCAGTACAATCGAACAATAGCAAATCATGAAACCAACCAATCAAATACCTACAAACCAATACTTGATTATCAACGAGATGCTCACTGGTGACTGGCTGTATTCACGTTGGTAGTTACCCGGGGCTCTACTGGGAAGTCGTGACCAGTAGGGTTCAGTAGTTCGGACGTGAGAACAAATGCTATCCGAAGACATTGTCTTGCGATCGCACTATGTCGTGAATTGGTGGAAGTTGAAATTCATGGGCTAGCCGTTGGATAGCATCCCGGTGGCTTAATGGTCTACGAGCTCGCCTTGTAACCAGAATGTCCTTGGTTCGAACCATGTTGGAGGGAGTGCATACCTATGAAGACTCCCGAAATAAGAAGAAACAGTTGTCCAGTACTCCCAGGTTTCCCAATGTTTTTCTAACCGTAATCAGCTCATGATGAAATCCTGAAATCAGTCAATCAAATCCCTACAAAACAATACTTAAAACATTTCTGCTAAAGGTCTACAAATTATCGTATTTCACATTATATGACTGGCGTTTTAAAAGTTGACTTTGGAGACATAGGAGACGTAATTTCAATATACTAGAAGTAAGCGATGACGTGTTGTGTAAAAACACCACATATATGTGTCATTCAACCGTATGACATTTCTCACTCTACACGAAAGGTGTAAAAATGGTTCCTTCCGCTAAATATATGTTAAAGTTTGCAATCATTCTTTGTAAATATATCGGCTAAATTGCTCAGTATTTTCATATTTAGTCATTTTTTTTCATTGTTCATTAGTAGCTAATAACTTGACGAAGTTACTGATTCATCATTTTTATTTTATCACTTTGTCAACTACTCATTATATATTACTAACTTCTACAATTTATTAGTTATATTCGATTATTTCACTTAGTAGATGTTGTTTTGATCTTCGTTTCATATTTTGAAGTAGAAAGGTATGACTTAAATGACAAGAAGAGTAGATAAAGCAGAAGGGCTGAATAGTAGTTAATGACTGATGGAGAATAATGTTCTTCCACTGATTTGTTACGAAAATGTTGGAAACATTGTGTATACTTCAGCTTACTCAATCCTCTTGTTAGTTCAAGCTTTATTCTCCGTTCTGTTATCATTATTATTACTTTTCGCCCTTCAAATTACCAAACGAACATTATGCTTCATCAGCTTGTGGTGGATTCACTTTGTTCGCTGCAGCTTTTTGATCTGTCTTCACGATTGCCCACAAACTTTCACTTTTTTCTTACTCCCTCTCACCCCCGGATGTCTAACCTGTTGTTTCCCCTTAAGGTTTCACTCAGGAGTCTGGGGCATGATATTACTCAACGGTCTCCCCATCATACATCCAATCATCGCTCAAGGTATCAGAAAGTGCGTTGATGCTGAATACTCTTCTCTTAATCTTAAATAAGTATAGTTGAAGCAGAGAGTAATTGGGTTAACTGTAAATCAATATCACCACCAACAATAATTTTGTTTAGGTTGACTATTTGATGTAACTGAAACCCTTCAGGGAACGTCTGTTGATTATACAGATAGAATTAACTCTTCGGGATGTAAATTAAATCCAACTTCTGGCAGATGAACACTACAGTAGAAACACAAACTGTAGCCTGACAGGATTTGGGTCTTGGGCTCCAACATCTCTAACAACTGCACTAAGCAAAGAGGGTATGAAGCACAGATGGAGCATCACTTCCTCTGAGGTTCCAGAAATGTGTTACTCCGGAGTGCTATAAAACTTAGAGACAGTGTTTCATTTCAGTCGTCTCCAGCAGGTCAACAGAACTTAGATGTCTCGCCTAGACTTTTATTAAACCACTCACAATGATATACGATGGCTCAGAACAAGACAAGTTATGATGATATAAAGCGGTAATTCAGTAGTAGAACAGGTTGATATAGACCGCTGAATTTCACCCCAGCAGTTGAACTGAAACATGATCATCATTGAGACTGAATTTCCCGACAACCCACACATCTACTGGTTTCACGATATTCTGATGAAAAATCGATCTAAAATAAAAAAGACGCCAAAGCAACGTGACTTCAACTTTTACACTGTTGATGTTAACAATTAGTGAAAAATTCACCAGGAATTAAACACTATTTAAATGATAAAGGCAACAAACACATTTAAGAAGCATTGTATTCAGTCCTGAAGATGTCTCCAAGTCTGTTGGCAAAATGGTGACAACGGGATATAAAAAACCCGAAGAATAATGACCAACTTACTCATTGATTCTGAGCTATAAGTTCAAAGTTACTTTTATAACGAACCAGCATCACCTGAAAGAACCAATGATGTGTTGAGCGGTTTGATGTTCTGTTTTCAATCTCTTCAGTAAGGTATTAAAATCTGGGTTTCTCTTTATCAAAGTTCCAGCAGACTTTATGGTTGTACAAGTCCTGCTGTAGTGTTTGAGATTAAGGTGCAACATATTAGTACTACTTTCCCTTTTTCAATGGTTATTCTGTCTGATGTCGGTTCGTTAAAACAAGGGACTTAAAATTGGTTAGTCGGATGTCAAAAATCAATCAAAATAAGCAGTTGTGTGTATTTTTTCAATACCTAAAAGTCTGGTTTAAGCTGAGAAGTGATTGCCTAAAATCCGTTTAGTCGAAAGTGTTTTGAAATTGTTGCTTTCTTGTTAAAAGCGAATCTTCAAAACGAACAACTAATATTCCCATTTGCACACATCACATGAGTATTATAGGGTTCAGGGTGATATCTTTTTGTTTTATTTTGAAATACAACAGCACCATTCACTACACTGCAGGTATTTTGAAACAACTTAATGGCAGGCAGAACAGCAGCAAAGATAACTTGGAAGCAAATCACACCGTATATTTTGATCATGTTAAAAATTTCTGACCACACCCAGGTAGTTAAAGATTATCGTAGCAATGCCAATCACCATCAACGGGAGGGATTTGAAAGAGGTTACTTCTTTCACTTATCTAGGGAGCATTGTCTCAACCACAGGAGGAACGGACGAGGATGTCAAATCGAGAATCGGGAAGGCGAGAAACACATTCATCAACCTGAAACCAATCTGGAAATCTTCGTCACTCACCATCAACAACAAAATTCGGATTTTCAATACAAACGTGAAGTCAATTTTGCTTTACGGATCAGAAACTTGGCGGGTCACCAAGAATATTTTCAACAGGTTGCAGACCTTTATCAACAACTGTCTTCGCTCCATACTGAAGATTAGATGGCCGGAAAGAATCACAAACAAGAAGCTATGGGAACAAACGAAACAGGAACCAATCGCCCAACAAATATGCAGGAGGAAGTGGAGATGGATTGGACACTCACTGATGAGGCCGTTGAGTGACATCGCGCGTCAGGCCCTCGAGTGGAACCCGAAAGGGAAGCGGCGAGTGGGACGTCCAAGGGTGACATGGAGGAGATCGTGTGAGGAGGAGATGAAACAGTATGGAATAACATGGACGCAAGTGAAAAGTACAGCACAAGACAGAAGCAAGTGGAGACGTGCAGTTGAAGCCCTATGTTCCACTAGGAACCCAAGGGAACAATAATAATAATACTGCCTGTTGATTATTATCTGTGTAAGTTAACTTCTGTAATTCCCTTCTACTTCTAAGCTAAAGATTTCTGAATCCCATGAGAACAATACAAATAATTCATGTTTCTTTCTTTCACTAAACTGTATTTTTTGATTTTATAAGGCAACAGAGATAATTAAATCAGAAGCAGAAAGTTAAAATATGCTTTTGAAAAATCCTATCCTGTTGTCATGGTGTAATAGGATGTCGGATACTTTCTCCGAGATGTTCAGTTTAACCTGATGAATGTTAAGTTACCATGCTTCATATCCTATTGAATAAAAAGAATGAGGGAATTTTAAATTATACCATTTCATTTATGTAACACGAAATTCCTAAAGGTGTGCAACCGATTTGTGTGATTTTTACCTTGACCAAATTCAGTAATTAGCAAGATATTTTTTAATGACTATTTTGTCGACTGGTTGCTCTTCTATTCATACTCTGATTACATAGGCAAGTGCTGTTACAATCGAAATGTTTTCACAAGCTGTTAATTGGTTGAAGATGGCTAGCTGTGGAATCTAGGATGCGTGTTTCTACCTATTTGTGAATAATAGTTTTATGAAATGCAATTGTGAATATAATCATGGTTAAATGTAAAGTGGCAAAACAATTAATGCGAGTGAAATGTTTAAGAATCGTCTGAACAGATCACTGAGAAAAAGTTGTTTGGTGCCACTTTATGAATAACCTACTCTAGCTGTCCACTGGTGCACCTTAATGTCAAGGAAATTTTGCCTCGATTGTCTAATTCCATGTGTATTTACATGTTATCTGCTATTGAGGAGTCAGGTACATTGGACATCTTTTGAGAAACATATCTCGCCGCGTTCAAGAGCACGTAGAGGTGTTAATTCATCCATATTGCAACATATTGTAGATACTGACCATGCAGCATCTGACACATCGTTTAATATAGTCTACAAAGTCTGACAAAGTTTGCTGAAAGGGACACGAGTCTATTTATTTTGTATAGCAAAGGCTTTCGCAGTGCATTTCATAAATCCAGAACTTTGTGTACAAAAACAGTTTGTATGATCTCTTTCTTTACCATGGTCTTCATTTTACTATGCAATTCGCACAACAACTTTGTTATCCTTCTTTATTCCGTGTTCCATTTTTGTTTTATTTCATTTTACTTTATGTTATCATATTCTAGCATTTTATCTAGTCTACTACTTTAACAACATTTCATTCATCCCATGTTTTCTTCATATTATATTCATATATTCACATTTATGAATGTAGTTTATTTTCCGATCATCAATTTCACACTTGTCTGTTGAACTTTAGGTTAACCTCTATTTATTTATTTAGTTATTCATTCATATATCTAATCACTGGTGACTCTAATCCTATGCACCAATATTATCGCACTTTAGTATTTACACCCACTGTCAAACTTCAACACACCAAAAGCTGATTTTCTATTGTAATTCATATATATATATATATACGATTGTACAGCTGTGAAAATGAAGTCGTCAAAAAGAGAGTTTTCTTCGCTGAGTTCTTTGTCAATTAATTTCATATATAGAATAATTTATAAGACGTATAGAAATTGGAAGGGGATGTGGAATTATAAGATTATTAGGTGAATCGAATAAAATAAAAACGTTACGTAACATTGTTTGAAATGTGATAACACAGAATTTAACATTGGAAAACAAAATTGATTTAGAATGACAATCGAAACGAGTGAAATAATACCCGGGACAGTTCGAAATGAGAATATTAATAGTAACAATTCACGTAGTAAAAGAAGAGTAAACAAATTGCATAGACAAAACGAGAAAAACTGGTAGAGGTAAAATATAATTAGGGATTAACATACTTTAGCATAGACCATGACAGTTGGAGGATTTTAATGAATTTTTTCTATACACAGAGATCTGGCATTTTTGTTTCGATAGTCAAAGCTGCGATAGTACAGATGAGTCGGGTACGTAGTGATTTGGGCAAATTACTTTTCGCCCTGTAGATGACTTTAAAGGCGGAAGCTGCAGAGATAGGGTGATTATTATCAACCGTGCTTCCTATTGCTCCAATTCCACCTCTTTGTAACCATGCAAGTTTGTGTTCTTGTACCCTCTTGGTCAAAACTTGAGTCAAACGACCAATATACCTAGCTCCACACGAGCAGGTGAATTGATAAATGCACATAGATTTGGTCATCTACGGAATGTTTTCCTTCAGGTTACTGAACAGTAATGATCAACTGGTAAAAGCTATTCTCAAAGATGCAGCAGAGAACGCTCTTTTCAAGGACTATAAGATCCTTTTTTTATGATATCAGAAGTCACCTTTGAATTCCAAGCTCATGTACAGTATTTTTTGGCTATGGATCATAAGTCACATTTCATAGTATATGACTTTATATTCGTGTCTATAAAACCTGGTGGAAATGTATTTGCTGTTAGGACTGTTCTGGAAAGGTTTAACTCTTCCACTACAGTATCAGGGCTGTATATGCGCCAAATGCGAGTGGCAACCCACCAAATCAGGTTTCTTTTTCGAACGATGGTTTCTTAGCTGTATAAATTTGTCAGCTGACGATTCCATGACAGGTTTCTATAGATTGATCTCTTCAGGGTTCCATCGATCCTCCTTGATAATTTCACATCAAGGAAATGAATACTAGACTCTTTCTCTATTTTTAATAGCTTAAATTTCGAACACAGATGAATTTAATTTCACCTACTGGAATGTGAATCAGTTCGTTACAATTCTCTTTTATTGCCTACAACTAGGTGTATCATTAATATTATGTTACTACCAAAGACTTTATAGTCTGCCTGGCATAAAACAGCTACAAACAATCAGTATAATATGGACTGTATTCCTGCCGACTGCCTCTAATCATCTAATGAATAAATAATTCAGTTGATTTAGTATAGTGGTCAATTCAGCTCTGAAATACTCTAATTCACTTTCAATAAGAATTCAAATGCAAACGGGGAAATAAGTGGGAATTAGTATCACTTCGCTTTGAATAAAAATAAAACTCTTGATCAAACAGTAAAAGAACAATTTTAAATACTACAAAGCTTTTTGGGTGGAGAATACAAAAAAAATCCCCAACTGATGCGTGAATATTCATTTTCACTTTGGTTCTCTGACATGAAGATAATTAGTCATGCTTGAACTGTTGGTGTGTTAAATTGCCTGATTTAATATCTGTACCCCGTTTTCCCTTTCATATTATTTTACCGACACCGAGGTCAGACGCCTTTCAAATGAATAACTGTCTCTGTAACCTTGACAACCATAAATAAAATATGTAGTGTTTAATTTTGGCGAGGCGTAGACTGCATTTAAAAACTGATTAGAAAGAAAAAATGTTTTTGTTTTATGAAAAACTACCAACTCTTGTTAGAATGAAAGCAGATATTTCTTTGTCTGTGTTTAACAGAGACTGTAAATAACTCCTGTTATGTCTGTCCATATTTTGAATAAATAGCATATAAGGGAATATTTGTGGATGGCAAAATTTCCCTCACGGATGAAATAATTTACTGGAGCATTACTGTGTCATTTGTTGTTATGGCGAAGGAACAACACTTCAATCTATAGATTTCAACTAACACAATTTGATATTATTTTTCATCTAATGATTAGTTTGATCATACCGGTCACTCTTGCAGAGAATTAATTGGAGCCTGAATCTCACGGTTATGGGTTTTTCAACTTCAAGATTCCGTGATACTTTCACATCACTGTGGTATATGGTGGGTCGGTTAAAATAGATTTACCCAATGTTATAAATACACCTGGTTCTTTAGTATGAATAAGCACTGTAACGGAATAACATGCCGGCATTTCGTAGCGCAATTGTTTATTTGACAAAATATGTTCAGTTGTGGTAAACTGTAAAAATCTCCATTTGCACATGTTTTTGGCATCGGGCTATTTTGTCTTACTCTCATACTTTCTGTTTGATTTGAAAAGGGTCTTTCATTTGTCTACTTCTCAGCCACACCAATCATTGCGTTATATAATATCGCAGCAGGGATACATAACACACAGTATAATGCTTATGAAGTGTTTTCAACGGCATAAGATACAGCAGTACTACCTGATCGAGCAGGCCTTCTAAACTTCTCTCACAGTAGGTAACAGTTTTTCATTGAATATTAAGATGATATTTCAAAATATTAAGAAGGAAAACCAAAGATAAGTCAAGATATCAAAAGGTTTGAGGTTTGAATGTCCAGGTGTACCAAGAATCCATTTAGCGAAGTCAATAGCCGGAATAAGATACGTGGATTAAATATGCTATCAAATCATATATGTCTAAATCAAGTTCACTTTAAACAGTCTGAAAAAATTGGGCATTGGATATGTGATATTCATTATGATAAAGGTTGTTTTGTATTTCCCAAGAATAAAAAACAGAGTGATATTGTTTTTACTGACGTTTCGATATTTAATGCTAACAGCGTTATCATATTAGTAATATTAAACCAGAATTTACAAAATCTCAGATTATATACAACAGCTTAATCATCGTTCCTCAGCATGGGGTCATTTTGCCGTTGTCAAGTTGGCCAAGTTGTAAAGATAACAAAACCAGGTGAAGATTGTTGGATTGGATAAGTATATAAAACTATAAAAGCAGCGTCTGCTTACATAATGAAATCGCTTACCACGTCCGTGTTGATTTTTTCATTTTATGGGAGAAGAGGGTGTCGTAACCAGGTCAAATTCTGTTTCAGTCCATCATTCCTGTTCAAACAATTCTGATTCTATTTGATATGAAATGCTTCTAATATGAGACGTTCTTTGTAATTTCTGAAAATGTCAGTGTTTCCTCCTTTAACTAGGCAGTGTAGAAATGGTATTTCACCAACGTCTGACTCTGTTTCTGAAGTAAACGTTATTCTGGGAGATAGATTGTTTATTTTCAAACTGTTAAAAGTGAACTTGGCTTTAGTATATCTATATTCAGGAAGAAAAACCACTCCAACAAATATTTAGACTTCGGATCATCACCGCCTCTGCGCAAAAGTATCAGATGTTTCAAGTATTATTAAACAAGCACACTCTCTGATAAAGAATGAGAAAGGAAAAGAAGAATAAATATCAAACATTACTGGGACTCTCAAACGAAAAACTACTCAAAGAACTTCATCAACAGAATCAACACTGACATTAAATATGGTCGAAAACATATTCCGAAAACATAGACCTCAACAGTTGTCATTCCATATAGAGCAGAGACGTCAGACGATATCAGAAGAGTACTCAATACTCAAGAGTACTCGACATCAGAGTTTTATTCAAAATATTAGGCAAAGTAACCCTGTCCATATAAAAGATCTAATTCCTAAAGATTCTCTATTTCATTCTGTCTATAAAATAAAATGCATGCGATGTGATGCGATATATCTGACAAACATCGTCAGAGAGAAATCAAAATCAGGAGAAATGAACACCGTTGAGCATCTGTTTGACTACCAAGAAATCCAGTTGAACTAGAAAAATCATCAGCCATAGGTCGTACGCACGCTGCGCTATAGAATCAGGCCACAAAATTAATTTTGATAATATTGAAATCCTCATACAGAAAAAGCACTTCAAAAATCACAAAGAACGTCTCATATTAGAAGCATTTCATATCAAATAGAATCAGAATTGTTTGAACAGGAATGATGGACTGAAACAGAATTTGACCTGGTTACGACACCCTCTTCTCCCATAAAATGAAAAAATCAACACGGACGTGGTAAGCGATTTCATTATGTAAGCAGACGCTGCTTTTATAGTTTTATATACTTATCCAATCCAACAATCTTCACCTGGTTTTGTTATCTTTACAACTTGGCCAACTTGACAACGGCAAAATGACCCCATGCTGAGGAACGATGATTAAGCTGTTGTATATAATCTGAGATTTTGTAAATTCTGGTTTAATATTACTAATATGATAACGCTGTTAGCATTAAATATCGAAACGTCAGTAAAAACAATATCGTTTTGTTGTTATAATACTATTATACCATCTGTATGTTGAGTGACACAAGGTAAAGAGAGATGAAGACACATAACGACAAGAGAAACAATATTATTATCAATAATTTTGTAATTGTAATTGTAAGATTGAAAAGAATTGACTTACTTTCACTGTTTTATTTTTGTACACATAAACTCAGCTTAAATGAAAATGTCTGTGCCATAAGCTGACGGCATAATAACCCTTCTTTTTTATAATTTCTGTATATTCAGTCACCTACATACAACCATATAACAGAAAAAGTATGTCCAATCAGAGTTACTGACAGGTTATATAGGAACACTAGGCAATAACACCAAAAGCAGGGGAGGCGTCTTTGCTTGCTTTCATGTAATTAATATTTTCAAGACAATGTAACCGAGAATTACATTTCGGAAGATATTTCGAGAGAGGAAAATTACTGGCTAAATCTATCAGGATTGATGTGCTTGATGTTAAAGCTGTCCTTTGAAGTGCTTACACTGACATTCTACTGATATCGTAATGTTACATGGAGTCTGTTTTTATCAAACACTGTGTTGTCTTCAAATGCGCATATCATCTACACGGTGTATACTAAGCATATTTGGCCAAAACTGACTTGATCAGGCGGTATTATCGGTTTCAGATAATATACAGTGGGCTTGTACTATTTTGTATAGTGTCATTATTATAATAATTATCATTATTAAATTATAATCCATACCCCAGCAACTTTTAAAATATTTTTTAACTTATCATTCTGTAATTTTCTAAAGAAATAAAAAGCCGGATATGAGGAGGGATAATAGCGCTTTCCACACCAGGTGAAATCCTTTTGCTGATTACTTAACATAATAATCCATTATAAACAGTAAATATTCTGTACTGTTAAAGGTGTCTTCCATTAAAAGTAGAAGAGGACGTATAACCAAAGAAATATATATTCGAACAAGCTCTTTTCAATATCTCTCTTTTCATTTCTTACTTTTAGAGAGACAAATAGGCCTTCAGTCTTTGAAGCTGTAGTACAGAAGGTTTTGTTTATCTATGGGAATAGACAGCTTGCCTAATGCTCATTCTTTTCGCCAATTTATGGATTGACATATAGTAGGGAAGGTTCAGGAGAGCATCTGCTTAGCTCCATACAGAACTGTGTCTACGATACGCGTTTAGAACTCTATAGTGCATATAAAAACATTGTTCAAAGTAGAACTGCTTTATTATTGTTATTTCTATCTTATTCTGACCTATTGAGATGGTTGTCTGTTTAGCTAAAGGTTGTGGGACTGAGGCCTGAGTCAGTCACTTGTTTATACTAAGGGAGACTCTCAGACAACCCCGAAACAATTATTCATTGCTCTCTGGTTTTCAGTGGTTCACCAACTGATTCCGGCTGGTGACAACATATGCATTGAAACCGATCAAATCTCTACAAACCGAACACTTGAACAATTTTTTGATTTTGTTGCACAAAAACGCTGATTAGATGTGGGAGTGACTTATAGCTGTTAGGCATTGACTGTGTTTTGAAGAATAACTTTGTGAGCAAAACAAAGGCTTATGATTTCAAGATGGTAGGGCACTTTCTCATTTCCACAAGAAAGATGAACTGTTCAGACTGGCGTGAATATTTGGGAAATAAAAACAACATAAGATATTTTCAAGAGTTGGTTTATAAGGATTAGATTTGTTTTTGTGAGTTTGACCACGGATTGATATCACTTTGAGAACCACTGAAAAGTAGGTAGTACTGGGCAGCTGTTTCATCCTAGTTTGGGTATATGAGCTTACCTTGTGACTGGAAGGTCCTAGGTTCAAACCCCAGTGGGTGCGTACTACCGATGATTCCCAAACTATGATGAAATACCTATCCAGTAACCCCTGCTTTTCAATGGTCCTCTAACTGATGTCAATCTGTGGTCAAACTCGTAAAAAAAGACAGGCTTAAATGTATTCATAATAGATTTATCTAAATAGAGAAGCAGTTTATAACGTTTTGAAGATTATATTTTGGTGTTTTATGTTGAGTATAGTTTTATTAAGTTAGATAAAGTATCTAGCTAATTTAATCCAAAGAAGAAGAAAGAATTTCTAAAAATCTTGTGATTGTGGTTGAATTAATCTTGTCAGACGTCACTGGAAGAATACGAGTGCAAGACGATGGATTTTTTATTCCTTTACATACCCAGTGGAACATAGGGCTTCAAGCTAGAGGCTGAACGTTTTGGTAGCGATGACATTTTATTTTTACGAGATGGGGTTGCCAGCCTCATGCCTAACCTTTCCTCTTTATCACTCTTATTACTGGCCAGGGATCGAGCTCTGTGCCACATGCGACGTTGTTGGGGAGCATTCTACCACTGTGCCACCAACGCATTATTTTAAAACTGAAGTTATCAGATGATTTCATTCTGTAGTCAATTAGTATTAAATGTGATATATTCCTCCACACTGAATAATACATTACTCTCATGTGCATACACTCTGAGGAGGATTATCAGTGGATACGTTTAACATTTTATTGTTGGAGATGGCAGTTAAAACAATACCTCAACTTCATTGATTCTGAAAACACCTCCACCAGACAGCGTAGACCGAGGGGTAATTTGGAAACTACTTCAACACTACGGCGTACCTCAAGTCTTTGTCAACCTCATTCAAAAGCTATATGACAGTGCCACGTGTCAGGGGATCCACAACGGAAAACTCAGCGAGTCGTGCGTACAAAAGTAAGACAGGGCTGCCTATTATCAACGATGATATTCTCAATTGTGGTGGACTGGATTATGCATCAGACTGTTGCGGATGAGGAGTCAGGAATACGCTGGACGAACGATAAGAAGACTCTAGAAGATCGGGATTTCACAGACGATATATGTCTAATGTCACACAAACTCGAAGACTTGCAAGTGAAAACAAACAAACTGACTGAAGAGGCAGGCAGAGAAAACAGGACTGCAGGTGAACACAGAGAAGACGGGGGTGATGAAGAAAACCAACCAACGGCAACAACAACAAGCGGCACCAATCACCACCAACAGGAGAGATTTAACAGAGGTTGCCTCCTTCACTTATCTGGGAAGCGTCGTTTCAACTACAGGCGGAACGGAAGAAGATGTCAAAGTCAGAATCGGAAAGGCAAGATATGCCTTCATCAACCTGAAACCAGTTTGGACATCTTCTGCAGTCACTCAGCATAAGGAACGAGATTCGGATTTTCGACACAAATATGAAGTTGATCAGTTACTTCTTCTATACGGGTCAGAAACTTGGCCCGCGGTTTCACGAAAAGGATGCCCAACAGGTTGCAGACTTTTATCAACAGCTGCCTTTACTCCACACTGAAGATCAAATGGCTGAACGGAAAGAATAAGCAACAAGGAACTATGGGAACAAACCAACTGGCGAGAGCCAATCGCTCAACATGTATGTAGGAGAAAGTGGAGATGGACCGGGCACACATTGAGAAGGCCGCTGAATGACATCGCACGCTAGGTCATCGCTCAAGTAGAATCTACCGATGAGTGGGTTGTCATTGCGGGGGTGACATTGAGGAGACCGTTTGAGGAGGAAGAGATGAGGCAGTTTGGTCAGCTGTGGACGCAGCTGAGGATGACGGCAGAGAACAGAACGAAGTGGAGATGTGTTGCTGAAGCCCTATGTTCCACTCGGAACGCAAGGGAATAATAAAATAAATAATAACGTTTAGCATTTTATTGTTAGAGATGTTTCAGTCCAGGTCAATAAAGATCCTACAATTATACTTCAGTAAAAGGCATATAGAATGGAAGTAAGACACATATACGTCACCTCACCTAAACAGTATTTCAGTACATCATCTCAATACTATCACTTCTCTTATGGTTGCGTTGCATGAAAATTTCGAAACAACATAAAATCAAATTTTAGGGTAACCGAAGGAAATATTATTGATGACTTATAAAGAAATATACTCCTATCTTCCTCATAATCTGATTATGTGATCAACATTTTTGCAGTATACCCCTATATTCTGTATTTTATTATTCCATAAGGAAACGATATTTTTACAGAGGTCAATGTTTACTGTAAACATGGTAACCTCCAAAGAAATATGCATTATTTAAATTTTCAGCATAATAAATTTTTCTATGACCATCAAATTTATCTCGACTAGCCTTTACATTTTGTTTGGGCGTCAAACTTATTTCCAGGAATGAAGTACCAACAAACATTGTTGCTTAACCGCTCAACGGTTATCATATATCTCACACTGTATACGCCAACATAAGCAGAAAAAAGGGAGACAAAGATGTCAATTACAGCGCTAATGAAGCACGACAAGACGCTGGAAAAAACTTTCAGTGGTGAAAAATTCTATTCAGAAGTCATAAGGGATAAACACACTTGTTTCATTGTCTTATATCTTCAAAAGTCTATTCTGAATGTTTTGCAGACGACAACGAAATGAGCTATATATTCATGCGCTAATCCGACTAACAGTTGGGGGATTTATGGATAAATATAGCTACATGGTTTGGCTATTTTTAGAATTCTTCGTATAGTCAATTGATTTAACTAGACTAAAGTAAGTTTTATTTTCAATTTCAGTCTGTGAACGGTAAAACAGGTGAAAATGAAAACAGCTGTATGTTCCCGTTAGTTACTACTGATTTAACTATAGTTCTCTATGTTTTGGCAATCCAGGCGTTTTAAGTAGCCTATGGCTTATGTTTATTTCAAGAATATACATATATATATACATTGTCGGTATTCTGATTATCAAACTGAGTGATCTCGAGAACCTATTTTCATTTCGCTTTTACTGCCTAACACTAGCGTTCTCCTTCTTCCTTATGTTAAGTGAAGAATGTAGGTTCCAAAAATAACACATTGCACTCAATTTATAATCACGACCATACTGTCAACTTCGCCTACACCTCACCCGAACAGCTAAACCAGATGACTTGGTAAAGATTTTTGCAGGTAATGTAAATTCAGTAGGATGTGAGCCGGAACGATAGTTTAGTGATAGAGTCTTTACTTCTATCCCTGGATAGTTCGTGTTCAAGCGTCTAAGAGGAAAAATTGTCCTTGCTAGGAAGTGTAGGCATATTTTCAGGAACAATAAATTTGAGAGAAAACAACTCAGCATAAGGCATTTGTTTACAGTATCACAGCTCACATGTAGAAAGGAAAATGTTTGCAAGCTACTAAACTACTTCAGAAATAACTGAAACTGAAGCCAAAGTAAAAATTTATTTTTATTTAAATTTAACTTAAACGTTGAACAAAGTGAAAAGAATATTTCTCAGGCGAACACATACCCTTTCCACCAAGTATTCGGCTTAGTTATTGTTCCATTAGAGAGTACCTTTTTCTCACTTGATATCAGTGCTGAACAGCATATGTGAACAAGTAAATGGAAATAAGTATATAACTGACAGCTTCCTTAAGAACGGTGTGCAATCATAGCACCACGCGACCATTGATGATACATGTGGAAGATAGAAAGGAGGAGGGGCAAAACCAAGAAGCTTTACGACTACATTCAGAAATACTGAAAATGGTATTTTCTAAATTTTTCCAAAATATATTGAGAACACTGTTTGAGTACAGTTGTGAGTGATGAAATGTAAAAACATGGGTATTAGTAGATCTGTTCTGTATTAAATAAATATTTTTGTTCCTATACATTCCAAGTGGAACACAGAGCTTCAAGCTTCAAGTTTGAAGTTTCGATAGCAGTGGTTTTATTTTTACGGGGTGTGGCTGCTAACCTTGGACCCAACCTTCCCTCTTTATCTGTCTTGTTATCCTCCTAGCAGGATAAAGGAGTGTGTTGGCCGGGTATCGAACCCCGAAACAAATGCGGCGAGGTAGGCGAGCATTTTTCCTCTGTGTCACCAACGCACAAGTGGTGTTAAACATTTTATTATTCAGAACTCTAGATTCATGAAGAATGCAGTATTATTTGGTTTATGGAAGCTAGCAGTGGAATCTAGTGCTGGCGTTTTGCCCTATGAAACTCGGTTCAGCAACACCACGTTAATACGAATCGTACAACAGACATAAAACCAGTCACTTTAATAATTCGTAAGACAAAAAAGGACAAAGAAGTATCTGCTTTCAGGATTAGGAAACTGGAAATATGCATCCAGAGAAATTCACCAAATCTTAAAGTGATCTTATAACTTTCGATTACTTTTAAATTACAAATTGTTTCAACTAAATGCGTACGATTGTATGTGATGTAAATATCTTGTGTGCATTCTATTTATTGGAAAACACTGAATTGAATGTAAATGGTATGACTGTTAATATACCGGGTAGTTCGAGCTAACTGATTTGCTGCCTATTTGATTTGCGAGCATACTGTTCTAACCATTATTAGCAACAACGACAACAACGAAAAGATATGATATCACCGAACCCACAACTCAAAAAGACAAGAAGACAGACCACTGACATAGACCGCCTTGACCGTATCGAATCAACAGCGAAAAGGGTTGACAGCGATTGAGTATATAAATATGCTTTAAATGGCCTTGGTAGACACTAATTACATTGATAAGCCAAAATAGTTAACACCCAATAGGGTTCAAAGGTCATAAGTAGGGGAAATACAAACAGCACTGTACTGTAAAAAAACTAATGCAGTTCTTTAGAAAAAATTAGGTCTGTATAAAAGTTAAGAAAAATGAAGGCAACTGACTGGATGTATTATCAAAAGACATCACACTATAAGGGGAATAAAGCATGATGGCATACACCACTAATTGAAATGGGTAGCTGGTAACCACTCATATGTAAACATATATGTCACGGCAAAAGACGAGGTAGGATGATATCAACTCAGGTCAGTCACCTAAATTGTATAAGTATTCATAATAGCACCTCAGGAACGACAGTTGAGAAGTGAGAAATGTGTTGTACATTCTGAGCTAACAGCTTACCATTTAACTGATTGGGGTGGTTTTCAGAGTGTTTGAAATCAAAATCTAGTCCGTCTTCGCTGTTCCAGTAACACTTACTGTATGCATTTTCAAGCAGCACATTTTATTGTTTATGATCACAACTCCCTCTGATATGGTAGTAAGCCATTACTTCTGCACAAAACTGTTTCCACAGAAAATATTTTCTATCCGAATTAAATGAGAAGTTTTCTTCTAATCGTCTTAAAGCGAACCTGTTTAATTTTAATTGAAGTGAGCAAGACCTTTGTAGACTGCTGAAGGTTCATGATTTTCATAACATTGACACCATTGTTGTTTAAAAACAAATAGAATATGAATTGTCTCAAGTCACACCGTTCCTAGCGTAGCTCCGTTGATAGTAGCAACGGGCACCAACCAAATTTGTCAAACCTCACAACCTACTGATACATTGGCGACGGTATCAGTGGGGGCTGGACTCAGTCGTCATCAATCTTACCCCATGAACCAAACAAATTCAAAAAATATCATGCCGGATCGGCCCTGGCCCGGATTAACAACGACCGCGCTTTCTGCTGCCGTGTCACAGGGCAGAAGTGATAAGTATACTACTGAGACACACCAGGCCGCGTGTGACCGGCCTCAAGCAGATGTCCCCTGGGCTCTGCGGTCACGCAACACTAACCTTTTTTCTATTTCAGGTACCCGAAGACTAAACTCAGGCGTGAGGCCAGCAACCCCACCCTGTAAACAAACCTGCCACAGAAACTTCAGCGTGAACAATCTCCTTGCGTCAAAAGAAAAAGTCTGTGTGGGGACATGGAATGTCCGCACCATGTACGAGACTGGCAAAGCTGCCCAGATCGCAAGCGAAATGAGGAGATACGGAATACAAGTATTGGGGATCTGCGAAAGCAGATGGAACGGAAACGGACTCACCAAATTGTCAACAGGTGAGTCAGTGATTTACTCCGGTCACCCAGAAGACAACCACACACACACCGAGGGCGTGGCTATCATGATGTCACCAACGGCAACCAAGGCTCTGATACAATGGGAGGCGATCTCACCCAGAATAATGACCGCCAGATTCAACTCCAAAGGAAGAAAAGTGTCAATTATACAGTGCTATGCACCTACAAACAACGCAGACCTCGAAAAGAAAGAAGAATTCTACAGACAACTACAGGCAGCAATAGACAATACTCCAGCTAGTGACATTAAAATACTAATGGGATACATGAACGCCAAACTTGGACCAGACGACACAGGAAGGGAACTCATCATGGGTAAAGAAGCTCTGGGAGAGATGAATGAAAATGGAGAACTCTTCGCCGACTTCTGCGCCTTCAATGAACTAGTGATTGGTGGCAGCGTATACAAACACAAGGATATCCACAAGGCTACATGGGTGTCACCAGATGGGCGAACCAAAAACCAAATTGACTTCATCACAATCTCGAGGAAGTGGCGGCGCAGCCTACTGGACACAAAAGCAAGAAGAGGAGCAGACGTTGGCTCAGACCACTACCTCGTACTAGGAACAATCCAAATCAAATTAAAAGCTTTCAGAGAAACAGGAGCTGCAGATAGACCACAAGCCAAGTTCAACACTCAAAAACTAAAGGACCAGGATACGAAGGACATCTTTACTGCAAGCATAAAGGACAAAGCTGAGACACAAATCAACATTAGCGAAGACGTCAGTGTCGAAAAACACTGGGACAACCTGAAAGCGGTATGGAGCGAAACCTGCATGGAAGTTCTGGGCAGAAAGAAGAGACAGGACAAACCGTGGCTCACTACGGACACTTGGAAACTAATAGAAGAGAGAGGGATGGTGAAACAAAAGATTATCCAGTGCACCGACGAGCAACAGAAACAGGAGTTGAATGCAAGCTACAATACACTGAACAAAAGAGTAAAGAAGAGTGCCAGAGAAGACGAAAGAAAGTATTATGAAGCCATGGCCAATGAAGCAGAACAAGCAGCAGGCAAAGGAGACCTCGCAACACTCTACCAAACTACTAGGTACCTCTCAGGCAAAAATTCGTCACAAATTAGGCCAGTGAAGGATGACAACGGAAAGTCAATCACCAAAGAAGTGGAGCAAAGAAAACAGTGGGCTGAACACTTCAAAAGACTACTAAACCGACCACCACCTACAACGCGCCCAACAATACCAACAACGGAAGCAGAATTACCAGTGAACATCAACCCCCCGAGGAGAACAGAAGTCCTGAAGGCAATCAAGATGCTGAAGACTGGAAAAGCAGCAGGACCAGATGGAATCCCAGCAGAGGCATTGAAAGTGGACCCAGAGACAACAGCGGACTTGATGACGCCACTACTGGAGAAGGTGTGGAAAGAAGGCAAAGTACCCGAGGATTGGAAGAAAGGATACTTATTCAAACTACCAAAGAAAGGAGACACAAGTCAATGAAAGAACTGGCGCGGAATTATGCTCCTGTCCATCCCAAGCAAAATACTAGGCCGCATCATCCTGGAAAGGATTAAACAAGCCTTGGATGAAAAACTTCGACCGGAACAAGCTGGATTCAGGAGAAACAAGTCATGTATTGATCAAATCGCCACACTACGGATCATCACTGAACAAAGTTTGGAATGGCAGTCACCTCTCTATCTCAACTTCATCGACTTTGAAAAGGCCTTCGACAGCGTCGATCGAGAGGTGATTTGGCAACTACTTCGCTACTACGGGGTGCCGCCGACAATTATACATCTCATCCAACAGTTGTATGACAACGCTGCATGCCAAGTAATCCACAACGGGAAGCTCACGGAATCCTTCAAAGTGAAGACAGGAGTAAGACAAGCTGGTTGCCTACTATCGCCAATGATTTTCCTGATTGCAGTAGATTGGATAATGCGACAGACAGCGGGCAGCTAGGAAACAGGCATAAAATGGACTCACACAAAAAACTTGTAGGATCTGGACTTCGCCGATGATATATGTTTGATTTCCCACAAACTGGAAGATATGCAAGTGAAAAGTGACAAGTTGGTACAAGAAGCATCAAAGATAGGACTCCAGGTGAACATAGAGAAAACGGAGGTGATGAAGATCCCTGGCCAACACCAACAGCCACAGCAACAACAACAGACAGCAATCAGCATAAATGGAAGGAACCTGAAAGAAACTACCTCCTTTACCTACTTGGGAAGCATTGTTTCAACTACAGGCGGAACTGACGAGGATATCAAAGCAAGGATCGGGAAAGCAAGGCAAGCTTTCACTACTCTCAAGTCTGTGTAGAGGTCAACAACATTCAGCGTCAAAAATAAGATCGGGATTTTCAACTCCAATGTGAAATCAGTACTGCTATACGGATCAGAGACTTGCACTGCGCGTCATAAGGAGCATCTCAAACAAACTACAGACATTCATTAACAGATGTCTTCGCTCAATACTCAAGATCAGATGGCCGTAAAGGATCAGCAACAAAGATCTCTTGGAGCGAACCAACCAGGAACCGATTGTGAAACAAATAGGCAGAAGGAAATGGAGATGGATTGGCCATACTCTGAGGAAACCAGCAAGTGACATCACTAGACAAGCCATTGCTCGAGTGGAACTCAAAAGGGAAGCGGCGAGTTGGTCGTCAGTGCAAGGGTGACTTGGAGGAGGTCATGTGAAGAGGAGATGAAAACGTGTGGACAGACTTGGAGCCAGGTGAAAACTCTAGCAGAGAACCGAACGCAATGGAGACGCATGGGTGAAGCCCTATGTTCCTCTAGGAACTAAAGGAAATAATAATAATATAATAATAATAATTGTCTCAAGTCTTAGCTTTCCTAGTGTTTTGTATTTAGCTGATTTACAAAAAAATCTTTCATCTGATATAATGTATGTGAAATTGAAGACTTTCTTGCATAGCCTAATCCCTTTATTGTTTTCCCCAGGCTTTTAAAAAGAGGCTGTGACGTATTACATAGGACTCTGAAGCCTGTAAGTGGGGTTGATGGCGTGTGTTTACTATTACTGTTATTGGTAGACAGCTAAATTCGTTCAAGCGATTAGCTATGATCACTCTGTTGGATGACGGACACCCTTTCTATTCGCAATTTTTATTTTTCTTTGTTTACCCTAAAATGACCAGATTTATTTGGTTATTGTCTGAACACAAGAAATCGATTTCTACGTTCTGCTGTATAGACAACAAAATTTCGTTGAGACATGTTCTGTCACAAAATGTTCCAAACGCAGGGAAAAGACGATTATTCTGAAATATTTTAGAGGTTCCATTAGACAGTAATATAATCAAAACTCAGATTTACTTCAACATTGCCGTGACGCAGCTATGCAAGCAATATGGGTTTCTAAATACAAATGAAGGTATGGTAAGACAAAATCAGTTAACCAATATTCAACAGTACAAGGTTCCTTAGAATCGAGGAGAATAGTCCCACTTAGGTGGGATCAAAAGCACTATCCACAAGGATAACTCAGTAGAGCTTCCTGCAGACAGTCCCTGCTCAGAATGACTTTTATTCACTCAAACAAACTCATATTGGTAAACAAAACATTGTCAATGTACACATAATCACAAAGAGGAGTATTACGATTAACCATTAAATAAGGATAAAGTCGAATAATAAAGGTCAAAAATCAACACGTAATATGCAAATGTCAAACTGATGATACGCAGTCTACGTGGGGGGGGGGGGCGTATAATAATTACAACGTTAATTGAAATATCTAAGCAAGTATAAATATTATAGATAGATCATCCAGGAGGGATTTCCCAAACAATTGCCTTCATGAAAATTCAGAATTAACTGCATTAGAATTAATGCCTGCAAGGTTAGATATGAAAATTCAGTTACACGTTATTTAGCACGCAACTCTGATGTGAAGAAAGAAATGTCAGAAAACAGCTAATAAATCAACTTTATACAGTCTGTAAATAAACAACTTCTTATCTCTAGCAATCAGTCATGTATTATTTTTACCTACATTTTATTGCTTTTTTTAACTTCTAGTTTTGTATTTATCTATTTTGCCTTTATTTGTATAAGAAGTAAAAATTGTTAGAATATGAAATTACTGAAAACTCTTTATTGTATGAAAATTGCTGTTTGGAATAAAATAACCATTATTAGCATTATCATTGTGAGCTGGTGGCGCAGAGGTAGAATGCTCACCAGCCAGTCACGTGGCCCCGGACTTGATCCTCGGCCAACGCACTCCGAAACCTCGCGTAGCTGGTAATAAGCCATGCAAAGAGGGAATGTTGGGCAATCCCACCCCGTGAAAATAGAATCACTGCTACCGAACCAAAGCGAAGCAGAATCATAGTCCAGATGGTTTAATATCTAAAGTTCAGCTTGAAATAGATAAGTCTTACTTTTAATTCCAGCCTATTTACAAACACATTCCACATTTCAATTTAAGGGTAATTGTAAAGAAAAGACCTTGAATTGAACAAAACTCAACATTTTAGTTCTTTGATCTTCCGCTTGACGACTCCTTTCAAAGGAGAAATAAAGTCAGTAATTATGAACTGAATCACTTTAAAGTTATGTTTTCGGCAATATATGTAGTTGTCCCGATAGAACAACCTACAGTAACGAAGGTGGAAATATAAGTAAATTAACTTCCGAGAAATACCAGAAAATGTGTTTCGACATAACTTCTATTCAAGTAGAGTAAATTTATGTAACAGAATCATTTTTGGTGTATGTCACTAAGTCTAAATATAGATATACTGAATGTAACTTCACAGGACTACTGTATCTAGTTCTCTGTTGTACAGCTCCACAGAATAAATATTAAACTGTTGTATTATTCTAAATTCAGACAGAATGAATTAAATATCACACTATTAACATTTAACACGTAATGTTGAATGCAACCGGTCAAGTTACCCTGAAGAAAAGACAACTGCATGATGGTATGTACTCGTTATGTACTAGAGGGGCTCGACTACGTCTTCTGTCAGTAGCTGAAGCGGTAGCAATCAACACCAGTAGACCGGGTTTTCGCACACAGAGGAAGTATTTCCAGCCTCTGTGTTTACCTTGGCCTACAATAAGGTCAACATATCTTCCATCAGCGTTAGCGCTTTAAATCCCTGTCGAAATTTTTTTTTCTTTTTAACTTTGTTTCAATGATAAACGTTTATTTCAGAGCTTTTGAGACTTTATGACCTTTTTTTCTTATTATGTCCATCACCTACCTTAAGGTTTACGTAATACTTTTCAAACTTGTTACTGTATTGACACAATCCAGATTATTCCACTTCAATAAATTCAGTAATAATCTGGTGATCGTTCACTTTTAAGTACACTCCGTACCATCGTTATTATTTCATCCTCCTCATTATTAATGTTACGTATCACTCATGAATTTACGTCTAGTTTGTCCCATTTGTTGGTTTATTTCTATGTAGTATTCAGCAACAGGGATCTGTGGGAGCGAACCAACCCAGCAGGAACCGATTTTGCAACAAATAAGTAGGAAGAAATGGAGGTGGATTGGCCATCCTCTTTGAAAACAAACCATCAGGTGACATCACTAGACAAGCCTTCAGTCGAGTGGAACCCGAACGGGAAGCGGCGAATTGGGTGTGATGCAAAGAGGAGATGAAAGCCAGGTGAAAACGTTGGCAGAGAACTGAACGCAATGGATACGTGCGGCTGAAGCCCTGTGTTCCTCTAGGAACTAAAGGAAAGAATAATATAATAACAGTAATCATACTGTCCCAAACACTACAAACTACACTCACCCTGTATGTATACATATATATATCATTGAACTCTCTCACGTCATTTTACCTTATTTTCTTTTTGACCATACACATATTTTAAATAATCATCAAAACCAGCTGATCGTTACTCCATCTTACACCTGCTTCACAATACACTGTCTGAAATAGTTCTAATTTGCCTTTTCTGACTACTGTTCGCTTATTGGGTGTACCGCTAGACGAAAGCTTTCAATGTAATTCATCGTATCCCACTGAATCTTTCCAATGGGCTTCGTCTACTGCACGCACACAGCTGAGGCGATAGGCATTCAAAACATTCATTGTACAGCCATTATCCCTCCCTTGGCGTATTAAGACCTAACCAACTGATGATTTCTCCACCATCCCATAATTATATTTTCAGCCCCTCTTTTATCATCTCTTAATCTTCATTAAAAGGTATTTTATTTACGTCGCTTATAATCTAGCATTACCCAGTGAGTCCATTTGTTTTTCGACTACTTCTGTTCAAACATGCTATTTTTCATTTTCTTGTTATCCCAGATCCTCTCACTTTTTCATCTTTGTTATTGATAGAACCATTTTTGTTATTGTTATCATTACTATAATTATGATTAATTGCACAATTTATATGCACAATATTATTATCCTATTGACGAAACACCATGAGTGATTTATATTTGGATATTTATTTGTAATGTTAAGCCTGATGAGATCTAACTGAAAACAATATCACTGTTTGCTTCAATGTGTTGTTCTAAATTTTACTATGGGATTTATAATTGTAGAGCCTGAAGAAGAATTTACTGAAAACAGTTAATCTCCATATAATTACTTTTGTTACCAGTGATTAATTCATCCGAGAGTCTCAGTATCACTCACATCAACCGGTAGTGTTTGGTAGCCACATCGAGGTGATCTAAACTCCGGACTAGCGTTTCGCTCATTTTTTTTAACCGAAATTAACGCTGATGTTCTTGGCTTGACTCCGTCCAGACAGCCGAAACAATTAGAACCACCTGGATCCCGGCTTATTACTTGGGTGAATTGGTAATACCATAAGTCATATTCGCAATTTTCAAATTAATTCACAAATTCCCATTTATGCATTTAGAAAAAACAACAGATTGAGTGAAGAAATATATTCCTTTTCATTGAGTTTCAATATATTAGTGTAGAGCCGATGATGAGGAACTAAGTGAAAAGGAATATATTTCTTCGCTCAATCTGCTATTTTTCTAAATCCACGATTTGCAATTCACACAGTTTGAGTTGGAATTTTACCATAATTTCTATGGAAACCGAGATTGGTAAACCGAGACTGGTAAAGAGGTGAGGTTGGGCATGGTCAGCCTTATGTTCCACTGGGAATGTAAAGGAATAAAACAAAAGTATTTGTGTGATTGATATGAGTAGATGGCTGTCATTCATGCCAACCTTTACGGTTTACTATCCAGAAAAAATAACTGCTGGAATTTCCCCAATAACTATGTAAATTACAAGTCGTGTGTTTGTTAAAATACACCTAAGAGGTTGTCAACATATTCAATTTTAGCGTGTCGATAAGCGTGAGGCCTTGATTCTAAAATTACCGGCTTCATTGAATTATTAATCCCCTACGGAACAGTACTGTTCAGAGAGTTAGCATCTGCTGATACATTTACGCTGTCTGTGCTTATCGGAGCTTTCTAAACAAGCTGTAGGTTTAGTCACTAGGGCTGAAGTAAACAGGGGAATTTACGTTGATCGACTCTTAACATCTAAGTTCAAAGTTGAACCTACTTCACTGTCTGATTACCACAGTGTAGGCTTAATTAATAGATTGTGGTCAGCGTTGAAGATATTTGATTTTAATAGCTTAGTCATAGTGTAATGATAGAAGACAAGAGACTTGGTGACATAATGTTTATTTGGAATACGACATCTCTATATAGGGGAAATGTGTATACACCTTATATGAGAATCCTCACTTGCATGGGTTTTCCGTGTTGTGCTATTTCTGTCCTTCGTACTGTATTTCTCTGTCTTCTTTTCTTGTCTTCAATGTTTTGTCATAGTACTGGTTCACTTACCTTTTTCGAAATCAAATCTACCTCTCCACTGTTTGATATTTTTGTGCTGATGAACGTCCTTTTAAACACTACCGATTAGTCTTGTTAGTAGAGCACATCGCAATGGATGGTAGTTACTGTAGACAGATTAAGTATGATTTATGAGTATTCGTTTGCCACTATAATGTGCATTAATATTACGTGAAAAACTAATGGAAGCTTACCGAGAATCAAACGAATTTTTAGAGAATGTTGGCACTACTGAAGTATTGAATGTATTTGGCCATTATGTATTTTGCAAGCCGAAAGTATTTTAAAATTTACCAGTCATGCAACCTTCACAGCCTAGGTGAAAAAAGGTTTTATTACGAAATTATTTCCTGTGAATGAACAAATAACTTTTTAGCCGTTCATGCATAAATACTTTTTAGACATTAAGTAAAAGTAAGTTTGGATTAGGAGGTGATGAGATTAATTAGAGTTATTTGATAATGTGCGCTCACAGCTCTCTGTATGAATGAGTGAATGACTGTAGGGAGTTGCAATAAGCGAATGATTGCTTTTTATCATGCTGATAATTGTGCCTGCCCTACAGTTGGTGTGTGTGTGAGTTCTATCAGTTTAGCTGTCAACCTGTCATTTAGCTTCGGTTTGATGACTGTTAATTATGTGTACATGAATGACTTCATTAGAAGCTTTGGCCATCAGAATTATGAGGAATAGCTAATTAATCAGTCTGGTGAAATATATAGCTTCATAAGCCTCATTGTTGATGATATGTTCACGAGAAATCTTCTCCAGTTCAAAATGTGCTTTTATATGATTATGAAAAATAAATTATGCTCAAAATGTCATCAGTAAATAGTACTGTATTACTGTTTGCCTCTACCAAAATTTAAATTTACTCTACGATGGAGTTACACCCTAACAAAGTACTCAATTTCTACTTTTATACCGTTTAAAGTGTTTTTACTGCTGTCAAATACGCTTAACTTCACCTGTATCAGTTACTATAAAAGAATGAAATTAGATGACTTGATGTAAACTGATTAACTAAATCCCTGAATCATTCTAGGTTTCAGTGTCAACGAGTTTCAAAAAAGGAATAAATATGCAATTAGTTGTGTTCGCTGAGCTGGTTATTTTAATTACGAATCTTTCGCCGTCCTTTAAATCAATTCATTTTACGCTATAACTTTCGCCCACGATGTTGTCCAGAAGGGCAATGAAAGCTCTGCAATTACATCAACCAGCTTAGCGAACACAACTATTTGCAAATCATCCACTTGAGCTACAAACATTCTCTATTATTTCAAGGAATAAATATGTTACATAAAGATGAAAGTCAATACAATAATCAAAATTTATGGGAGACTGATTCACAATTAAATATCGAGTAGGGTAGTTCATACAGCCTACAGAAATAGTGTATTACTAACAAAATCCCCAGCTTATCCGATATCAGAAAAGAAGAAAACTATTTATCAGAGGACACATTACGAAACACCCTTTGGCACAGCTAACAAAGTGTGATTGATTAGTTGGTTGGAGGCAGTCGGCAGGAAGCCTCGGACCTAGGTTTCGTGCTGGTTGGCATTCGTCAGCAAGGCGTATCTGCAACCCTGAAGGAACTCATGTCTCCTCTGAGATTTGAACCCGCGTCACTCAGTGCTGTAGTCAGAGGCCTTATCACTAAGCTATTTTGGCTCGTGACTGACCTCCTGTAGGACCGCAGTGGATACTTGGATTGGAAAGTAGTAACTAGCGTAGTGTGTCTAGTCCTTTCTTTGGCGCAGACTTAGTTCTGTCGTCAGTCAAGTTTGCAATGTGACCAACATTCTAGGTAGCTCACCATCACGATGTACTTTGAATTGTTGATGTTAGATGGTTGGAGACAATCGTCAGGAAGCCTTTAACCTTATATTCAGAATTTACGACTGATTTGGTCTCATTGTAGAACATGCAATACACAATAAATTAGCAACAAGGAGTAATGTAAATAGTCATTAAGTTGCCAATACATTCTGAAATCTCCAATGGATGGTAGGAATTCAATTCTTAACACATATGTGCAATTGTTGCATATGGCACACACATTCGTCTATTGGTTCACAACAAACACAAAATATAGACTGAGTATGTTAGTATTCCTCATGAATCCTAATGAATCCAACAAAAGTAGAGAGTGTACTTTTGCGTTTATTGTTATTCAGCTTCCTGACCATATTTTACACTTAATTGGTAAGATTTCAATGGAAATGTAAAGGAGACAATCATCTCAGTGACTATTCAATGATCATTTCTTTTACACTATTAGACACTAAAACAAAAACAGTATTTTCTATCATATTCAAGACGCTGCATTTTCGATTGTCATCATAACCAACGTTAACATGTAAAAGTCTTTTTTTACCAAAACGTATTCCTCTGAATATGATATCAGATGCTTTACTGCCTGTTTCTATGAATAGCATGAAATAAGAAACAGGCTGACAAACTTGGACAAATTAGTGAATTCAAGTATTTACTAGAGTCAAGCATATGCACTATATCTCCTATATTTTTTTTAGTAGTTAGTTGAGTATGTGCATAAAAACACTGGTGCGTGCCTTATCAGATTTACTTGAGAAATATTTTATAACATATCATGAAATATTTATTAATACCACAGGATTATTGGAAAAATTAGCATAAAAACGGAAATTTTCTATCTCTATCTCTATCTATCTACCTATCTGTCTACAAGTTTATCCTATTCTCGTGTTTTTTAAAAAAAGAAATAAAAAATTTGCTTCATGAAATAAATAATTCAGTAGACTTAATTATAAAGCAGTAACATTATGCAATCTTCTGTGATGGAGGATGCAGTAGAATGCTTACTTAATATTTCTACTTGAATTTTAATTTTATATTCAGTTAATTTGATTGACTTTTTAAAATTAACTTTTGTGTTTTTGCATCTGGCATCGTGTTACATCGTTGTCATTTGAATCCCTTTTTAAATAGAAACTGAACCTAGAAGGGTGTTCATCAGTGCTTTTAAAAAGAGATGGTTATAAGAATTCGGGAATGAACACAATAGTAAGGTGTAGAGTTTATCAGTAATTAAAACTGACAAGACAGCTTTATTCTTCTGTTTATAGCTGCTTATCGCTTTAAAGTAACAGCAGAAACTACTGCTATCATTATTACTATTACTGCTATTTTTACTTTTTCTCATTCCTTTGCATTCCAAGCGGAATGTAGAACTTCAGGCTTGAGATCTGAAGTTACAATAGCACTGGTTTTATTTTGACAGGATGGGGTTGTTAGCTTCACTCCCAGCCTTTCGTCTTCACCGGCTCTAACACCTGCAAGGAGAGGTTCTTTAAGAGCGCGTCGGCTGAGGATCGAACCGCGGGCCAAGTGCAGGGTTGATGAGCGTTTCACCACAGAACCACCAATGGGCTGTTTTCATTACTGACAATAATTCTGATGCCATTTCTGCCATAACTCATTCTGCTGCTGCCGTTACTTCTAATGGAGAGACCTAGGCAATGAGATGACATTTCTAGTGTTTGTTAGTCCATATATTAAAATGAACACTAGAAAATTATCAGTTAGAAATATTTCACGTTTGCGAAATCCATGAAGATGATACCAGTATGGACACCGAAGTCTTTCTGTAGAGACGAGAACTTTTGTTGGAAATGTTAAAAAAACTAGAAGTAATCACCACTGATATCGTGGTCCATACCACCACTATGATTTTAAATGTCTTGCCGGTGACCACTATTATATCTGATAACCTTGTATTAGACCAAACAATTTGTTGATAAAAATGTCCGTACTTACATCATCTGGAAGTTTGTTCACAAAGAGCGGTTTGATGGAATAAAAACAGGTTTCAAAAAGTCTTCAATGAAGCGAATTCTCAGGCGGTTTCAACTTCTACAGTTACACAATCGTAATCAAAGAGAAAGCCCTTTAATGAATATGCTAATTGTTTCTTTATATTTACAATGAAAGCTCCGGTAAAACATATAAACGCAGAATAAGACGGTACAGTCATTGTTTATTTCGTTGGCTTCTGATCAGCTGCTTACAGTCTAAAGATATTATTAAGTTTATGTACAGAAACAGTACTAGCATACTTACCCATAGAGTTCAAGTTTAGACAAAAAATCAATGCATGCGTTATTATTATTGTTTCCTTTAAATCCTCGAGGAACATCGGGTGTCAGCTGCACGTATCCATTGCGTTCAGTTCTCCGCCAACGTTTTCACCTCACTCCACGTCTGCCCACATGCTTTCATCTCCTCTTCACATGACCCCTTCCAAGTGACCCTTGGACGATCAACTCGCCACTTCCCTTTCGGGTTTTACTCGAGGGCTAGTCTAGTGATATCACTTGATGGTTTGCTCCCACTACGGCCAATCCATCTCCATTTCTTTCTTCTTATTTCTTGCACAATCGGTTCCTGCTGAGTTGGGTCGCTCCCACAGATCCCTTCCTGTTGTTGATCTTTTCTATCCAGCCATCTAATCTTGAGCGAAGTATTGAGCGAAGACAGCAGTTGATGAAAGTCCGTAGTTTGTTCGAAGTGGCCTTCTTGAAGCGGCGCCAAGTCTCTGATCCGTTTAGTAGTACTGACTTCACATTGGAGTTGCGAATCCGGATCTTGTTTCTCATGCTGAATGCTGCTGACGTCCACACAGACTTGAGAGAAATGAAAGCTTGTCTTGCTTTCCCGATGAAACTCGCTTTGTCATCCTCATCAGTTCCGTCCGCCTGTAGTTGAAACGATGCTTCCCAGGTAGGTAAAGGAGACTGTTTCTTTCAGGTTCCTCCCATTTGCAATGGCTGATTGTTGTCTGTTGTTGTTACTGTTGCTGTTGGCCAGGAATCTTCACCACCTCTGTTTTCTCTATGTTCATCTGAAGTAAGTCCTATTTTTGATGCATCCTTTGCCAACTTGTTACTTTTCACTTGCATATCTTCCAGTTTGTGGGAGATCAGACATTTATCATTGGTGAAGTCCAGACCCTCCAATTCGTTCGTGTGGGTCCCTTTTATGCCTGTTTCCTAGTTGCCCGTTGTTTGTCGCATTATCCAGTCTACCACAATCAGGAGAATCAGTGGAAATAGTAGGCAGCCAGCCAGCCTTGTCTTACTCCCGTCTTCAATTCGAAGGATTCTGTGAGCTTCCCGTTGTGGGTTACTTGGCATGCAGCATTGTCGTACAACTGTTGGATGAGATGTATAATTTTCGATGGCACCCCATAGTAGCGAAGTAGTTTCCAAATTATCTCTCGATCAACGCTGTCGAAGGCCTTTTCAAAGTCAATGAAGTTGGGCGATGTATAGAGCTGACTGCCACTCCAAGCTCTGTTCAGTGATGATCCGCAGTGTTGCGATTAGATCGATGCATGACTTGTTTCTCATGAACCCAGCCTGTTCCCGTCGAAGGTTTCCATCCAGGTTGGCGTGTTTGATTCTCTTCATGATGAGCAGGAGAACAAAGCCGCTCCAGTTCTTGCATTGCCTTAAGTCCCCTTTCTTTGGCAGTTTGAATAAGTATCCTTTCTTCCAGTCCACAGGTACCTTGCCCTCTTTCCACACCTTCTCCAGTAGTGGTATCATCAGGTTCACTTATGTCTCTGGTCCATTTTAAGTGCTTCTACTGAGATCCCGTCTGGTCAATGAATGCGCACTACTGTAATACTAATAATGGCCACTTTATTCTAAACAGCAATCACACAGAGTGAAATTTTCAGAGCTACGTAACCAAATGAAAGGTGGAGTGAGGGCACCCAGTTACCAGGGCAAGGAAAGACTGATAACTGCTTCTTTCTGAACATATAAATCGGATATCTGGAGTTCGGTGGTGACTGCTTCGGTAAAATGGAGGAGAATTAAACTATTTTTTCTATTCATAGTTTTAAACGATTTTTCAATGTCTGGCAATGGTATTATTGCAAGCGTTTTCTCCCCTGAGAAATAGGCGTTTTAGATTATGTTCAGGAAATCAGTGATATGGCCTTCTCTCTGTTCTCTCAATTTAAATGCTCCCGCAGATATATGTAAATTTGTATACACAGTGGAAATTAACATGAGAAGGATATCTGTCAACTTTTGACTGCACCAAAGGGCACGTTGTCCAAAAGACGGGAACCAATTTGGCTGCAGAATAAGCTCTGGTTGGTGACGTATCCAATCTTTTGTTGACTATCCTTGCAGTATTACCACCTTTTAAATCGAGTTGAACGAAGATAGCCCTTTTTTAAGAAAAGTAATGCTCCCATAAACATTGATCATTGATTAAAATGTTAAAAATATTTGACTTTGAGAAACAGAAAGATTAGTTCTTAAAGCATGGAAGAAAGTGAGACTTGACAAATTCTAAACGTGAGCAGACTTCTGACTTTGCAAATGTATGGCTAAAGTGTTAACGATACAGTTGATGCTAATGTATGTCTCTGGTAGGTTCTGTCTGTTCTTTTCAAAACTGGGTGAGAAGTCGTCAATATTCGCTGAATAGGTTAAAATATAGTAGCTCTGCTTTAACAATCTCCCTTACTCAATAACAACTAAAACTGAGAGAGTTCTAATAAAAATCTCCCTGGTAATATCAAGCAAATTTTATCTGAATACAACAGTTTCTCGGAATCTCAGCATATTTTGTTTGTCAAAACATATAAACATTCGGTCTTAACTATTTGTGGATGATCACATGTTTACTGTGTACTGTGAGAGTCATATCATTGATTTCATCTAAGATAGTGCATCTTTACTGTTGAACAATTGCAGACTATAGTATAAATGTTTCCCATGGATCTTCATCCCTATTAGTCTACGAGCTGATTTCAAAGTCATCATGTGAACCTTTATGAAAATAATCAGCTTAGCCAGAAACTAGTTTTGCCTGCGTGTTAGAAGTAGGTTCAAAGCACACTGATGGACATCACAGTAGGGTAAATCTTTAGACTCAAAAATACACTATCGATTAACTGACAAAAAGCTGAACTGCAAAAATATTCCTCAAAAAAATGTGATTGGTGCAAACGATGAGCAAAAGAAGGTACATAAACAAAATTTAAAGGTTCTGTTGACTAAATGTTCTCTCTTTATTGGCTGCTTTGTTCTTATGTGGTTGAAAACACATTCGAAAAATCTAAAGCTTCCAAATTGTACCTCAGACTATCAGCAAACATTTACTTATCGTAAGATTACACAGACTGAATTGAATAAAATATGATGAAATTTATTATTATTGTTGTTCCCTTTGGGTTTCCAATGGAAAACTAGGCTTCATTTGCATGTCTCCGTTTCGTTCAATTTTCTGCTATCCACTTTGACTGACCCCGTGTTTGCCAGTAATCTCTCATCGCTTAACCACACGATTCTCTCCATTTCACCCTCGGGAAACACAGTCGTCGTTTACAATTTCGGTTAAACTCAGAAGCTTGGCGCGTAGTGTCATACGACAGTCTCCTCGAGGTGTGTATGCTTTATCCTCATTTACTCAGGCATATTTGTTGGGCAATGGACTCTTGGTTGGTTTGTTCCCATAGTTTCTTGTTGTTAATTTACGGCCACTTCATCTTCAACATGGATTCAGTGACGGCAGCTGTTGTTAGAAGTCTGCAACCTGTTTGAAATCCTTATTGTGACGCTCAGTGCAAATTCTTGACCGATATGGAAGTACTGACTCACTAAACATTGGAGTTGAAAACACCAATCTTGTCGTTTATGCTGAGTGATTGCAGAAGATTTCCAAACCAATTTCTGAATGATGAAGACATATCTTGCCTTCCCTTTCCGACTGTGGCCAGCTATGACATCATCCGTACCCACCGTGATTGGAACGATGTTTCCTAGATAAATGAAAGAAGTAAACTCTGTTAAATCTCTTCCGTTGATGGAGACTGGCAATGGTTGTTGAAGTTGAGGGTGATTGGTTATCTTCATCAACTCCTCCTTTCTATGTTTACCCGCAGTCTTGTCTTCACAGCGTGTTTCTTCCGCCAGTTTTTTGGATTTCGCCCGCAATTCTTCGAGTCTGTGTGACATTAAACTTAAATCATCTGCGAAATCCAGATTTTCTACAGTCTTTTTATCGGTGGTCCAACGTATTCCTGTATTCTCACTCACAAATCACAGTCTAATGAATAATTCAGTCCACTGCAATTAAGAAAATCATCGTTGGTGATAATAGGTAAACAGCTTTGTCTTACTGCTGTATTCCCTTAGAACGCCTTGCTGAGTTTTCCGTTGTGGATCACCTGACAGGTAGCATTGTCATATAACTGTTGAGTGAAGTTGATGAAAACTTGGGTACTGCACTCTGCAGGGCTGAAGCAGTTTCCAAATTACTTCCCGGTCAATGCTGTCGAAGGGGTTTTCAAAATTGACTAAGTTAAGTTATAGGTTTGACTTCCATTCTACGCTTTGTTCGATATTGATATGTTGACTTGCAGTTTGATCAGCGTATGATTTGCCTTTACTGAATCTAGCTTGTTCCAGTGGGTGGCAGAGTTGTGCATAAAGTGTCTCTTTTAGTCTCTCCAGGAAATAAGACTTAGCATTTTACTTGGCTTGGACAAGAGGGTGATTCCGCCCCTGTAATGTGGAGGTCTAATTCACAATAGCCTTTCTTCCAATCAGTTGGCACCTTTCCTCCTTTTAAAACTTTCCATAGCTTTGGAGTCAGCATATCCACTGTGATCTCTGGGTGTATCATTCTGAATTTTGTGTAAGGCCTTGCTAAGTGCTGTATTGTATTCATACCAATAAATAATAATGTCTTTATTGAAAAGAATTCGACTTCATGTTATTTCGGGCCGAAATCTTATATTATTTACGCATTAAGATTTTGTTTGTCCTAATAGTTAATTTTTTCGACTGCCACATAATTTTGATTTACTTTGCTGAATTCCTCTAACCACTGTTAACCTTTTATACTGAATGGTGGAGTGTTAGATGTGGTCGCTTTCTTGAAGAAGGGCAGATCAAACTATTAAGCAATTCATTGAAATTATATTATTGAAGTGTTGGGTGGCAAGAATTGGATTGGTTTCAGAATTTCATCATGAGTTGAAATCGGTTAGAGAACCACTGGGAAACCTGAGAGTACTGGACAGTCACAGTACCTTAATGGTACACGAGCTCGCCTTGTAACCAGAAGGTCCTAGGTTCGCACCTCGGTGGGTGCTTACTGATGAAGAGTCCAAAACTAGGGCGAAACAGCTGTACAGTAGATCTCTAACCGATGTCAGCTCATGATGAAATCCTGAAATTATTTTATTTCTAAGTACCAATATGTCACTGAGATTTCCTTGCAAAAAAACATTATTGTTCTAGGAGTAATAATTATAATTGTTATTTTGTCCTAATAACTTTTTTGTTTTCTCATTTACTCTGTAGAAAAACATTTATAAAAGTCCAAAAAAATGTTATTCACAGAATTCGTCAAGCTAAACTGCTGTAACTGTTCTCATTATGTGATTCAAGTTTATCAAGGGAATTAATTGCATCAATCTACTTCTTATAATGTTATTTAGTTGATAGTGACTAGTAATGGAATTCAGGATAGTTAATCTTTTACAATTAATCAGCTCGATAATACAAGTGACTCTTGACTACTTATTGTTTGATAGTAATAGACCGAGTATAAATTAAATATAGTAATGCTGTTTACTTTAATTTACACTTGAATGATTCATTTACTAATAGAGAAAGGGTTAAGTAAATATCAGTTTAGCTAGTTTGTTTGTTTGTTTATTTATATTTATACTTTTACCATTAAAATGATTACTCTGATTACTAATTATCATTCGGTGTCATGTTTACAAGGTATCAGTTCAATTCATAATTAAGTTATTAGTTACTCAAGCGAAAACATTGACAGTGTTCAAGTCTGCTTTATATTTAGACAGATGTATTCTGATTACTGTTCAACTGGTTGATCAGTCCTTTCAGGTTATTCATTTTCAGAGGATTTCAGTTATCGGCTGACAAGCCTGGTGGTGAACACTTCGATTTTGGTACTGTATCATGTAAGTTTGAGTATGTTTTTCAGAGTATTTGTTGATGATTTCTAAATACCTACAGTATCTGGAAGGTCAAAGCAAGATAGAGGGAAAAATCCTAAAATCCCTTAGGAAATTATCATATAAAAGAACTGCCCTATTACATAGCCCATTAATGCCACAGCACACAAAAATGAGATTACCTATATTGACTGTTAGTCGATGACCAGTTTTTTAGATAGTAGCAGTACGTTTATGTTGCGAACAAGGATGTCTCACTATAGAAAGTGACAATCGTTTTCTTTCGTGAATACGTGGGCTAAGTTCAAGTTCACTAATGGTGATAGCTCCGGCGAAATGTGTGCATTTTAAACCTGCACACAAATGATTATACTGAAATCACATAACTGCCTTGTCTCTGTTATTTTTTTTCTAAACAAGTGAGTGAATCTCGTCCTTCAAAGTTGGGTTTTCAAGTATTTCCACTTTGTATTTTAAACGCTTATCTCACTTTCATTTGAGATTGAGAGTAATCAACATATTAACATTAGACCAATGAATCAAAAGCCATATGAGTTTTAGTAGGTGGCAGGCAAATACTAATTTATCTTTAATGGTTATCGAGTTGACATTAACTCATGATGTGAAAAGATAAGTAAATAGAGAGTTATATGGGTCGAACTCAGAGGAATTTATTTTTACGTGCTTGTGAACACGTTCCTGTTTGGCTTGGAAAAAGTATAACCAAATCAATAAATAGTGCCATTTTATCTCATCTAGTAGATAGTGAATACCGCACCTAAATAAATGATGCATTTACGTTTGTATATCGAGTACCAAACAATCAGCCTAAAGGCACATGGTTATGTATCTTAACTATAACGGAAGCTATAGAGATTAATAAGGAAAAGATGGACCTATGTGTGCAATAGAAGCACATTCATCCTCTTTGTTTACCATGGTCTACTGTAAGGTCAGTAGGGACATAATCCTCCATATTTTCATGTCATATTATATATTCTTATTCCTTTTCACCCAGTTCACTTTAATTTATCATTATCCTTATTATGTGTCAACCTTCTATAATTTGCTCTAAGCTTATTATGTCTTTAGAATTTTATTACAGTTCACAATTTAACCTCTTTATTTTATCACTACAACTGATATCTGTCAGCCCTTGAACTCATATTCAGGGTTTCCCATTTTTTGGCATTTTTTGTATATATCTTGTGATAATCATTTTCCTCGTACAATATTGAATATAACTCACCCTACACCCTACCCCAGTGAAACTTATATTCTGTCAACCATACATATATTACTAAGTCAACCTTTTGTTTATTCACACTTTATCCTACGTTCTGAATGACTGCACCTTTTACATACATTCATTTAACAACTGTACCTCCAAATTATACACGTACCCCAATACTGTATTCACATGTCATTAATAGCTATGTGTATTACTGTATTCATGGATTTATAACTGTAGAGCCTGAGGAAGAATATACTGAAAACAATTGTTCGCTCACAAAATCATCCTGTTCTGATTACACTAAGGGGATTTTTAACTTACTAAATCACATATACTTGTTTATGAATGTGGTGCGATATGAAAACGAACAATTGACGTTTCTCTGATGAAATTGGTCAGTTTGTCACATTTTTAAAAGGACGAAAATATTTTAACTCAAGAATGTTTGATTCAGCCAATTTTGAAGAACTAACATCAGTTTCTACTACAAATCAAGGATTATTGATATAAGCATAGAACCTGTGCACTATGGTAGAGTATAACTGCATTATAGATAAAATTTATTTTGATAAGGTCTCATAGTGTTATACAGTAATGTTTACTGATGACGTTTCGAGCATAATTTATTGCTCATAACCATATCAAGTTATCCACACAACTGCCTAACTTCGTTTAAATAATTTCATTATTTTTCGTCACTTGACTTGATTGGTAGTAGCATATTCCGGTATGAGTGATGAGTCACTCGTATTGCACGTGTTGGGTGTAGATTCAATGAACAAGGATTCAGTAATAAACCTCTCTCTCCACCTACATAGATTACTTCTTAGAATTTCAACCCTCTCACCCTATTGTATGGTTGTGTATTTTAAATGCATGCAGTGCAATTGCTGAGCTTTTTTCTAAATTACTTATCTTCTCTGGGTCAACAATTCTTACCTTAGCTGAATTCTTATGTTCCGACAATCTGACTACCCCTGACCTACTAGTGTGACCTATGTAGCTGACCTCACTCACGGTCATTGCAAACATAGGTCAAGCAAGGCTTCCTGCCGATTGCCTCCAACCATCTAATATCAACAACTCAGAGTGAACCATAATGGTGAGCCAATTATAACGGTGGCCATATTACACACTTGACTGATAGAATTCAGTCTAAACCAAACAAAGGAATAGACACGCTACATTAGTTACTAACCAGCGTCCAATCAAAATACTTTACTTATCAAGATAGAATAAGTAAGACTTTTTCACAGTTATCCCGTGTATTCTTTAACCATACAGGTGCTTAGCTATAGGATAAATAGCCTAAAAACTGTATCAAACATAATTAAGGTTATGTACGAGTTCACATCTAAAAGAGAACATGATTTTTATAAGATACATGTTTTTGATGAATGCCGTCATTCGCAAAGCCATTGATGAAGAGGATTTCTTAGAGAGATTCCTGACTATTAATACCATATTTAATGTATGGTATCATATCATTCAACTCGAAAGACATACTGAGAATTTTGTTTTTTTTTCGTAAGGACACAAAGTTAGTACAATATCATCACCAATATATATACCACACGTTGTTGTTCCGAGTTTTATGTGAGGGCTAAGATATTATCCGGATTTTTCTTTACAGTCTGTTGACGTATGTACCAAAATCTGAACCGTACTTAAGCAGTGCTGAAGTAGGGTGACCTGTCAAATTCCATCTGAAGAGGTAGTGTTCATTTTATATGGTCTCGATGTCTTAGTAGTTCACTACATTCACCCTAGTTTACTGTTCAGTCTCTAACTGACTCCATAAGATGTGATGGAATCTGCGAAATCAAATCGAATTAAGTAGAAGTTCCTCCTCAACAACTTCAACCATCATTCTCCTATTTTGTGACCGTCCATAATGAATAATGAACTTATGTGACCATTCATTGCTTTTTGAACATTTGAGGACTTTTTTTTAACATTTGTAATACAACAACGAGTAACTCTATGAATTTATATCAAACACAGATAGAAGGTTGAAACAGCATTTCGAAAATTGTACGGTCTTGAATCTCCTTTCAAATGATAAATTCCTTTTTAAAAAAGATATCAAAAACACGCTTTCTCTGTACATGACAGTTTCGAATTTAACCATCAGGTTACTTACTTTCACTGTGTAAGGACAAATGACCAACTTCGACTTCCATTTTGCATAATTATTTATGACTTGACAGCTAAGACTGTATTTGTGTTGACGAATGTCGTTTTATACTGAATGAAGTTTCTGACATTCTTTATATTCATCCCAAGTTATCAGTTCCCTTTAAATTGATAATGACAGCTTAAAAGACCTGAAAATTGCTTGACATTATTTGCATGGTGGATGTCAGGATAAGCAACCTCGAAAGAAGAGAGACATTATAACTGAGCCACAGAGGTATCTTGCAGTCCTCATTTAGCTTTACAGATATCAGCTGGATATAAATCTGACTTCGTTCAAAACACCTTCCTTAATATCTCAATGATCGAAGTTTACGTTTGGCATAGTGTTAGTTTGCAGATACCTCGATCTGATGAGTGACAATAATCATGAAACCCCGGTGGGAGCTTGCCTACGAATCAATTTAAGTCATCTAACACTACTAACAAACTAAAAAAGGCTGTAAGCATCACCAATATGTTTCGGTCGAATAAAAAAGTGTCAACTTAACTTTAAGATCCTGAGATCGGTTAGTCATAGTTTAAATTGATTAAATTGAAACAAAATTGCTGTATACTGAACTTTAATATTCAAAATTTATTTAACTCATTTAGGGTTTTGACTTTTCTATTCCATGATTCCAATAACGAGCTGCCGATCATTGAGGTTACAAAGGAAGCGAATCACTGTTTGGATGCCGGAATGAAACTGTTTGTCAAACGTATTTATACCTGATGTCATGTGTCCGTATCTGTCCTCAAGCCCTATTAACTTCACCCAATCTAAAGAGAACGCAACACTGTTAAGGCTAGCTCGTTAGATGACCTACAGGCAGGTGTTCGTACAACAGGATAAGACTGTCGAAAATCGGGGTAAACGTAGAACAAGTCAGTGACTGTATCTTCCTCTTCATTCTGCACACTTCTGGATTTCTGGACTGTTAGCTCATCTCGACCGATGTTATTCTTTCATCCTTCGTTACCATCTTAAAAAGTGCTAACTATCTCACAGATACACATCTCAGCTTGAAATCTCTTTCGGACGAATGTTCTATAATATGTTTAACCTGAAAACCAATACTATTTCTATCGGTAACAAGAATATGATTTCATCAATCTTATTACCGAGCATTGAAACATCAACAAACTAAGTAGTCAAACGCCGACCGCGTCCAATAGAAGTTAGATGAAAACTGGAAAGTCATTCTTCTTATTAAGTGACATTTTCATGTAATCAGTTTCAGAAAATCGATTCAAAAGTGGATGTATTCTTTTCGGAACACGCTTATAGTAATTGCTTCAAATGGAGTGACTACTTTTGCATTAGCGATTCTCTAATGAAAGCACATTTTTTTCGGATAGATATTTTAACGTCGTGTGTGAAGAATTCCGATTCACATATATTTAGATATCTTGTGCAATATCTTCATTAATAGTCTTACTCAGCGTTGAATACCGACGAATGACTGGTCACAACAAAACTCTAATCAGTCATTGCTTTTATTGGTGATATTCACTATTACCGATACTTAGGTTGATAGATTCATCCTGGTACTATGCAAAGAGATATCTTGACAGTGTTCTGAATTAAACAGTGATGATGCAACTTATATAATATCCTGATGTGGACTATCATAAGCAGTCCGTGAACCCCAATGCATTAGATAAATTTGGAAATATAATAAATATAAGTATAGTAAACAATATTGAGGCATGTGTTCAAGGAGCCCATTTGCCAAGAGGAAGCCGATCGATTCAGTCCAGCAGTAATGTCACAGGGAAAGTACGAGTACAAGTAAATAATACCACAGAAAAATTACATTAAAAGGATGAAAGTATTCTGCATATTACGTCATTCATCGATTGAAAGTTCAAGACTAAAACAAGACTATGAGAGTTATGACTTTACATTTTCAATGTATCACTTATTATTTACATCAAATTCGTCACTATAATCTCGGAAGAACAGTCCACAGTGCGTACCCATTTTTAGTAATCGTTCAGGTTGCTGTGCTTCGCCGTTCACGTTGTATGTACCAGGACCTGGAACAAACTGTAACAGAATTCATTGTTAGATAATTGTCATATGAAATTCATCATCACACAGCGAATTATAGCTACTGATCAACAGAATAAAACTAACGTTCTATTGTTGTTAAGTAAGCGATTCAGATGAATTTCAACAACAGTTCAACAATACTTCATAGTCAACAGGATCCCTTAGTTGACCTAATCTTTATGGTTAGTTATTGAAAATAGTTGTCCAATAGCATGTGGAAAATAGAAGCACTTGATTGGTGAAGAGTACTTGCTAATAAATATCTGATTTCAGGCTGTCTAGCCTTAAGGGTTGACCACATTCGGTCGGTTATCAATGAAGTGTTCTTTGAAATGATGCTTGATAGCAGGAAGCAATCGTCACGATATCCTGGAATTGGACTTTCTTTTCAGACCGTCAGCTGACTGAGGAAACATCTGTTTCAATTTTTTTGAAATTAGATTGCTTCTAACTATCCAGAAAGAACTGATGGGTAATGAGGGGCCCAAGATGTTTTGACTTGGTGCTGCAGGATAAATTGTGGTTCACCTATTAGTATTCAGTGTGCTTACAATAACGTTCTCGGCTAACTGATGACAAACATCAACTTTTTTATTAACTAATTATATGATTTTCTAAAGAGGTTTACATTTGTTAAGGTACAATGCACATATCGGACTCAACTATGGGACGCTCAATATAAAATGCTGTTAGATTGTGCTGAATTCGAATAGTGGTAGTATAACTACATCAATAATAGCTACACCAATAAGTTTTCAGGGTCCAATCTAAATCCATGATTGTTAGTTAATGGGTATTTTTCTTGTAAAAGCGTGTGTATCGAAGTGGTAACTGCTTGGTAGCTGATACAGGAATCTAAGGCCAAACTGCTTACCAAGCAGTAACCAGATTATATAAAGCAGTTAATCTTATCACAGTATCGGTAATAAATGTGATTTCAGAATTATGTGACGCATATCCCAATCTCGAAAGGGGATAGGCTAGTTGACTAAACTCAAAGAGCATGAAATTTACGTCAAATAAAGTTTTCAGTTGACTGGTTTTCCCAACCTCATACTAATGGCGTCCGTAATACCAACCTAATTTTGTTGTAAAGATTATTCATTTTGGTTGGTACCTTGGAAATAAAGTTTACATAAAAAATAAATTGGTGGGAAAGAGGAAATATATCACATGTTCACTTGCATAGCATCTGTGCAGAAACAGGAAGTGATAAAAAAATTTCAAAAATTATACAAATTTAATTATGAATGGAAGTTGAAGCCGTATATGTTTCCACACCCTAAAGCGGAATCGACTGCACTATATGAACATAGTAGGAGTAAGGGGGAGAAAAAAGAAAAGCAAATGACGCATCAAAGAAAAACATTTCCTTCAAGAGGCATAAGATGTCATTGAAATGTGTTTTAATTAGAAAGTGAAGCCGCAACAGATTAGCTTAAGAAAACATTTATTGTTGAATATGGAGTTAAGGCTTCGATTGATATACAGTCGGTGTCTAGACTACATGTACATGACCAATTTGTAACCCTGAGGAGGAGTTCACTACTGCCTCTTAGATTACTTTGAAAATGAATCAAATGGAAGTCATCGACGTGAATCTAAAATATAACGCTTTCCAGAGTCAGACTAGGTTAAATTCAAATGCTGTATTTGTAGGGCATTAATCTATTCCAGCACAGATTTTGTCGTTGTTGGAAGTCGCTTAGACAACCACTAAAACCTATGAGGAAATTAGTGGTATCATTCTAGTTACGCACTTTCTGAGAGGTGTCCAAGCCATTCAGGCTTTAACGCGAGCACTTTATCATCCTGCTGTATAGAGAATTGTAAGTAGTGAGAATTCGTGGGCCATTACATTCTAAGTGGCTGGTCAGCTAAACGTCGAAGGGTCCTGGATTCGATCCTTCAGGATTGCGAGTGGTCATCTTTGAAGAGCTTCAAACTGCAAAAGCAGCTGTCCATTGCTCCATGATTCTCAAAAGCACCTTAGACGATGGCAACTCATAACGATATCTAAATTCAGTATAGATAATGATTAGTTTTGGAGGTTGTCTTACGAATTCCAATAAGATGAAATTAATTATAGTATATAGAATAATAAGTACAGCCACAGGTGTACATGGGTAATGGACTGTAGCTTAAATATATATATATATATTACGTAAATACGAAATGTAAGCTGTCTATTGATGGATTTAGACAGAACAATCCTAAGTATGTTAACTATTATAACCGGATTTGTAGAAAAGATTTTTCTGCTCAGAGATTAGGTGAGAACTAAGTATTCATTCATTGCGATACTCATTAATTATGAGGTTTGTTTAGAAAGCTTCAAGTTCTTCATATCCGATGCACCACACAGTCCACCAGGCTTAAAGAGAGACGATGAGACCTTACCTTTAACAGCAGAAGATATGAAGCATTACATATTTTCAATAATAATTATTCTCATAGTATCTCTCATGCACAGTAGGATTGAATTAAGATGAAGAGTATTGCATGATAAATGCAATTTGTATAGCTTGCCAAATAAGAGACGCTGAGCAGTCACGTGGTGCGGGGGGTCCATCATCTGCCCACGTACTCCCAGACCTTGCTTAGCCAAAAAAGGCAGTGATGGGAGTGAGGTTAGCCGCCCCACCCCACAAAAATTAAACACCACTGCTAATGAAACTTCACAGCTAGAGCCGGAAGGATCATGTTCCATTTGGAACTCAAAGTGATAAAAAAGACATGGGATTATTAACATTTTAGGAGGTTAACATAAGTTGAATTAAGACCAAGGTGCATAAACTCTGGGACTGATCACGTTAAACTTTGTAAAAGAGTAACAGATTTTTCTACGCTTATTCTAAGCCATGCAGGGAGGTAAACGCTGTATAACTTCAATCCTTAAGACAATAAGAGACAATCGTTTGATGATGTTGCTATTAATACTCGAAATCATTCATCGTTAACCATAAACACAGTTGTAAACACTAAAATCAGTCTTAATTTAAGGAAGTTTTTCCTCTGCGCTTGTTTTTAGTTCACTGAAGTATCGTTATATATCTGTTCGTTTATTATTTCCGTATAGTCCATCTAATTATGAGAAAATGAATCGACTCTGTTCTAATAAATACTGTGAATTGATTTATCTAGTTCTCTGCATATCTGGATCATACTGAAGTTAGGATGTTTACACATATATTGTTACAGGAGTTGCAATCATCAATCCAGTCTCTTCATATTAGGTTACGTTGTAAACTCATATTTACTTATATCCCTTAGTTCAACTCTATTGCTTATTTATTGTTCTATTCCTTTACATTCCCAGTGGAAAATAGGGCTTCAAGCTAGAGGCTTGAATTTTCAGTTGCAGTGGTATTTATTTTTACGGGATGGGGCTGCTAATCTCTTGCTGGACCTTCCCTCTTTACCAGTCTTAATACTGATTTAGTGAGGTAAAGGAGTGCGTTTGCAGCCAGGGATCGAACCCCGAACCATATGCGGCGTGACTGGTGGGCATTCTACAGCTGTTCCATTGACGCACTTAATTTAACTTAGAAATAAACGTTCAAAAATACAGTGAAACACTTTACCCCTGGTTTTCACACATAACTGAAATATTCTCCATTTAAATATTCAATATAAGTCTAGACTTCATTTGTCAATGTGTAAACATTAAATTTAAAATTAACGGTTTAACAGAGAACAGAAAAAATACTCACTGATTTTGTCCGTCTAAATCTTGGTACTTGTGAGACAAATGGTGAAGTTATGGCACTGTTTTCTCGAGAATATAAATTATAAGCCCCAGGAGGTGGCACCTGGTCCTTTACAAAAGAAAGTGTGTACATGTATGGATAATACTTCAAGCGAAATTCGAAAATAATTCGCATTGAACTATGAACTATGTGGTTATTTGAAAGAAAACGCTGTTTTGAACAGATTGTATTACATAAGATAATATTTAAATTTTTTAAATTTTATTTTATCACTTTGTATTCCAAGTGGAATATAGGCCTTCAATCTGGGGCTTTGAAGTTTGACTATCAGTGTTTTCTTTTACAGGGTGGGGTTGCTAGCCTCACGCCCAACCTTCCTTCTTTGTCGGGTTCACAGACAACTTAGGGAGGTAAAATGTGCGCTGGCCGAAGACTGAACCCCAGACAACCTGCATGGTTGATGATTATTCTACCGCTGAACCACTAACCTACTGTACGCAAGTTTAAGTAGTAATACACAGTGAATAATAGTTAGAATATCAGAATGATTTACAGTTTAGACATTACGATGCTCCAGGACTCATATTCTTGACTACGAACTCAAATGCGAGTCAGAATTTCGTCATAACAGTCGTAACTGATGTGTGAAAATGAAAGAAGGATAATTTAATGTCCTATTGCATGCACTTTGTAGCTAATGTTTAGTTGATAAATTATCACCAAGTGACCTATAAAGTTTAGGTTTAAATATGAATATTTTCATCATTGTCGAATAGCATAAATCTGTTTGTAGACAGTAAAAATGTCAGATTGAGTCTGTGACTCATTTACAACTATCTAGTAGGAGTTTGAGGCGGCAAAAAGAAAAGGATGAAAAGGAATGATACTCACCCATTACTTATATATATATATATAGGCTGTTTGTCCAAAATGTGTGGTTATGATTTCATAGGATGGAAAAAGTTTTAAAAAGCTTAGAAGTGAATGCGTGGTGAAGATCTCTCTTTTATCGCACCGATACTAATCTCACTGCTTCAGTCGATTGAAAGTATTGTTTGTTGACTAAAATGAATACGAAAACCGATATGATTTTTACTAAACTTTGCAGGAAATAACTGCTCATCAAGCTATTATGTGTTTAATGGGATACTGTAACAGTTTTTCGGGTATATACACATATCATTTTCTGTGCAGTCTCCACTTTTCTGCAATTAGCAACTCCATTTCTTCAAACTTTCTAAAAAGTGAGTTTGTTAGAAATTAAAAGGAGCTTAAAATGGTTAATTTGGCTGTTTGCATGTTCCTAGAAGAAATTCGTTTTCATTCCTTCGCCTCCTAAGCGGAACACAGAGATTCAAGTCTTTTCAAGTTTCACTGGCGGTGATGTTATTTTACGGTGTGGTGTTTGTAGCTTTAGGCCTTAACTTACCTCTCTGCTGTGTTTGCCACCAGCTAACTATGCATGTATAATGTGAATTCTCTCACTAAACCATCGTCTTAATATCAGCTGGCATTCACAAGTTAATAGTCACCCTATTTGACTTAGATATTTCTTCAGGATAAAACTGTTTAACTCTCAGAAGTTTCAAGTTATTGCTTTTAACAACGAACATGTTGGTTTGCGTCTGGGGAAATGACACCCCTCAAGATGTGTTTTGTCCTTAAATATGTGAAACATGTAACTACTAAATAATTTCTTCAGTTTTCAATGTTCCTGAACATTAAAAATCAGAGAAACACAAATTGACAAAGGGTGGACACTGCCTCAACATAAGATGTGTAAATAATACAGACTATACGTTTTGTTTAGAAAGGATATTATGTCTCTGGTAGGTTCTAGGTAACTTCTCTTATCAATGATAGATTTCATTGAAAAGCATTTTACTGTTAACAATTTCGAATCTTCAATACAACCTAGATGTCTGTTTACACAGAGAACATATACTCCCGAAGTTTATGCAGATAAATAAACCTCTAGTAAGTATTGAATACTTTCCAATCTGTTAGTCTGCTATCACAAGGCTGAAAGTTGTGAAACGAGATGTCTTTCGAAATGCCATGCATCTTATTTCAATAAACATAATAACAATTGTTGAATTCAATTTTAGATTTTCCCGTCGATTGATTGAACCGAAGTGCTCGGTCTCAGGTTGACATGTCGGCTTCTTGTGCAGATGCTTCAATGGCGGCTGTTTGACACCTGGGCTACCTTTCCATATGACTTTCATGCATCTAATAAAACTAAGAGAAAACATCATGGTGGTTGGCAACGTGCTCTCAAACGGACACCTTTATATTGCACAACTATTCCTATTATTGTCAGTCCAAACTACCGTTCACTTCATAACAAAATATGCATCTCTAGTCTCTCTTGTCATCTGATACTCATCACAATACGGCGATAGTTCCATTACAAGAAACGTGGCTCCATGAACTTTATAATGACAACCTGGTTTCTCTACATGGTTTTACATTGTTTAGACAAGATCGAATATGCTCTAGAAAGAAAAGAGGTGGAGGTGTTGCAACCTCCATTCATTCTCAGTGGTCAACTTCAAATAATATGTGATTTTCTTTCTCTAGTGACTTTATTGATTGTATAACAGTCAAATGTCGTCCGAAACACTTATCCAAGTTTAAATACGTCTTCATCTCAAACATTTATGTTACTCCTGGTTGTTCTGCCTCGGATCTATCTGATTTTGCTGATGAGTTCACAGCATTCGCTGTTACACATCTTGAAAACTGTTTGTCAGTTGTCCCAGGAGATTTCAATACATGTGACTGTTCTTTTCTTGAATCATTAGGTCATGTCAATATTGTCAAATTTCCAACTCGACTTGATAAAACACTGAATCTAGTATTTATTAATGATTCGGAAATATATGAAGCACGCAGACGTGCTCCTATTATGAACTCTGATCATTTTATTAGTCGGATATTACCTAAGATATATAGAAGATCTCATTCTAATATCTCCTCATATCTGTCCAGAAAAACACAACAAAGATGTTACTCACAAGAAAATGTGCTCAAACTAAGACGTATGTTAAATGACACAAACTGGGAGCTTTTCACTGAACGCACACTGGATGATACTATTTCCAATTTGACTGACTATCTTAAATTCTGCCTTGATGTATGCTGTCCAAAACAGATACTTTTCAAAAGAGTAAACCGTTTCTCTTCCCCTCATCTCAAAAAGCTTCGAAGAGAAAAAGAGAGACTGTACAAGATTAAGGATAAATCTGGTCTTAGGATGATAAACATCCAAATTAAACCCGAAGTAAAGAAGCTAAACAATATTTATAATCAAAGAATTTTGTCATGTAAAACTCCAGGGAACATGTGGAAGCTTTTCAGAGAAATTACAGGTTGTGGTAAGCATAGTACTTTTGCCCCCTCTATTGATGTAAATACTCTTAATAGATCTTTTATCCGCCCTCCTAATGTACTTTTTAGCTTCAGTGTAACAAATAACATGACCAGTGACTTTCATAGTTTTAAAACTTCTGATGTTCTTAAATGTTTAAAATCTCCTAAACCATCCCAGAGTCTAGGCCCTGATGGTATACCTCCCACTGTCCTAAGGAAATGTGCTGATATTTTAAGTAACCCACTTAGAAACATTTTCAACACTTCTTTTTCTAATAATGTTGTATCCTCTCTGTGAAAAGATATTAAAATCATCCCTGTACCCAAGTCAGGTTCTGTTAATAATGCTAAGTTTAGACCTATCGCTATTACCTCTCCTTTTTTGAAACTAATGGAGAAACTATTGTTAATAAAACTTGTTCCCTCCCTTAGCTTCTCAAACGATCCAAAGCAGTTTGCCTACAAACAGCGTAGAAGTACTTTGGACGCTGCTGCTGTGTTTCATCACAACATTGTATCCTCCTTAGACAAAGGGGCCAAGTTTGTCCGTCGTACGTTCCTTGATTATACTTCTACTTTCGACTCCGTTCCTAGGGGCCTATTGTTAAACAAGCTTAGCCTTACACAAACTGAGCCCTGGGCTATCAGCTGGCTACACTCTTACTTCTCTAATAGAATGCAGTACACGGTATATAATGGTGTATCTTCCTCTCCTTTGCTTACTAAAGCTGGAGTTCTTCAGGGTGCTGTTCTCTCTCCGTTTCTCTTTTCCTTCTTCTTACATGACTTACATCTTTCAGACAAAATCAACTTCGTCAAATATGCAGATGACCTGTCTGTATCGTTTCCCATTAAGTCTCAGTCAGACTGTTTCAAATTAAATAGCTTCCTGTGGAACATCAGTCAGTGGTCCAAACTAAATGGCCTCATTGCTGAATCCCTCAAAACGCCAGACCATTGACTTCTCCCTTAGGCATAAACAAGATCTATAAACACTGGTTAGTACTCATGAAGCCTGTTGCATTGAGGGGACTAAAATTGAAACTAAGTCTAATGCAAAACACCTCTGTCTAGTTCTATCTTCCGACCTAACTTGGTCATCTCATATCCTAACGATTTCTAAGAAAGTGTTCTGTCTAACCTACTACATTAAGAAACTTAGACAATCTGGAATCACCCAACCTTTACTTTCACAATTTGTCAACTCTCGTATCTTACCTATTCTACTTTACTGCTCCCCGTTATTCTTTCCTAGTCTACTGAAAAAGGACTACACCATCCTGAGAAGGATGTTGAAGGTAGTTAGTAGGACTAGTGGTGTAAAACTCAGTCAGCTCGTCAGTACATTAGTTGATAGGCATCTCAATACATGCGAAAAATGGTCTAAAACCATACTCTCCGACCTCCAACACCCCCTCTATTCCCAACTCTCTCCTTATATCTCATCAGGTAGAACCAGAAATCAGTATAAAATTACCTATGATCGCACAACCAACTACAGGAACTCAACGATACCATATTTGGCCCGTGTTCTAAGTGACAGAGACAATGTTAAGCGCGAAACCTATGACTTACTTTGTTGTTAACAACATAATTTTAGGCTCTTTTCTTTCTCTTTTATCTTACATTCTATAGTGAACTCCTTCTTAAACATACTAAGCTACCTAAATTATTAACATTGGCTTACTTTTTGTACTTTACTGTATTCCTTCTTTTGTGTATCTACTGGTTCCGACTATATTATCACTATGAGTATTACAAAACTGTCCTGTCATTAACCATCATGTAATATTAGTTTTGGGTTGTTTTTTGTTCGGCAATATTAACTGACAATCTTGGTTGTGAACGCCCTTATCACTATCTTAAAATTTTGTATTATGCAGGTTTACCCACATTACCACTACAAACACCGCATTAGAGCTGACAATAAAAACCCTGAAATGTTATTTCATGATTGTTTAGTGTTGTTTCAACCTAAGTTAACAGATCATCTTGGCGATAAACATTCTTAGATATCATTTCATAAATTCTTCTACGATTAGAGCTTTACTGTCACCACGCATAAACAAATCATAGCTTCCACTAGCCAATAATGAGATATTATTTATTATGTTGTTTATTTTCCTTTCTACTTCTTGGTATTTTTTTCGCATTTTATTTTATTATTGCGTTTTTTCGTTTTTGTTGTTCTTGTTTTTATATTTATTTTTTGAAATACTCCTTTTAAATGTTTGATAAAATTAGATGTAATATTGTAGATACGTGCTGAAAATTCCACACTGTACCACTAATATTGTTTCTGGAATAAAGCAAAATTATTATTATTAGAAGTTAATTGGTGGATGGTGACTAGTTATGGAATCCAGGATGCGCATTTCATCCTATTAGTGACTCGTCACTGGATGCACCTGCATTCCACAGTGAGTGATTATGATCCCACTGAGGCTCGAACCCAGTGTCCATAGTTTCAAACGCCAAAGCGTTATCCACTGGACCACTTGGGCCACGAGAGCCACCTCTTATGTTATTATTTGTTTAATTTGATTTTAGATTTGGTATTTGAAAATATGGGCACTGGGTTCGAGCCTCGGTGGGAACACCTTCACTCACTGAGGAATGCAGGTATATTCACCTGACGATTCCAAAATAGGACGAAATGCACACCCTGGATTCCAGTGCTATTCACCATCCACCAATTAACTTATAGTAATACCAAGTTTTTATCTCTAAATCTGACGAATCGAACCAAAGTTTTCTAGAATACTTTATGTTTATAAATGTAAAAATGTTTCTGTTTCCTATAAATGAAATGAGTTTTCCATTACTGGCTATTGATCTAACACCGTATTACTATCGTTGTCTTCGCCAATAAAAAAAAATCATTTTCCTATTAACAGCCCCAATTTAACCGATTTCACATTATTATCAAGCTTCTCAGTCGATTTCTTTTTGTTCTATTTAAAACTACATAACTAATTAATTTTATTGTGTTTCCATGTTTCCCTGCTTGTCTCATCATCATTATTTTCATCCCGATATCTGTTACCATAACTACGACTGTCGTCATTATTATTTCCGTTATTAAATTTTACTTACCTTATGTTTATTTTTTTGAATACTGTAGGGTGACGGGGGAGGGAGAAAAAGCAATACACTTATGGACAAGAAAGTTACATACCCTATTACAATTCTACCCCTCATTATCACTGTTTTTAACTTGACTCACGTTCAGTTTTAGCTGAGTTCTACCCAATCCCCTCAAATATATATTGTGCCACTCAGTTTACTCGTCTGATTACATTTCAGTTTCTAACTTACTAAGTCTTTCTGTATTACATAACTGTTATTTAAAATTTACAGTCCTATTGATACATATTTATAATTTCCAGTTTTGCTCATTGTTAATATGCTGCTGCACTCATACTCCGTTAAATCCTATCTGTTCTACCGTAAAATGAACTAATCCACTTACTGGCTTTCTTATCTTCTGTCCATTTGATCAACTTGTATTTTACCTTATCTCATTCAGTACCTTAATTTGTCTTATAAATGTTCACCTACATCACCTAATATTATATGAAAAGCTGAGAAATTTTATGAAATTTATGAATTTATGAAATTCTGCTGTTATAACTTGCTACATAAAAGCGTTGAAATGATTTGTAAATCTTAAATTTTCTAAGTATTGAATAGCTATCCAATACCGTTTAGGATTATCTAAAGATATGCACATCTACCACCCTAACAGTGGACAAGCTGAGGACACTGAGGTTAATAAGCTAGCCGGTCAGCAGTTTAGCCACTGGATTTGAATCCAATAATCTTCTGAGTCTCCAAGTGTTGGTTTGTAGGGATTTGATTGGTTACAGAATTTCATCATGAGCTGACATCAGTTAGAGAACCATTGGAAAACCTGGGAGTACTGGACAGCTGTTTCGTTCTAGTTTGGGACTCTTCAGCAGTACGCACCCACCGGGATTCGAACCCAGGACCTTCAGCATACCCTGAAATAGACTCAAACATGAAACTGAGGATTCATTTCTCTGATTTTTAACCAAGGATTTCTAAAAAGCACAAACCTGACAGAATGTGAACTACATATCAATTATCAAATTTAAATGTAAAGGTGTAATGTTTCGTCAAACTGGAAAAATATGTGATCAGCACTTGGGGATACAATCAGTTACATTGACTGCGACTCAAATACTGGTTCACAAAATATTACATGATAATAAACAGTAAATATTTATCTGTTCAGATCTGTAGTAAGATGTTTCTGCTTACTTGTTTCTCTCTAGTTACAGACCTTGAATTCTTTGACTTGAATACACTATGGTAAGATGGAGATTGAGCATGATATCTTGAAGTTTCGTTATACGGATTGTATTGGCCAGGAGATAGACATAAATCCTGAAGAACAGATAAAGAAATAAACCGCATTATTTGTAAGTAACCACCTTGAACACTTTACTTAATTCTCCCCATATGACCATCAGAATTTTCCACTCTCACCGAATGTAATATATTGCTAATTCTTACTGGGAATCTCGCCTAATTCATTAATGAAAAAGATTTTTTAATCAGTCTTGAAAAAAATCTGGCAATTCGTCTGATTCTCACGGTGAAGTTAGGAATTTGTTGGATAGAGATCCATCGACCATGACTTCAAATCCTTATAATTAAATCACTATCAGCCTTTCAGCCTAAAGCATTGTCAAATATTGCAGCCGATGCTATTTCATACATTTTCAATTCAACCTTATCAAATGCAATGGAAGCAATTGGGACTAATTATATGCATCTTGAAATATGTATACAGAAAATTAGGATCTTCATTCTAAGTCTACTCTTGACTAGTGAAGTTATCATGAAAACTGGTAGATAGTGGTGCTTATTTATCACAGAGTAAAATATTTTCAACCATGGTCATTTTTACCCCGGCCGTGGGGAAATGACGTAATAAAAACATTTGATAACATTTGTCTTCTGAATGTCGTTTTGAAATTTACTAGGTGGAGAGGCTTTTCAAGACCACCATGTTAAAGTTTTATCAGATGACTATGGATATGTTATTGAAGAATGAAAAATCAACTTGGATTAATTTTAAGATGAAAGACTTCCGTCGTTGAAACCAAAAAAATAAGACACTGATGAGTAATTCTCCTTCTAATCAGATCTTCCTAAAGCTTTAATATACATAACTTTGCATAAACACATGAAATTTTAACCAATAATGGATATCTTTGTATCCAGAATAAATGTAAAATGTTTTGAATTATATAACAAGCAACAGAGGTCGATAAAGTGGGATTGAATGAATTCATCAAATTTCGGTAGAACTCCTCTTCATCTGAATACTCTACATACAGAGACATATATACTATTGGAAATACATTGGGAGATATAAGGCTGATAAGCAAATAAACTACATTGAATCAGTCGTGCAAAACGACACGTGTGAATGTTTTTCAGGCCATCTTCAAATAGATAAGGGGAGAGTGATTATTAGAGATTATAATTAAGATAAAGTGCATTACTCTTCAACTACATCACCATTAAATAAACAGTTAGTCATTTGAGAATATATCAAGAAGAAAAGCATATTGTGGACTACGGACACGATATTGACTCTGTTAAGTCATTCACTGTTGTCAACAGACAAGGAAATAGGAAATTATTTGCTTGCATTTGCGGAGGCTTGTGCAATTCGAGTTTACAAACCCGGTTTCTGTGTACAAAAAGGAAATGAACATCACTGTGAATCTACCGTAGTAATATATTTTACTAATTAACTGTTATTATTAGTAGTATTAATATTTTATTCTAGCTCCTATTATCACTGATTGATTTAAAGCTATCTTTTATCAGTAACACTATCTTTACTCATTTCAGCATTATTATTAAAACTATTATTGTTAATATTACTCAGTTAGCTGTTCTTGATTTATTCTCAAATAAATAATTGTTTATTCAAGTGATGTAGTTGAAGCGTAATGCACTTTATCTTAATTATAATCTCTAATAATCACTCTCCCCTTATCTATTTGAACATGACCTGAAAAACATTCACACGTGTCGTTTTGCACGACTGATTCAATGTAGTTTATTTGCTTATCAGCCTTATATCTCCCAATGTATTTCCAATAGTATATATGTCTCTGTATGTAGAGTATTCAGATGAAGAGGAGTTCTACCGAAATTTGATGAATTCATTCAATCCTGCTTTATTAATCGTCGTTGCTTGTTTTGATTCGTATTAGTGCTGACGGCACTACAAATATCTACGTTAACAAAAGTACAAGTATTATTTGTTTATAATTAACTTTTGATTTCCCTGTTGACTGATTAAACCAAAATTTGCAACCTCTATTGACATGTTGGCTCCTAGTACGGACGCTTTGACGATATCTGAGAATTAAGTCGAAGTAATCTAGTGGATGGTGACTCGCAGTGCAATCCAGGATGCACGAATTGTCCGATTTGGAACTTGTCTTCTGAATGTACCTGCATTATTCGGCCAACGAATCCCAAATACAACAATTTGTACATCCTGAATTCCACTGCTAGTCCCCAACCACTAGATTACTTCAAAAGTACTACTAGTTGATGCAAGTGGTGATAAGAATTAGGAAGAAAGAATGACTATGTTTACGCTCCAGTAGGTAAATAAGTTCAATATGTTATGAAACTAGAACGTGCGTAATACTGAAGTGGATAATCATTTAAAATTTAAATGTATATGACGGGAGTATAAAAAAGTAAAGAATGAGAAAGGATTAAGAAGTTTTAATGAAAGATTTCTTTATAAAATTCATCTAGGCCAAAGAATATACGAAATTTTAAACGAATTTCTTCTGAACAGATAGATTAGGATTGTTTCTCCCAATTCCCATAGTAACCTATATCTACAAAACATGAGTTGGTACTTCTTTCGGAAGGTTCGATGGAATATGTTATATAACCAGAAAAGAAGTTATTCAGTCCGCTTGATGACAGGTATCAATCAACTGAGAGAATGTCGAGCTTCTTATTCATTTCTCTTGACCCCTTCACAGAGACGAAAGAAAGAGCTCAGTGATTTACTAATTAAATTATCTAGTTGTTCTTTTTACATAATCTTTCCCACATCTGCAGCTAAAATGTGAATAAAGGTCACCCACCTAGGTAACTTATCATTTCACTGGGCAATCGACAAACTTTCCTGGCATACTGTTCAACTCATATTTTAATAATGATGTGAATGACAACGCAAGCAATGCAGTCTATCTCTCGAGTGGGATCCCAATGGGCAACGACGAGTATATCATCCGAGGGTAATGTGGAGCAGATCGTTCTAGCAGGTGATGAGATATTATGAGCAGTAGTGGGGTCGGCTGAAGAGGACAGCAGAAAATAGGACAAAGTGGAGATGTGTTTTGCTAAAGCCCTATGTTCCACTCAGAACTCAAGAAAACAATAAAAATAATAATAAATAAAACTTTGCATCCTTTAAAACAAAACTCACTTTATCTTGTATACCGAATAAAATATCATTGAATTTTCTTGGCATACTTTTAAAAGAATATGTACGTTGACATTGATTCAATCTATTATATTATAAAGTAATAAATTGAATAAATATGAGGAATAAAAATTACGAACGAGAAGAAGGAGATTAAGGAGAAAGTGAAAACAAACTGACCAAGGCGGATGAACTTCATTCATACATTCCTTCACACACACACACATACGCACGCTCGCGCGAACTGGCTGCACTTTGTCAACATCAAAGGAACATCAATATATAGGTAAACAAAGTACGCAAACAATATCAACATATATCATAACGATGAGATTTTCTTTCACATTACAGATAACTTGTCAAATACTTGGAATATTTTCTTTTTGATAACTGCAGACACCAATCGTTATAATCATGCTGTAATCTAGAATACACTGCGGTGTGTATGTGTGTGGTCTTTCGCTGATTAACCACCCCGTCAATGAGAGAAAAATTTAACGTTTTACTTTTTTCTTCTTGCTCAACAAAAGTGAATTAATTTTCAAGTAATATTTTGTAGGCATTAAACTGACTACAGGTTAGATTTCATCGTGAACCGACATTAGTCAACAAAACATTGGTAACCAGCTGTTTCAACCTAGTTCAGGATTCTCTTCAGTAGGTATACCTCTTTGAAACCACGAGGGATCAAACACACGAACTCCAATTTAAGTAGTGAATACAGTACCACTCAGCATTTGGGACAGCATACAACAGCCTATGAATTCTAAATTCTATCAATTCATCATGTAGTATATCGCCACAATCAGTCAATTTGATTGAATTTTATAGCACGGATTTTCCTCTAAATACTGTCATTTTCTCGTCGCTGGGAGAATGATTAGGATTATATATATATACATATATATATTACCAGTCTTGTAATTCTAATTTTCAGGAGTCTGTTTTGTAAGAATTAGATTTGTCTATACGAGTTTGACAGCGGATTGATATCAGTTAGAGAACCACAAAAACCAGCCACAGGGAGTACTAGATAGCTGTTTCATCTTAGTTTGTGAATCATCGGCAGTACTTACCCACTAGGTTTCGAACCACGACCTTCCGGTTACAAGGCAAGCTCGTATACCATTCAGCCACTGGGACCCAATTCAACGGCCAGCCCATGAATTCTTACTTCTACCAATTCGTGATTTAGCGCGACCACCAACCAATGTCGTCGGTGCGACATCCATCTTCACACTAGACTGGATGAACCTCACTGGTCACAACTTTTCACTAGAACTCCAGGAAACTCTGTCCTGTAGCAAGTCACTAGCAAGCACCTCTAACTGATATCAATCCGTGTCAAACTCCTATAAATAATTCTAATTTTTTCGGAAATCTTACATAAATATCAGCTTTCCCTGCATGATAATGACTGTAATTAACTAGTATGTTGCAAATTTATTTAAAACACATTTATTCTAAGGTATATGAATAACTTAAGACCAGGTCTTATACAGTCAGTGCGTTAGTGGTGGCTGGCAGCATAAGACATGTTGCAAAGCTGTTCACGAAATTAACCGACATCTTGCAAGACTACTCAAATTTATTAGAAAAAGTGTGTCCAAACCCTAGTTCACTCATAATTCTATGCTTTTTGAATGACTTAGCAAAATTTTGTTTAAAGTTACATCATGGGATTGTAAGTGAACTAGAGTAGGGATTATTCATAAAATAAATAAAGGCTTTATTCTAAGCATAATTTTTACACAGTGTACATAATTCTTGGCGCAATTTACTGCATAATATTTCCTCTTCATCCAGTCTGTAGTATATCCTCTGACGCAATACTATTAGATATGAAGAGTAGACTAAAACCTTGTGTTATCCTCTCTTCATTTTCACAAAATACTCACTAACAGTTTGAAAATCAATTGAAAATGTGAGTACATTTTGCAACTCAAGGACATAATTAAAGTGCTTATGACAATAAAAATTTTGTTGGATAGATCCTGTGATTCAAGCACATATGTATCCGAATAGACTAGCAATATGACTTATCCCGTTAGTCTTTATAGAGTGAAGGTTTACGCACAGAATCTACTCATCAGTCATCAACATATTTAACTTATGAAACCTTAGGTGAAGAAACGCATGGATATATAAATACATAAATTGAATGGTGAATAGATTTAATGTCATCCTGTCTGTTGCGAACAAATACCTGTAGACTTATAATGATAATCTGTCAGTTTATTTTAAATCCCACGCGAAACTCCAGCAATATATCCCCGTGTAAGTATTCTGTTGACTTTTTGTCGGTCGACTCAGTTTTTTGTTAGCGATTCTTTTAAATACTTGACATAACAGGTGTTTTATAATTCCACATTTTTCGCCTTTCGTCTTTTTTTCAACGAATATTTCACATAAGCAAAGATGTTTCTACTACATAAAATATCAGTTCCTTTTTTTCCTCTTTCTGAGCAAGAAAAAACATCGAGGAGTCGCAAGGAGGAAACAATTTCTCCCCCTCCCTTTCTTAAGAGATTAACTTTTAAAGTTATTCAGTTGTCTGAAATGCATAGGCTGGAAAAAAAGAACAGCACATTTTGGAGGGAGAGTCTGTTTTTTCTTCTTTAGTTTAAGGTTAAAATAAAGCGGTTGAATAAAAAGGAAGTTATGTACAGTAGTTACAAGTAAGAATTTGAAGTAGAAAAATGAAAATGTGATTTCCGAAGAAAGTAAACATGCATATACATATATATATATATATTGTTTGATCACAACAGTTAGAGTATCCGGAATTGTTGAGATTTGCATGGAGTTATCTATGCTCAGGATAGAGAGGTTTATAAACCAAGAGTTTCTATGCAAAAACACGACTTGCGTGTACAGTTATTTCGAGTTTACATGATTTTATGTCAGGAAATGTATGTTTCAGTGATTAGTGACATGAATGATTGGAATAAGAAGTTGTGATATTTGTGTTTTACAGAACAATGTCTATCACAGTGACACCATCATATTTAAGGAATAGGCATATTTTTATATTACTGTTTACTTTAGTTTAAAAAAAACGGGAGTTAAACAGTTTCATTAATCGGATATGTGCTTTTTTGCACCTACCACTTATCGTAAACCAACTAGTTTTCTGAATACATTAAACATGTAACTTCCCAAAAGTGGTTTGTTATTATGAACAGGCGACTTTAGGCATTGGTGCATATAAAATCACTAATAAATAATGTATAGAAGTAAATAGTCAGTCGAAAGATGTAATCTCGAGAGTGGTGATGCAAGAGAATAACGAAACAGTTACTGGATTTCATCATGAGTTGACATCGGTTAGAAAACCACTGAAAAACTTGAGAGTACTGGACAGCTGTTTCGTCCTAGTTCAAACCCAGGACCTTCTGACTACAAGACGAGGGTCCCAGTGGGAAGTCGTGGTCGGTAGGAAGCAACAGGTTGCGCATGGGGACATTAACTCGCCAAAGACATTGGCTAGCAGTAGCGCTATATCGTGAATTCGCAGAATTCGGAATTCATGGACTAGCCATTGGATAGGGTTCCAGTGTCTTAATGGTCTACGACCTCGCATTGTAACTGTAAGGTCCTGGGTTCGACCACTGGTGATGGGTGCGTACTGACGAAGAGACCCAGACTAGGACAGAGTAGCTGTCCAGTACTTCCAGGTCTTTTAGTGGTTCTGTAACCGATGTCAACTCATGATGAAATCCTGTAACCGATAAATCAAATCCCTATAAACCAATCCTTGAAAACAGTTACTATTATGTGGTCGAAGGTTAACTGAAACCGTCAAAATGATGAATAAGGAAACACTTATGTTAGATGGGGAATTAACTTTAACTTCTTGAACAAACTGGTCGAAGAAGCAGTAGAGACAGGACTCCAGGTGAACATAGACAAGACGGAGGTTATGAAAATAACCAACCAACAACAAAAGCAGCAACATCCAGCACCAATCACCATCGACGGGAGGGATTTGAAAGAGGTTACTTCATTCACTTATCTAGGGAGCATTGTCTCAACTACAGAAGGAACGGACGAGGATTTCAAATCAAGAATCGGAAAGGCGAGAAACACATTCATCAACCTGAAACCAATCTGGAAATCTTCGTCACTCAGCATCATTAACAAAATTCGTATTTTCAATACAAACGTCAAGTCAATTCTTCTATACGGATCAGAAACTTGGTGGGTCACAAAGAATATTTCCAACAGGTTGCAAACCTTTATCAACAGCTGTCTTCATTCTATACTGAAGATCAGATGGCCGGAAAGAATCGCCAACAAGAAACTATGAGAAGAAACAAAACAAGAACCAACCGCCCAACAAATATGCAGGAGAAATTGGAGATGGATTGGACACTCGCTGAGAAGGCCACTGGGTGACATCGCGCGTCAGGCCAATGCTAGAGTGGAACCCGAAAGGGAAGCGGCGAATGGGATGTCCAAGGGTGACATGGAGGAGATCATGTGAATAGAAGTTGAAACAGTATGGACTAACATGGATGCAGGTGAAAAGTACAGCAGAAGACAGAAACAAGTTGAGACGTGCAGTTGAAGCCCTATGTTCCACTAGGAACCCAAGGGAATAATAATAATATATAATAATCTTGAATAATCACTTTGTCCATCGTTCAGATATTATTTTAAATGTCAGTAGTCGATAGCTACGTCGTATTATAAATGGTGAGTTTCGCGTTTAGGTAATACCGAAACTGCCACCATACCCAACGGGTATATCCAGCTGACCAGCCCTAAAGGCAACAAAATGAATATGCTGAATTATACATCTTCTAAGACAATATCCTACAAGCCTCATTTAGCTCCCCTTATAGAGATTCAGAAAATAAGACCAGCTGCAATCTAATGCCGGTCTTCACATTTGTGAGATAAGTTATTAAATATATGTTAGAATAAATTTGAGGAAAATCATAAATGAAAAACAACTTTGTCAGCTTTAGTATTGTTGTGAAGATAAGTAGTCAGTATAGGAACAATCTAAATGACTTACTCACTTTTCATCCACTTTACAAACTTCATACGCTCCAGGAAGAAGCCATAATCCATTATTAGTATTAGTTAAAATTGGGGATGGTTTCATTCTTCCTGTGTTTTTGAAGCTGTAGGTAAGTGGACGTTCAACGTGTATTCGCTTAATATTATAATGTGTAGGACTTGGACTTTTCTGATATGAGAAACAGGAAAGAAATAACCACCGGAAGATAAACTTAGTCAAGTGAAAATTGACTGTCAAAAATGTATATTGCTAATACTGTGGAACATAATACATGTCGTAGTTTAGCTGGTAGAATGTTGGACTAACAGTTGAGAGGTTACTGGTTTGAATCCTTCTACAGTCCAAATTTCCACTTCGCCTTCAATTATAACTCATAACATGAATGATCTCCTTCTCGCACGATCTCCTCCATGTTACCCTCGTCGTTTTCCGTTCTGGTACTATTAGAGTTTGGCCTGGAGTGTGATGTCATTCGACGGTCTCTTAGATGTCGCTTAGTTTACTTGGTTGCTGATTCTCCAGCTGATCCAAAGTTCAGTAAAACAGTTAGGATTGGTTGTGGAGCTAGCGACCCTCCTCTGGAAGATCACTCACTCGGAAACTTCAGTGCACAAAGAAAATCTTGATGGTTTACTCAGGTTTATTACTAACATTCATTGAGTAAAAGACAATAAGACAGTAAAAGTATGACGATTCCTTAACCATACATACTGTGTTCATATTACTTTTAATAGGTTATGAATATACTAAGAAAAATGTCCAACTTAACTTTCTGTCGTCTGTAACTTCCACTCTTACGCATACCTAAATAACAACAACTAGGACGAAACAGCTGTCCAGTACTCCCAGGTTTTCCAGTGGTTCTCTAACTGATGTCAGCTCATGATGAAATCCTCCATACAATCAAACAAAATCCCTACCAAACCAATAATTGAAAATTAATCTGATGCTCACTAGTGACTGGCCCTATTCAGGCAGTTAACCTGGGGTTCTAGTGGGAAGCCGTGACCAGTAGGGTACAGCAGGTTGAAGATGTGACAGTAACTCATCTAAGAAGACATTGCGAAATGGTCGCGCTATGTCGTGAATTGGCAGAAGTTAGAATTCAAGGACCATTGGATCGGGTCCCAGTGGCTCAATGGTCTACGAGCTCGCCTTGTAACCAGAAGGTCCTGGGTTCGAATCCCGGTGGGTGCGTACTGCTGAAGAGTCCCAAACTAGGACGAAACAGCTGTCCAGTACTCCCAGGTTTTCCAGTGGTTCTCTAACTGATGTCAGCTCATGATGAAATCCTCCATACAATCAAACAAAATCCCTACCAAACCAATAATTGACAATAAGTTAATTTCTGAGTGCCTCGGATATCGCCTTTACGGATATGGATTTGAAACGCATGAGTTCAAACTCTGGTCACGTAATTACTTTATTCAATACTACAAATACTATCATATCTTTCTACCTCAACAAAAGCAAAAGAGTAATATGATATGGACGTTTCTTTCGCTCATCAGCTAAAATGGTCTTGTTTCTCTCTTGTGAGGATAATATAACCAGAATGACATCTTAACACCCATATTCTCCATGGTTAGCGCAGCTCAACAGTACACTGTTTCTTTCCCTATCAAATGAAATAGTTAAGCTTGTTGGAGAATTAAACTACAAATATTTTCTCAATAATTCCAGGGATTTTCAGAGGTTTCTCTTTTTTCTATATGTTAGTTCTTAATATTGTCTGGACTGAAACTAACTAAAAGCTCAGAGACATAACTTGTAAATAAGCATTATCACACATTGTATCTGGTGATTTCGGATTATCTTGGATTGGCAGACTGATATATATGTGTGACAAACTTATAACTGACACTGACTTGATTTGTGGTAACAGACCGATAGCCACGTTTCACGTCAAATTCAATCATATTTGAAGGGTGATAAGTAACAGTTTACATGCCTGATTTTTTCCTTTTTCTTATTCTGAGCAATATTTTACATTACAAGGATGATATTTTCAAATCCCTTATGATACAAATATCAAAGTAAGCACTGAGTACACATAGAGATATAATAGATTAAGAGAGTTTTATGATTAGATACTCGTCATTTACTAGTGTGGTGTGCCTAGTCCCTTGTTTGGTGCAGACTGAATTCTATCGTCAGTCAAGCTTGCAATGTGGTCACCATTCTAGATGGCTTGCTATCAGAGTGTACTGTGGATTGTTGATATTGGATGGTTAAGGACGATCGGTAGGAAGCCTTCTGAGATTCGAACCGGCGTCACCCAGTGCTGCAGTCACAGATTTTACCATTGAGCTATTCAAATACATTCCCACAGGAGGTCAGTCGCGATCCCGAATAGCTCAGTGGTAAAGTCTGTGACTGCAGCACTGGGTGACGTGGGTTCGAACCTCAGAAGGCAAATGAGTTCCTTCAAGGTTGCAGATATACCTTGCTCACTGGTAAGTACCAACTAGCACGAAACCTAGCTAAGACGGGGTTTCCTACAGACTGCCTCCAACCATCCAATGTCAACAATTCATAGATCAAGATAGACAACTAAGTATCCTATTCGTCTTACAAAGTGAACCTTTTGTGATGATATGTTTATATCGCCTTGCATTTTTCAGGATACTACTTCCTGATTAAAGGCTATCAAGTGAAAATGGATTTCTAACACAGATCGATTATTTCAATAGCATAAAAAAGAACGAGAGTAGAAGTAAATAATTACTGATAATTATTACACACGAAGTGGGTTCCATTACTCAGTAGCTTAGTGAATCAGTCTATAGGTCTTGAAGCTGTGTAGGGTAAATTCTCAACACAGAAAGATATTATCAATAATCAGAATACAAATTCATTCTGAAAATGGGCTCTGAATGTTTATCTGATTACTAGCTGTTTTAAGTAGTCAGTATCCAAATATTCATTACTTACATAACAAAGTGTGGAATACATGTGTTACTAATAAATGTGTAATCATATATTTATACATAGTGAATACATTTTTTTACAAGCTGAAAAGGTTACACCTCAAAACCACTCTTCATCTTAAGGTCCTATTTTATTCTACTTAACTGTGTTCACTTATGTGCAAAAAACTAACACCTTCGATCTTCACTTTTAGAGGGTTCATTTTTCATGAGTGGAAATAACAAAGTATTTTAGTATTAATTAATGAAGTGAATAATACGATGTGGTTTTAAAGACACTAGCAACTCAAAGGTATTTACTGTTTAAGCGATTCGCGGACATATACCTGCTGCACGTAATTGGCTAACTCAGTAAACAGCCTTGCTGTTGTTAGCGCCTTTAAAACGATTTTGTATAATACTACTGGAGCTGTAAGATTGTAGTTCTAAACAAATTAGTTTCATGCATTAACACAGACCTAAAGGGAATTTTTTAAAAATTATTTTATTCCTTTAGGTTCCCCATGGAAAATAGGTCTTCAGACTAAAACCATTAAGTAACGGTAGCAGTGGTATTTATTATTACCGGATGGGCTTACTATCCTCATACCCAACCTTCCCTCTTTAACAGTCCTATTATTGGCTTTACGAAGTGAAGGAGTGCATCTGCGGCCGGGGATCAAAGCCCGGACCACATGAGGCGTGGTTGGCGAACATTTTACCTCTGTGCCACAGACGCACACCTAAAAGAAATACCACATCAGAAATGCTGTGTTCAACTATTGATTATCATCCAGCTCATTTGTGCATTAAGCTTTATGTATAACAGTGTTATACAGTCACCCTTTTAGAAATTATAACATGTTCCATGTTCATTTGAAGACGTTTTTCCCACGAAAAACATGTAGCAGCTTTACAGTTTTAGACAATTAATTTTTGAAAGAATCCCATAGTTTGTTTTTAATCAGTAAATTAAATGCAACTAATTTAGGTTGGTATTCCACTAGGTAATAATATCATAGGCAATGGTTTTTAAGGCCATTCTTCCAACTCCAGTAACAGTAGATGTCAGGATAACTTTATTAGTAATATTGCTGCACCAGAAACATAACCAGTCTTTTGCTAGTATTCCAGTCGCGTGAACGAAATGCACGCCTACAATGGGTGGCTGGTGTAACTGCTCGAATGAAGTAACCTGAAAAAATAAAATACACACAAGGATGTGTAAATGGTAAAAGGTGGATATAAAGGGGATAACTCACAGGCATCTGTGATTTAAACCAGTTTGAACGATCGACTACAGCATATTTATCCCATTCACTCTTCGGTTTTGATTTCTGTAACTGGGATTAGAAAGAAGGGGTACAAAATAAGGACTATAATCAATTCAGAAAAAGGAAGAGAAAATAATTGTTTGAAAAAATTGTTGATATGAATATCATATTTAAGACTGCTGTTTTTATATTCGTATGTAATGGAATCTGTGACCTTACTGATAATAATTTATAGTAGCAACAATTAACAAGAAGTCCTGCTCAGCCTGGGTGAAAGATTTACAATTAGATGTACCTAAAGGACACGAAATCTAAACTCTGTAGTACCCTGTCACCCACTGCCAACTGTTTCATCACAGTCAAAAAACAGGACATTTTAAAGTAAATTCTGTCAAGACTTAGAACTGTAGACAATAGTATCGGTTAATCTTCGGTAAAAGTCAAAAGCTTTCCTCAATATACCAGTAAAACCAACCAGTCTCATGACTTTAGTGAGCGGAGTTTCAATTGCATTTAGTGAACCACTTGTGAAGTCGCAAGTATAGCTGCATATACTATAGTTAGAAAAGAAATTAAGGTTACCAGACAGTATTATAACCTCGCCTGGTTTACTGATCACGCCAAAGGACTCTTGAATTGACCATCACCTGCAACTCGCACAGAAATACCACCAATAGCTGGCACATAACTGCCTGTCACTGGACACCAGTCCCTCAACGAGAGCAGAAGTCCTGAATGTGGTCGAGCTGCTGAAGTCTGGGAAGGCAGCAGGACTTGACGGAATTCCCTCCGAGGTACTGAGAACGAACCCAGAGACTGTAGCAGACATGCTGATGCCATTAATGCAAAAATGTTGGAAGGAAGTTAAGGTGTCTATTGACTGGAAAAAGTCTACCTAGTCAAACTGCCAAAGAAGGATGACTTAGACCCTCGAAAGAACTGGCGCCGAATCACGATCTTGTTCACCTCAAGTAAAATACTAAATCGCATCATCCTGGAGAGAATAAAAGATGCACTGGATACAGAACTCCCACAACAAGCTGGATTCAGGAAAGGCAAATCGTGTGCTGATCAAATCGCAACTCTACGCATCGTCACCACAGAACAAAGCATAGAATGGTAGTCAAACCTCTACCTCAACTTCATCGACTTCGAAAAGGCCTTCACCAGACAGCGTAGACTGTGAAGTAATCTGTAAACTGCCTCAAAACTACGGCGTGCAGTGCCCAAGGTTGTACGACAATGCCACCTGTCAGGTGATCCTCAATGGGAGACTCAGCAAGGCGTTCGAAGTACATACAGGAGTAAGACAAAGCTGCCTGCCTATTATCACCGATGATATTCTAAATTGTGGTTAACTGGATTATGCTTCAGTCTATTGGGGACAAGAAGTCAAGAATACGCTGGACGACCGATAATAAGACTCTAGAAGATCTGGATTTCGCGCATGGATAATTTATGTCTAGTGTCGCACAAATTCGAAGACTTGCAAGCGAAAACTAACAAACTGGCTGAAGAAGCTGGCAGTGGAAACATAACTAAAAGTGAAAACAGCGAAGACGAAAGGGATGAAGGTAACCAACTAACCAATAGCAACAACAGCCAGCACCAAACACAGATAATATCAGTGGGATAAATCTGAAAAAAGTCGCTTCCTTCATTTATCTAGTCACCATCGTTTCAACCGCAGGCACAGGCATGGACAATGATGTCAAGCTGGCCAGAATTGGAATGGCCAGGCAGACTTTCATCACTTTGAAACCAGTTTGGAAATCTTCTTCACCCCACAGCCTAGAGAACAAGATTGACTTTTCCAACACAAATGTTAAGTCAGTTCTTCTACATGGGTCACAAACTTTACACGCGCATCACGAAAAGCATTTCCAACGGCCAGCTGTAGACTTTTATCATCATCTGCCTTTGCTTCACATTGAAGATCAAATGGCCGGCCAGAAAGAATCAGCAAAAAGAAACTATGGGAACAAAACAATCAAGAACTGATTGATTAACAAATATTCCGAAGGAAATGAAGATGAACTGGGCACACTCTGAGGAAACCGTTAAGTGACACAACCTTCCAAGTCAATGCTCGAATGGAACTCAGAGGGAAACGACGAGTTGGGCGCGGACCCGTGGGTGACATGAATGATATCGTGAGAGGAGGTGATGACAGACTATGGGCAATCTTGGACCCAGCTAAACAGGACAACAAAAAATAGGAAAAAGTGGAGGTGCATTGTTGAAGCCCTATGTTCCACTCGAAACCCGAAGGAAGAGTAATAATATTATAATAATAGACAGTATTATAGACCACGTTATTGCTTCGATAGTCCAGTGTGCCTGCCGATAATCTAGTCACTATAAAACATTAAGCGACTGTATGTGAAAACCTTCCGACACTTTTTCATATGCTGTAAGCCTTTAATCATTACCTTCTTATATAAAAATCTCACCCTAAATGTTGTTTTAGATAACATAAGTGAAATAAGATCCTTTATTTCAACAGGTAGAAGTTTTATTGCATTTCCTCTGTCAAATAATAATCATCTCTGCTTTGCTGTATAATCTTAGATTTTATTTAGATGAAATAAGAGAATTTTCGTTAACAAACCCGCTTCAGTGTTTCATTAGTAAGGCAATTTATGGATATTCTCGTCTTTGAAATACCTCAGGTACTTTCCTACATGATGATATCACAGATCAGAAAATTTAAGCTTAAGGACTAATGTTAGCTGCTAAAAGTGGTTAGCAATTACGTTATGTCGTAAGGTAAATTATCATTAAATATTGTCTGTCACCTTATTCTGATGAGGTAACCGACTAGTTATACAACCAGAAATCTAGTCCTTGGTACGGCATACAGCAAACAATGTCAACAGATAACAGACATCATTTAGAGATAAAACAGGGCTTTGTCGTCCTTTAGTTTTGCATATTCTAGATAACACAAATTTACTGTCACATGGACAAATAAATTGGATTGCCGTTAGTATTAGGCATTATAAGAGCATAATTAATGATGTATTATATTGTTGTCTCCTTGAAGTTCTAAAGTTTCTTTTGAATATTGCAGAATATTGATTGTTTCAAGTATGATCACGGTATGATATCAACTGGACAACCACTGAATACCAGGGAGTACTAGACAGCTGTTTCGCCTTAGTTTGGAATTTATCAGCAGTATACATCCCATGGAGTTCGGACCAAGGACCTTCTGGTTACAAGTCAAGCTAGTAGACTACTCAGCCACTGAGATCCGACTTAACAGCTAATGAATTTTATCAATTCGTGATTTGCCAATGGCTAATGCCAATGTTAAACTTGAAACAAATGGAATTCCTACAAACTAACACTTGAAAATATTCATTGTGTTCAGACTGTGTGTAATAAATGACTACGATGAGATGCGTAAATCTTTCTTTAAAATCAGAAGAAAGAAAGAAAGAAGTTCATTTAGAAACCTCTTTAACACAGTAATACTTTCAACCGACGAACCGAAAGTTTATAAAATACTTAAACTTAGTCATTTCAGACCAAGTTAGTAATGACACTCGATGGTCGATGCAGGTGATCGGTGAAGATGTTAGTCCAAGAAATAACTCCATACGAAAGTGTGTTCTGATAGCAGTCAATGTGGACTATAAAAAGTGCTAACAGTATTGAACAGTCAGCTTAGAACTACTCAAGTCTTTCTTTAAAACATCATCAAAATATATCTCGACTGATTAACTAAGGAACATATTTTAGAGCACTTCATACAATGTATTTTATTTTATGGATTTTCTAAAGGAACGTCAGTCGACAACCACGAACTAACAGACTGAAAATATGAAACCAGAAGTATGACGGGAAGTTTCCATGAGAATTTAATGTCATACTGCGGCTAAATTAAACTTTTTCCTTGGTATGTCCGGAAGATTTCCACTTATGAGATTACTCACAACTACTGTCAATGAGTCGGGGAAAACGACCACCAACGGTAGATTGATGTGAACTGTGTCTTAGCTATCTTAATCAACCTGACACCACATGTTTCTTATGCGGTAAATGGAATGTAGTAGGGTTTAGCCGACATCACCCTTACAAGCTCTCACGCATCACGTAAAGGATGACTTAAATTAATTCTAATTATGTCCTTACATGAGTGTACCGATGAAAATGATGGCTTTAAACTGAAACTTCCAGTTTCATAAACAGAATTTGCACAATCGCAGTGAATTTAAGGACATGTTTAGTAGTTATAATATTAATGAGACTGATAAATTCAAATCTTAGTCTGAACTCAAGGCATTCACTATGGTGGGGTCAGCGATAACCAAAAAAGATATCAGGGATAAAAAGGTAATAGGACGTATGTTGAGGACGCATACATCTCCTAACGCCTTCAGCACCGAACTAACCGTGTCACATTTATTGTTTGGAGTACTGGAGATAAGACATGATACTATAGCTTGCTCGTACCCTCAATCTCAACCATATAAATTTAAAAATACAGTAGTGAATCGCTCGTAAGCGTTCAGGACGTCGAGAAAACTTGCAACTCATATAAATAACAATATGATACAATACAAATAACTTTTAAAATCTTTTTAGGCCCTCATATTCCTTGGGCTTACACAAATAATGTATACTTCAAATCACTCGCAAAATGACTTAACACTTCATACAGGTGGTTTAAAGATATTTTGAGATTAGAAAGTAATTAAAGATCACCGACTGCTGAATTGGCTAGCGATATTCTGAAAACTTAGAATCGATATTTACAGGCTGGCTAAATTTTATTTTTGTTCCCTAAAAAGAAGGAGGAGGACAAGGATTAGAAATTAACCTCCGATATACGCTCATAAACTTTCGGCTGTATATAATTCTCAGCACATTTATTCCGTCACTGAAATATAACAGGATGACACTGTATTCATGACATTTTAATATGACATAATGATGACAAGTAATGATATTTTAACCAAAACTTTAAAAAATCATTTGTTGCTTGATGAATATAACTGCAACACTGCACAGAATATGAGCTGGTTATTCAAAATTAAAACTTTCAGAGGTCTATTTGTGTACATCAGAATAATGACTGAATGGATAGAATAACTATTACTTTCATTTAGTCAAGAAAAAATATCTCTCTTTGCATAGTAATATAATTTGCTAGTGTGGAATTATTTGTTCACGTATCTAATGCGCCAACAGAAATTATTCATTTTTTTCAAGTGAAATAAACAAAAGAAAGTGAAAACTAGTCTGTTAAAGCTGCGTATGATCAGATTAAAAGAGGAGTAGTAAACACGACCTAAAAGTGTACAACATTGACGTTGCATTCATAACTAAAACACACTAAGGGAGTGTGTAACACATAGTGACTCAAACAAATGTATATATCTTCCTATTAAAATTCCCACGAATTCACTATTTCTTATTGGTTGACAATTCGACTAAGCAATAAACCGCTTTTTCCTAATCAAATGACGAGTCGAATTTACGTGTTCCAGTAATTAGCAGTAATCTCTGAATTACTCCTGGTCCAAGTGGCCTAGCGGATAACTCTTTGGAGTATAGAACTATGTGCACTTGGTTCGAGCCCTAATGGGAATACTAGCATCACTGGGGAAGGGGTACTTCCAGTGGACGAGTCCCAAATAGGACGAAGTGAGCATCCTGCATTCCAATACTATTCACCACCTACCAACTAACTTTTTGAGTTTCAGTTTTTCTACTTATGAGTAGTTTGCAAATTCTACTAAAATATTTTCGCTTATGAATAACATTAAAGTAATAAAGCTCTCAGCTAATTACAATACAGAATTTAAGTACTTTTAGTCTAATTAAAACCAAGACTCACTTAACAGTCGCCTAACTACACCTTGTATGTTAAAATTCCGCAGAAAACTGTAATTATTTCCTTGGTGTTTATGAAACTAGGTTGTATTTAAAAGCTTAAATCTGAGTCTCAGAGACTTGCTGTTTACCGGTTCGAATTCTGCCACAACCTAAGTTATTCTACTACATGTTTAGTGATCAGGAAGTGTCGTAGGGAGAAGATTAAATACTTATGTGGGATTTTCTTCATCTGTTACACAATTTGCCCAAACTAATCAACAGTCCAATACAATCTGATTAACTCCAAATAATTATTGCTATTCCTCTGTAACACTCTCCTAACAAAAGAAACTCGTGTACTGAAATCACTTATAATGTATTAATATTATGTAAAAGTAAATATTAAGCATGGCAGACCAATTAAAGGCTACTCGATGCTTCGTAACTAAAAGGTGGAACTTAAAGTACCTGATGAAGCTGTCATGCTAACTGTGTTTGACTTCAATACAGATATCTGATCCCTAATACTTAATCTCTAGTTAACATTACACAGAGGATGAATTATTTGGTTGAACAACAATAACCTGGTGGGCATGCTTTTCCCTTTAAGCTTTGCTAATACTCACTGAAGACCGTGGATAACATGGGTATTCTCCCCATTCAATTCTTGATATCAACACCAAATCTTTAAAAAAGCCAGCACATCTCTTCGGACTAATCATCTACGTCCGTAAAAACAAGAAACGAAAGTTCTCTTTTGTTAACGACCCATGTGAAACTGACTTTATCAGCTGTGCTACGCCGCTACCTTTGAAATACAAATGAAAACGCTTCTCACTCTAGTCAGAAAAGCCAGAAATGGGTAGCATCTTTCAATTTACGATTTAACATCTTTTGAATCAGTATCAATAGCGACATTTTCTTCCTTCATGTTCCCCGGTGGAACATAGGGCTTCAAGCTAGTGACTTGAAGTTTCTGTAGCAGTGTTTATTTTGAAGGATGGGGTTGCTAGCTTCATGCCCAACCTTTCCGCTTCACCCGCATTAATCCTGGATTAGTGAGGTAAAGGAGTGCGTCGGCCGGGGATCGAACCTTGAACCACGTGCATGGTCGGCTGTGGAGCGTGAGAAGATGAGGTTCATGTTACATGTCGCAAAAACTCGAAAATTCTACAAGTGAAAATCAACAGGTTAGTAGGGGAGGTTGAGAAGACAGAACTTCAGGTGAACATAGAGAAGACTGATATGATGAAGATGCCTTACCGATAACAAGCACCAGTCATTATCAGCAGAAGAAATCTAAAATAGGCGCCTATTTCACTTACTTCGGTAGCGTCGTTTCTGGTGAAAATGTCAAAGCCAGCCATGACCAGATTGAAAAAGCAAGACAGGCGTTCATTACTCTGAAGTCAGTGTGAAGATTTACTGCAGCCAGAAGAAGGAACAGCATCCAAATTTTCAACACTAATGGGAAGTCAATGGTCTTATATGGTTCAGAGATTTGGCGTGTTACAAAACCGTTTCCAACAAGCTACAGATTTTTATCAATAGTTGCATTCACTCTAAATTGAAAATCAGATGACCGGCCGGAAAAGAGAAGAAAAATGGGGTTCTAGTAGGTAGCCAAGAACCTATTACTTAACACACATGCAGAACAAAATGGATATGTATTAGACACATACTAAGGAGACCTTCAGATTACATAAACCACTAGGCGCCTCAGTAGAAGCCGAATGATAAGCACCGGATTGTAGTCGTGTGGTACAAAGGACATATAATCCTGAGGCCTTATGCTCAACTCGATACTCAAAGGACGAATGATAATTTTTCTCAAAATGACATGTATTCAAACTAAAATCAAATCTTCATATTTGAAATGAGTGAATAATATTTTTTAGAGTATTTTGAAGACCGTTACTTACAGAAGGTTCCAATTCGTTTTATTGTTGATAAGAATTCTCCAAAAGAAGGTCTGATATTTATCAGACTTTATATTCTGATCTCTAATTTTATTTTCCATGTTCTCCGTATGAAATTTTCTGTTAACTTTAGTCTGAGATCCTCTGCTTCGAATAAGCTGGCGCCATTTACCTAAGGCACTGTAATTATTTGATAGCTGAAATGTTTTTGTATTTTCTAGTAAAATATTAGTTACTTATGAGTAGTTAGAGTTGTCTCAACATATATATGTATACCAGTCTTTTGACTTCTCGTAACATAACAAACTGTTGATGAATTTATAATGAACATTATTATAACTGTCGCATTGGGTTTCCAGTCGAGCATAGGATTTCATCAGTACATGTACATTTGGTCATGTTCTCTACTGTCATCTAAAGCTGGCCACGTAATTGCCCGTAGTCTCACGATCTCCTTCATTTCACTATCAGACCCACACCCAGCTCATCGTTTCCGATTCAGATTCCACTCAAGCATTGGCTTGGAAGGTGGTGTCACTCAACTCCCTCCTCAGAGTGTGCCCAATCCATCTCCATTTTCTTCGGAAAACACGTTGAGCGATAGGTTCTTCATTGGCTTGTTCCCACAGTTTCTTGTTACTAATTCTTTCTGGCCATTTTATCTTGATTATGAAGCCAGTGAAGACACTCGCTGATAAAAGTCTGTAACCTATAAAAGTTGCTTAACTTGATGCGCACTGCAAATTTCTGACTCAATTAGCAGTACTGATTGACTTTACATTGGTGCTGAGAATTCGAATCTTGTTCATTTTGCTGCTTGGTGCTGAAGATTTCCAAACTGATTTCACAGTGATGAAGGCGTACCTTGCCTTCCTGATTCTGGCTGGCCAGTAGTTGAAATGATGCTTCCCTGATAAGCGAAGGAAGTAACCTTTTTTAAATTTCTCCCGTTGACAGGGATGTGGACAAGTGGGGAATTTAGATTAGACATGATAAATTAGTGATACATATCCGTCTTCCATTTATTAATCAGGACTTGCTATGCATCAGCTAACACCACACCTTCGCGATTGTTCAACACTCTTTGGATTCACCCCCTTATGTAGTGCTTCTTCTGTCAGTCTGTAGAACCTTGGTCCTATCATGGTCGGTCTTGTAACCCATTTCTATCGAGTTCAGTGCAATCGTCGATGCATTTTCTAGCTTCTTCAAATGTGTATAGGTCTTTGGAACCACGTTTAGGCATTATTAATGTTCCTTTTTATTGTCATATTATGAAAAGGCTAACAAATGATTTACAATTATTCCCTCATGCAAACACAACATTGTATACTGCGCCTACATATATATTTTTCATATTCAGTTATCTATGATCATGAATTTTAGTCGAGCGTAATCACCAAAAGTAGGATTGAAAAGTACACACTGTTCACGGTGCTTGACAAAAGTAGACTAATAGGACAAATACTCGCCAAAAACATTGGCTAGTGGTTGCACTGTGTCGTGAATTGGAAAAAGTTGGAATTAACTCGCTGGACATTAGATCGGGTCCCAGTGACTTAACGTTCTACCAGCTCGGCTTTTAACCAGAAGGTCCTGGATTTGACTCCTGGTGATAGGTGCTTACTGATGAAGATTCCCAAACTAGGGCGAAGCAGCTGTCCAGTACTCCTAGGTTTTCCAGTGGTTCTCTAACCGATGTCAGCTAATCATGATGAAATACTGAAATCAGTCAGTTACCTACAAACCAATACCTGAATAATAATTCTAAGTCTATGGCCAAATTTTGATCACAGTTCATATAATTCTGTGTATCATATTTTTATGTCTATTCATAAATCTTATGATTGGACAATGTTTTCATGGACAATATGTGTCCTTTTCATATATACATACACCTTTTTTACTTTAATTTTGATTAATTTCCCCGAAGAAGTTCGGATCAGTTTGCTAAACAAAACTTATTTCAATTTCGCTGAGATTTTACGAATATAATTTTTACATATGTCTTATATTATTTATATATTCGCAATGATGCATTTTTGAATAAAATCTGGCGGTCAGTTATTCACCATCAATGTTTTCCTTATTTGTCGGATATCTTTATTTAAATCATTTGACTTACTTTTCATGCGCTTGGCTTCATTACGTAAACATTTCACTAAACTTACTTTTACTGATTCTGGGTGGTATAAGACCAAATCTAAATACCCGTTAAAATGTGAAGGTTTTTTATAGGGGCTACTGACTAACCCGTCAATCTGCTTCTGGTCTGTTTTACAGTCTAACATAGCTAATTCACTATTTTTATTTCCTAACTGGAAAGTGAATTGAATTCCATCTGCCACTAAGTTTATATGTATGAAGTACTTAAGGATTTGTTTAGATTTTAGCACAGTGACAATGTCGTCCACAAGTCTCTCTCTCATAACCTGGGAGCAATAGTAGACACTCTAAGAGCTTTACGTCCCCAACTATCCATAAGTATGCGTGTTACCACAGAGGGTGTTGATGATCCTGCTACCGACCAATTTGTTTGTTCACATATCTTGTTTTGAAATTTGAATATAGTGGATGATAGACATAACAGCTAGTGTCTTTTTTAACCGAAACCTGAATTAATGGCCAGTGTTCAGCTAATTTCTAACTACTTACAGAACTGCATTAATTGGAATATTAGTGTATAAATAGGTCACTTCAAAATGAATCTTCAAGTGTTGGTTTGTAGGGATTTGATTGGCTACAGGATTTTCATCATGAGCTGACATTGGTTAGAGAACCATTGGAAAACCTGGGAGTACTGGACAGCTGTTTCGTCCTAGTTTGGGACTCTTCATCAGTACGCACCCACCGGGATTCGAACCCATTATTTTTTTTAAATCTGAATTCCGTCACTTGTGAATTAATTAGCCTAATGGTGTTGCTAAATATTGAAATAGTTCATACGTTGAAGTGTTCCTAAATTCAACTATTAGCCTGATAAGCTATCCTACTTTATGTATTGTAATGGTATTATTTATTCTGCTAGGATTAATAATTCTGGGTATTGAATTTAATCATTTTGACTGACTGAGAAACAATTTTATTCAGGTAACTACATCAGCCTTAGAATCTTTGGTCATATTCATAAACACGCGCAATCGAATTGACACAACACTTGTACTGAATGTACGGAAATTCTCAATACGAAGTAAGAGGAAGTGAGGCTATATAAAGTATGTAATGAAGTCTTATGAATGCATTCCTGGGATTGCCAGAAGTAAACTGTGCTCGGAGAGTTATCCGGTTATTAATGCTGTAGCATCGTATGCTACATCAAATAAACTTATGTAATATGGAATACATACTTCTAGCTAAAAGATATATGTATTTACACCTAAATTACGTACAAAAATGAATAACCTTCTTATCGTTTCTAATTAAATCCGTCTAAGATGAGTGCTGAATTTGAAAATTTCAGATAATTTATGTCTCATTCTGTGCAAGAAAGCATTTGTTTCACAATGGTGTGACTCGATCTATTCTTGACTTTGGATTTGCAAGAGCTTATCCAAACTGTAAATGGATTTCATCAAAAACTGACATCTATTTTGAGAATATCAAACTACGGCGAAACAGCTGTTCAGTACTCCCCTCAGGTTTTTCAATGGTCCTCTAACTGATGTCAGTTCATGATGAAATCCTGAAACCAATCGAATCCCTGAAAACCAACACTTGTTTTTAGAGTAGTTAAAAACTATGGATACTAGATTGCTGCAGGGTTATAGCACTAAGTACTCCTGATCTTCCCAATTACTGTCACCGGGATCATCGTATTACACAGGCCATTTAGACAGTGGCTAACGAACAAAGAATACTCTCTTCATGAATGAATGTATGTGCTTATTTCACAAAACACAATCCATATTACTGCAAATGCATCAACAAAACAACCCATTTATGTATCGTATTATGCTTTAGATGCTGTTTCTGTCGTGAATAAGATGGGTTTGTGAAAGATGGTTCCCCACCATACTCATGAACCTGCTAGTATGGCATTTGAAGTGAGCCTTGTCCTCTATTATGAATTGATATTCTTAATTTACTTATGGCCAAAGGTTTTATTTTATCTACGCATTATTACGTATCCACTACTTTGTAAGATATCAAGTCTGGGGATGCCAGATATTCCAATCACCACTTTAACACTTATCTGCCCGTGATAAGATGATTCTGTCATTTCGCTAAACAATGTGAATAACATCCTTTTATCACATAAAGACTAATTAAGCCCACAGGTCATAATTCTTGTTCACAGCTCCCAGAATTCCATCTATGAAATAATTAATAATGAGTAAGTGACTGGTTAATATTTAATATGGTGATGCATGAGGATTTCACCAACTTCAAGGTTGACTTCAGGTGTACGCTTCTACAGAGACCCAAAAGAGGACTAAAAATGTTGTCTACTATAACTTGACTTCTAGTTATTCTCCAACTGCTATTGGCCTACAGTGAATTCTAGTGAACCTTTCTTGAGGCTTGCGACGAAGCAATCTGATAGTAGTGGACCCAACAGGTTCAATAATACCAAGACTTTACGGTCTACCAAAGGTACACAAGGTCGGTCTCCCACTTCGTCCAGTTCTGGATATGTCAGTTTTCCCTTACCACTCTATTGCAAAATGGCTAGCAGATATTCTGGAGCCTGCAAGGAAACAATTATGTACGCACTTGCTCCGTGACACCTTCCAGTTCATCAACTGCATACAAGACATGAATGTGTCTAACAAAATTATGCTGTCCTTCGATATTGAGTCACTTTTCACCAATGTCCCACTCACAGAAACGGTCTACTTCATATGCCAGTATATAGATGACAACCATCTCAATATTGGAATACCAACAACATATTCAAAGGAATTACTACTGAGATGCACTCTGAACGTCCAGTTCACATTCAACGACACCATCTATAGAAAAAAGGTGGTATTGCAATTGGGTCTCCGTTGGGCCCACTACTATCAGATTGCTTCGTCGCAAGCCTTGAGAAAGGTCCACTAAAGCCAAGCACTGACAATTTGCGACTGCATAAAAGATACGTAGACGACATATTCATCATTTGTGACAACAACAATGACCCCAGTCTACTACTGAAGACATTTAACTGTTGCCATCCAGCAATAAAATTCACTCTTGAAATGGAATACAAGTCAAAAATTCCGTTTCTTGATGTGGAACTAACAAGAAGAACTGATGAAAGCCTAAGAAGATCGATCCATAGAAAACCTACTTGGAATGGTTAACTAACAAGCTTCTATAGCTGGGTGCCCATTCAACAAAAGCGGAATTTAATTAAATCACTTGCTACCCGCATCCGACGCATCTCTATTCCCAACTTTCTGGAAACAGAATTAGATATTCTAAGAGAAATTTTCATCCAAAACGAATACCCAATAAGATTCATCGGCAAAAATATCAAACCAAGAATTCGGAGAAACGAAAATCTAATTGCACCTAAAAAGAAACTCTACATGAACTTGGATTTCAAGGGAGATTTAGCAAGCGATATTCTCAAGAGAAGGATCACATCATCTCTGAGAAGAACATTCTTTGCAGCAACGCTAAGAATAGTGTTCTCCAGTCGCCCACTGATCTGCAGAAGCCTCAAGGACAAGATTCCGCATCTGACCACTTCTGTGTGCATATATCAGTTCACCCGCTGCTGTGGAGCCAGGAACATCGGTCGTTCGACGCGCACCCTGTCCGAGAGGATTCAAGAACACTATCCAGCATGGTTGCGAAAAGGCAATAGTGGTGTAATAAGGAGTGTGATAAATGAACACCTGGTTAACACTGATCATTCCATTTCAACAAACGCCTCCTTCAAAGTAATCGGCAGAGTCAAGAACAACCTATCAAAGGCAATACGGTTTCGCCTTCTTTGTATCGCTGAAGCTCTGGCCATTCACATAGAAAGACCGGAGGTGTGCATACAAAAGAGGATTACTCAACCACTTCTACTGTGTTAGTAACAACTTTTTTGACTTGATTTTTTTGATCTTGATGACTTAATTTTGTTTCTTTGCCTGTTCTTTAATTGCTTATAATTCTTGTATTCATTTAGAACTCTTACGTAATTTTGTATTATCTACTTTGTTCCTATGTGCATCCTGAGTAAAACTCACTCATCAAACTATTCATATTATTACATAACTTCTTTTAACAACTGTTTGTGACAACTCATCACCTTTGTTACTGCCCTAATTTCACTAACACCTAATTTTCTTGACTGATTTCGTATTACATAACTCCAATTACCAATCTTCACCTGTTTAGTTAAAATAACCATAACCAGTTGTATTTTGTTTGACAAACTTAATGTACACATACATGCAAAATAACATATCTATATTTGCGATTGTACAGCTAAGAAAATGAATTCACCGAAAAGAGACTCTTCGCTGATCTACGTGTTTCGTTTTCATATATACATATATATATAATACAAACAGGTCGTAAAAACGATACATTTTCAGTGACCTCAGACTTTCAGCTTACATCAATATTCCTAGAAATACATTGTACAGTTAAAGAAAGTGAGTCCTTGAATTGCCTCCAAACAGTTAAACAAGAAATGTACATATAACCATTATAAGTCTACTTTTTGAAAAAAATACATGTCGGTTATAATCAGACCAAACATAAAGACAAAAGAAAAAAAGTTGATTTTAAATCATTACCAATGACTTCATTGTCCATTTTTTATTCACTTTTTCACTTATCGGTTGATCGCCAATGTTTGATAATTTACAGCGGATAACATTTAATGGTTTATTTGTCTTTTTTTGAAATAACGTCGACTGATTTCGATCTATTAATTGCATCATTGCTATTGTATAGTGTTGTTTAAACTTTGGGAAGAATTAAAGTTTAAATAGTGTGTCAGATGTATTGTTACCAGTCAATACAAACAATTGTGTATCACTTCCAAAAATAATACAAAACAGTAATGATAATAATGAAGGAAGAATCATGAATTATGCTCATTATTATTATTATTATTGTTATTTCATTGATCGATAAGTTCAGATACTTACTGGTCATCTGAAAAATTGATTCATTTTGATTGGATATCTTTAAGTCCAAATATTTTTTTGATGGCTTCTTTTCCGTGGTAGTCAGGTTTCATTAATTAATATTTTACGGATTTTGTATAGCGTTCGTAATAAATTATTGATTTAAGTTTACGTAAATTACATCCTTATATGTAAAGTACTATAACAACCATTGTCATAATAATAATAACAGTTACTGTTGTTATGACTTCAGGTTAAATTCTTTCTCAGTATTTCAGAGACAGTTACTAAAAAAATTGGTGTTTTAGAAGATGAAAGTGAAGGCTATTAAATCCTATCGAAATTTTGTGGCCTTCATTTTAACCTTAGATGAAGAAGCTTTATCTGATCTGGTCATACTGTGGCCATGTTGAATTAATTAATCAAATATTTTGTAGATCAACACTGTGCGATTTGAGTAGTAGTAGTAGTGTGGTGAGTGCTACTTATAATCCGATATAAGTAGTATATCAGAAACGAATTCAGAAAAGTAACAATATGTTTTGCACACTGGAAAGAGCAATCAAAGAAGAGAACCATAAGAAGAATATTGCCATATGATGCAGAATTCAAGAAGCTATCGAATGTTACGATATTCGACCAATTCGTCAAGGATGCGGTAAATGATGTGCAAACGGCAATTTGAAAATATGGTATACCATATTTACCTATGTACAATACGTTTCCCCTAATAAACATTCCTTTCAGCCTCCTCGGTCTTTTCTTCCTTACAGTAGTAGTAGTTGTAGTAGTAGTATTAGGTGCAACACATAGATAGTTTTAATAGTGGTGTATCAGTCCGCTGAATTCTGTCGGAACCTTTCAATTTGTCAATAGTGTAATTGGAACGAACTGACTGACTGACCGGTTCCAACATAGAACTTTGCACAAATGTGCAGCAGTTCGAGTTACCACACCCCATGTGGCACACAAAGCGACAGAAGAGCGTAAATGGAGGTCAAAAAAATAATAAATGGAAGTGTGAGGGAAAACGAATAGTAGTAATATGGAAAAACAAATAGAGTTTTGTTGGATATGACAAATCACAATCAGTGACTGTATCTGCACCAGCCATTGAGAATGAGGATTTTGAGCCATATCACCAATTGTCTCCAGCCGTCAGTGGTTCATATCATCCCAAGGACCCCAACCAGTCAAGAGGTCTGCCCCTCCCCACGTCGCTGGCTGGCTTAAACTAACTGTTGCAGATTTCATTGACTGATGAAGTCATGTTTTGGTTTGACCACCACTAGCTCTTTTCCAACTTGATCCCATGTCAGCTAACATTGCCCATCAAGGAAAGCGACCGCTAGGCATGCGTAACACATATCTTAACCATCTCAGTCTATGTAGCATAACAAACTCGTCAACTGATTTCCCTCCTTACATAGCACTCGACCTCAGTATTGCTTGCCTAATTACACTGACCACTTAATACGGGAGACAGAACGCATGTCCCTATGATCAAAGACATCTAGCCAGCCCTCTCATGTTTTCCACTTCCAATGGACGTTTCTAAGAGGTAGCCATGAAGGAGGACGGATAGAATTGCTAATGTGTAGTACACACGTCCTTTGATCGACAGCCAGCCAGATAGCATGTCTGCTAAGCGAGAGATGGCATAATGTGCCATATGTCAAACGAGTCCTCTGTATCACTGCTGAGATGGCATCAGCGATCAACCAGCTGGCGTTGGCTGATACAATACCCCAAATAAGTGAAGCAGTTAATACGCTCCACTAATCACTTCAATTCTGCCCATCTTTAAGCTAGGAGTGAGTCAATGTATTCCAGTTGTGTATTCATCATTTTACATTTGACAGGAGCGAATCGCATGCCAAACATTGGGAGATCTCTGCTCCCGAAGGCATTAAGAAGACTCTGCTTTGTTTTGTCAGTGTCTTCATCTCAACAGAGAGGGAGAGGACTATATCGTCTGCATAATCTAAGTCAACGAGATTATTCCCTGTTGATAACAAGTCAGTCCCTGAGTCGCTGAAATCAGCATTTAGTCCGTTAGTACATTCATGGTAAAATTAAATAAAAATGGTGACAGTGGAATCGCTAACGGAGACCACTAGTTGTCACCACTTCAGATGACAACACTCCGTAGACTCTCACCTGGCTGACTGCATAAGTTCGAGTAGAGTACCTTGATCAGTGAAATATGCTCTCTCGGCATTCCTTTCACAACCAAACATCGCCATAGTACCTCTCGGTCGAGGGAATCAAATTCCGCTTTCAGGTCAAGAAATATGACAGTTGCTGGACGCCGGTAAGTGTGCCCATGTTCCAGAATCTATGGAAGGGTGATGATGTGATCAGTATACCCTCTTCCTGGTATAAAGCTTGTCTGGTTTTCTCATACTTGTTCCTTATGGGCACCACTCAGTCTACGCATTTATACAGTGACCATTTCTTCTATTATCTTAACTGCTCTCTTGATCCACTAAAATATGGCAAAATAAAGACCAATCTGTGACTACGATTATTATTGTCATTCAGAAAAATAGGAAAACTTGCATGAAATATTTGTTTACACGAAGTTAATCAACGACGTGATCTGTTTTCTTATAGAGACCGACCGTGTAGGATATGAAACTCGAAAACGCCATAAAAGCGTACTAAATATAACGAATAAAAGTTCGAATCTTCATAAGAAATAATAAATATCTGGATTCTATACATTGATAAGATAAAACACTACTAAATCCTACAGGATTTAGTAGTGTTTTTCGGTAGAATCGACAATGCTACAAATCCTAGGACTCCTGTGAACACTATGGACCATGTGTAGTGAGACTTGATGGTTTTAACATTCAGATTACTATGTTTCTTTTTAAACTTGCACTGTACTCATAGTCGTCTTTTATTTCAGATTGCATTTCATTTACCGTATTATGTTATCCCAGATATCCAAATCAAACAGACAATGTTAGCGCAAAATTTGTACGGAGAAAAATTAAGAGTATCTTCATTTGTGGGGTAATACATAATGTCTTATTTACGAAAATGGAAACTCTCAGTCCTTAAAGTAATGTAAGTCTACTGTGTGCACTTCATTTGTATTGACTGGAAGATGATTTCGGGATTTTATCAAAGATAGTCTTAGTTTCAAAGAACCTAAGTAAACTAGAATAGCTTTAGAGGAATGCGGGTAATTTCCTACTTCGCCTTTGTAATCCACAAATTACGGGCAGTAATGAAGGTCCTACTTATCTTTTTGCATTCTGAATTCTTATGATATACTTTGTGATATTACTGAAACAGGATAATAAATATTATGGACCAAGGGGACCATTCCGTTCATAGAAAATAAGTGAACCGAAGAGATAGTAATGAATGCATTTGTTACAATGATATTTCTGTGGTTCCAGAGCTAGACAACTTTGATGTAGCCCCAAAATCCTCATTAAGTCATATAAAAGAAGAGGCGTTCAGTAAGGAGTTACTCTTTCCACCGGTATCATTCTCTAGCTGTATATTTTCATATATATATATATATATGTATATATATATATATATCTTTATACTTATAGAAGGATTCTTGGAAAAGTTAACTCTTTGTTCACTGAACGATATCTTTAATCAAATAATATTTAGCTACTTAGAAGTAGTTTGTGTCTAAAAAATAAAGAAAACAAGAGTTTGACTATCACACGGTAAAATTGTCAAGAGTAATGAAAGCATTGAGTGTATATGTATGGACAAAAGGTGAATTTTTATTCCTCAAAAGACAGATTACTTATATATAGCTGTTGCAAAACGAAATCAGTGATATGTTCTGACCAAAAATCTTCACAAAACTGTAACAAGTTCCTTTCGAATATGATGAATGAAACTTGTCTGCCATTGTATTCAAGGTTGCCATCAAATCACTCTCGCTTCTCGAAAGTATTAACGGATTGATTTTCCATAAAAAATGAAGCCTTTAGTGCCTCAGTAGTGAAACTGTCTGGTCAACTGAAGATGAAACAATTGCAACAATTGACATCAAGAATAGTGACAACTGTTCCGCGTGAATAGTAACAGCTTGAAGCGGATGTAGAAATGTAAGTTCTGCTGTCGATCTGTTATATCTGAAAACCTTATTGTTTATTTGAATTCTAATGTATAATGGACTAGACGTGCATTTCTAGAGTTTCAGAATGTATACGAAAACAGTAATGAATATTTAACTTGTCTAGATTGAGAATGTTAGCAACAGAGATTCGAGAATCATAATGTAACGACAGAAGGCAAGAGTCAGGCAACAGATCATTTATTAAGGAAATCAACGCATATTTATATATTTTCATGTACATTATGATGGATATTTAAGTAAACAAACACAGTCTTCCGATTGGTTGTTTCTCACGTAAAGTTAATCTTTCATCTATTTGTGACTGTTTCTTGAATGTCAAATCCTCTATATGTTAACTGCATCCGCCTACGCAAAGTCTGCTGTGGTCGTTTTTTGAATCAGTCTTTGTTCACATTTTCTCACGACAAATCTTGGGAACGTAAATATTGACGTAAATTACTGTCTACTAATTTGGCTAGTAGACAGCTCTCACTACAATAATACCATGTGTGTAACTGGTCTATTGAGTTACATTTTTACGCTGAACTTCAAAGTTGTATGTAAAACACCAAATCCCTTGATCAATAATGCAAAAGCGTTTATCAGACTGACCTCTATTTCTCTTATGTTTCATAACAGTTCACCTGAAAACGATCTATAAAAGAACCTTTAATTTTCTCATGATGCTGAAGGATTGCTTTCACGTAGATATTCGAAATTCACACCAAAAACGTGTTCAATGCTGTGCGTATCACAATGATAAAGTAAGCAGGTTATCTTTACCCTAATATAAAAACAGTAATCAGTTATCCAGTCTAATGCCTTCTCAACTAGTCTTATCGCATTTATGAAGTAGTATCCAGTTCACCAAATTTTTCTAATTTAAGGTCATATTAGAAGTCAAGTTCAAAGTTTATATAAATGATCTACAGGTGCTGTTCACTTGGCGAGAACACATGTGTATAAGTAACTGCAATGAACTGGAGTTGAAAATGAAACTGTGAAATTAGTAAATGTGTAAAAGTTGGGCATTTTGGTACCATGTAATTCCATATTAATTCGTTTATTAGATGTATCACACAGTGAAACAGTATTATATACTGGATGACAAAGTTTCGAACACACTCCATTATTGTTCATAATCATATCATCAACTATAACTACACAACTTCGAAACTTCCGTCCAATTGTTCTCTTTATTCCTTTCAACTGGCATTAAATCCACTTAGAAGCTACTCAAAATCTAGACTGGCGAATTCCTGTGAACTGTAGCATAGATTAGATAATTTAAAATTAGATGGTGAGTTAAAAATGGCTGGTTTTGACATCGTCAGTTAATTAAGGTGGATCCAGACAAATATGTCTATAAAAGCGGTCAGAAACGAACTCATTTCTGACCAAGAACTCGAACTTAGAAGCAAAGTGCTACAAGAAGATATCATGCTAGGAGTTCAGTTATGCCTGACTTCTACAGTATTTAAATGACAAGGGAAAATATTCAAACAAACTGAGGGAGTTACCATGGGGAAGCCTATATCTCCATTAGCGGCAGATATATTCAAGGATAACTGGGGAAACGTAGTGACTGAGACGTTCACCCCAGCCTCAAAAATGTGGTATGTAGGAATGTAGATGAGACATTCACAGTAATAAAGGCACAAGATATAAATAGATTTTTCAAACACGTCAACTTGAAGGTAAGTGCAATGCAGTTCACTTATGAGCTGGAAAGTCAGGAAGGGAAGCTTCCAGTGTTAGATTGTGGCATAAAAAGGAAAGAAGATGAGAAGCTGAAGACACTAGTGTTTACAGAAAGCCCACACATTCATACCGATATCTAGATTTCAGCCCATCCCACACTATATCAGTAACAATAAGAATAGTGAATTGTTTAAGTAATAGGGCAAAAAACTAAATAGTAACAAGGAAAATCTAAGACGGAAAGTGAGGCATATAAGAGGAGATTTGAAAATTAATAATTACCCTCATAATTTAATCAGGATATAGGTAGGAAATTATGAAGAGAAAACTAACAATAATAATAATAGGACGACATGTAAAATAACAGTACACGAAGAGATGATAGCACAAACAAGAAGGAATTTTAAACATCATCAGTGCTCCCATACAGAGAAAGAGCCTTGGAAACCTCAGGTAGAATTCCTAACAATGCAGGAATAAAAGGGCGATTCAAAGCACCTATGAACTCAGTTAGAAACAAACTTTGACGGTTAAAGGATCCTGTGGAGCAAATTTAGTTTATCTAGTACCCTGCAATCATCGTCAGGTCAAATACATAGGTCAGATTAATGGAACGGGGACAATCAGACTAGCGGAGCACGGATACCTGCGAAAATCTAAATTAGTTGACCCTAATAAGATAAGAAATCTGGAGAATACTTCAGCCATAGTGCTACGGCAGTTACACGCAGCCATACAATAGGATGGATGGGATAAGATGACAATTCTAAAATCTAATGTAACAAGTTGGGGGAAAGACTGATAACGAAAGCTTTATCCATCGAAAAAACTGGGAATACGTGCAATAGAAATGGTTTGGCATCCATCTGTCAGGTATATCCAGAGAATTCACCAATCTCTACAACCAACAGAATGGAATAAAGAAAACTATAAAACAAAAGTTTCGAAGCTGTGTAAGTTACAATTAATGCTTTGATTGAAAACAATAATGAATTATGTCCGAAACCTTATCATTCAGTCAATAATACTGTTTCATAGTTTGATATATCTAATGAACAAATTAATGTAAAAAATACAAACTACCGCAGTATCCGAGTATTACACATTTATATTAATCGTACCGAATTCACCACTGGAAACAAATCAAGACATTTACATCTCTTCATATGGAAAAAAAACTAATTATGTAAAACAATCTGAATAAAACAAGTGCAACTATTAATGTGGAATAAGATGGTACCATCATTTATTTCATCGGCTTCTCATTAGCTGCGTAAAGCCTAAAGAAATGAATTAATTCTGTTTACAGAACAATTTTAAAATAGTTGCAAATGTTAAATGATGTCATTTGACATGAGGCTCCAAACTTAATAAACAGTGCTCAGAAATTACACTTATATAGTTTATAACGAGAAAGTTCAAGTTGAAGCAAAAATAAATGTATGGATGCAATAGCAAAAGAGTTACTTGATAAATACAAAAGGTGGATAAGATGATGAATAACTGATAAATTAAGTAACACTGTGGTGAGTTTAACTCAAATCACAAATATAAGAGGCAAGTAAATTTATACCATATCAAAGGTGGCAGAGGTTAAAGCCAGAGATTACATTGTCAAATGACAGATAGAATAAAGGCACCCAGTTACCAGGAAAAAAATAAATTACACACTGCTTCTTTCTGAACGCTCAAATCAATATTTCAGCCGTTTGGTAGTGACAGCTTAGGTAAAACTGAGAAGAACTGATCGATTTTGTCTATTTATAGTTTCAAGGCCTTTCTGAATGTCCGGCAATGGTACAGTTGTAAGCGTTCGTTCCCTTGAAAAATAGGTTTTTTGGTACATGTTCAGAAAATCGGAGGTGTGCGACTCTTTCTGTTTTCCCAATGTAACTGCTACCGCAGATACATGTAAATTTGTATAAACAGTTGAAATTAACATGAGAAGGGCATCTATCAACTTTTGATTGCACCAAAAGGCATTTTGTCCGATAGACGGGAACCAGTTTGGCTGCAGAATAGGCTCTGGCTAGTGACATATTCAATCTTTTGTTAACTTTCCTGCAATATTATTACATTTGTAAGTTATTAATTAAGTTGATGGATGAGTATGTTTAGGGACATACTGATCATTGGTTGTTTGACGTTATTTATTTATTGATATAAGATTATTCATATTAATTGAAAGGTCTATCTTAGTAACTCTGCGCACAAGCATAGCAAACACTGAAATTATGTTGTTCTGACAAATGGCATGAAAAATATTAACACTCTAGTTTAAAGTATTTTACATTTATTTGTTACTGGTTGTCACAATTTGATCTCTTCATTCATTCCCTTAATTTTAAGCAAATTGGCTTATAAACATTAGCCTCCACCTTAGATGAGAGATAGTTTATCTCATCTCTGAATATCATAGACATATCCACCACACCTTCAGCTTTGATTGTAACCTCATGTCATTTCCTCCTTTAGTAATATTTATAACATCCAATTGAAACTACCTCCATAAATATAATGCATGTTGCAAATTTTATTGGTTTCCTGTGTGTATGTAGTTATCAAACATAATATTTCTGTGTATGTGTGTGTTAATAATACCGTTAACCTCCTGATTAATACGATTAGAAAGACCTTGGTTGTAGTAAAGTGATCTAGATGCAGTCAGATTAAGTTCTACAGTTATTGTGTGCGTCTATGAATACTGCCCATACTAAGTGCTCTTCCGTACTTATCCGAAGTGGATGCACTTCATCTGCAGGGTAAATAAGTCAGGCGGAAATTGCGCTATCTGTGAATTTTACTTGGAATACCCTTTAAAACATTATGCGAAATGATGAATAATTGCATAACCCAGTCGAGGAAAAATGGGTGAATCCTGGTCGAATAATTTTTCAAATACGGTAGACTTTTGTGTAATGCTGATACTGGTGGAAATAGAGGCGAATCCTTGTTAAATATTAGTTGAAATAGGAATGAATTTGTTGAAATATTAATAATGAATGAATAACCGGCGAATGATGTTTAAATAATTTTTAAAATGGAAGAGTTATATAACACAACTGCACTTCACCCATCTCTTCCTCCTTTAGGCTATCTCCAGTATTACTGAGCTGTTGTTGTTTGCTTTCATTATGTTATAGTTTCTTCTAAAGACACGTGTTTCAATCCTCTGAACAATAATGAACCGGTGATTTGACTTTTATTTGTTTTTTCCTGGGATTTTACTGATTCTGTTGGCCGTATATTTTCCAGTTTAATAAAAATTTCCATTTTGGTGTTTTATCCTTGTTGGCCTCGGCTTTCTCAACACCTGAATCTTTTTTACTTGAATTTATACTGCGTTGTTAATTTCGCATCGTAAGAAATTCGACAGATTTCTCCCATGTGTGTTGATTTGTGCTTGCTTTTATTGATGGTGTGTCTTAATCACCTCCATCTTCTCTTTTTTCAATCGGAAATTTAATCGAACCAGCAAATCCTATTCCCTAGTAGCTGGTTTTAAAGTGAACTCATGTACTCATGAAATTACTGGTCATATCAGTGACTCCATCCTCTTACAGTGAACACAAAACGACGCAAATTATTCTTCTTGTGTTTGTCTGTTTCTCATTTAAACAGCTATAGGCTTTGATAGTCTAACTCACTTAAGCAAAAAAGAAACAAGCTAGGAATAATGCGAATGTATCAAAAGTTTATAATGTGCATTCATACGTTAAGTATATTGGTGGAATAACATGAAAGAAACCTCCTTAACTATGAGATGACTGTGTTGACAAAGAAGTGTCTGATTGTAAAAAAATGCAAACTCAAATGCTTCACGAATTCACTTCCAAATCAATCTACGCGCTTGAATTCAACTCCAAATTACACTGATTAGTCAAGCATGATGCACATATTTTATATTTATTTGAAATATAATTTTTGGTTTGTGCGAACGAATTTATGTGATAAAATCTTTATGAAACTTTTTATAATTATGAATTTTCATTCTTGTAGCCCACACACACATACTGCAGTAGAGAAATCATTATAGACAGCGTTTGTGACTAGATTTAATTTGAAAGAAAACTTCATGAAAGAAACTAGATATATCCACGCTGAAATCTCCAGAGTGCCACCCCACAATGAATGTCTTCACTTATAGCATTGCATTCGCCAACTGGGATAACGTATTATTTATTCTTGAGATAACTGTTGAACAAAAGTAGACTTAAATGATCACTGAAATAAATTCTCATCATAGTAAAATGATCTTCATTTACACCAATCAGTGACTAAATTCATGTCAAGTGAAGTAGGCAGATGCCTAGTGAACTCAGATGTTATACTACCCGGATAACACACTTAACACCTTAGTATCAAAACGATACAAATAGAAAGGAAGTATTAAAAACATCATGTATATATAATTTTGCCGTTTTTCAAGAGTTGATTTGTCAGGATTAGATTTGTGTTTCGAGTTTGACCATGGACTGATATCAGTTAGAGAACCAGGGATTATTGGACAGATGTTTCCTCCTACTTTGGGACTCATCGATAGTACGCACCCACTGGGTTTTGAATCCAAGACCTTCCAGTCACAAAATCGAGTTCGCAGCCACTCAGTCACTGGGATCGGACATATTTGTCACCCTATGAGTTATAACTTCTGCTAATTCGTGATATATGTATATATCGCAACCACCTGGGCGACCCTGGGCTCTGCGTTCACGCAACACTAACCTTTCTTCTATTTCAGGTACCCAAAGACTAAACTCAGGCGTGAGGCCAGCAACCCCACCCTGTAAACAAACCTGCTACAGAAACTTCAGCGTGAACAGTCTCCTTGCGTCAAAAGAAAAAGTCTGTGTGGGGACATGGAATGTCCGCACCATGTACGAGACTAGCAAAGCTGCCCAGATCGCAAGCGAAATGAGGAGATACGGACTACAAGTATTGGGGATCTGCGAAAGCAGATGGAACGGATACGGACTCACCAAATTGTCAACAGGTGAGTCAGTGATTTACTCCGGTCACCCAGAAGACAACCACACACACACCGAGGGCGTGGCTATAATGATGTCACCAACGGCAACCAAGGCTCTGATACAATGGGAGGCGATCTCACCCAGGATAATAACCGCCAGATTCAACTCCAAAGGAAGGAAAGTGTCAATTATACAATGCTATGCACCGACCAACAACGCAGACCTCGAAAAGAAAGAAGAATTCTACAGACAACTGCAGGCAGCAATAGACAATACTCCAGCCGGTGACATCAAAATACTAATGGGAGACATGAACGCCAAACTGGGACCAGACAACACAGGAAGGGAACTCATCATGGGTAAAGAAGCTCTGGGAGAGATGAATGAAAATGGAGAACTCTTCGCCGACTTCTGCGCCTTCAATGAACTAGTGATTGGTGGCAGCGTATACAAACACAAGGATATTCACAAGGCTACATGGGTGTCACCAGATGGGCGAACCAAAAACCAAATTGACTTCATCACAATCTCGAGGAAGTGGCGGCGCAGCCTACTGGACACAAAAGCAAGAAGAGGAGCAGACGTTGGCTCAGACCACTACCTCGTACAAGGAACAATCCAACTCAAATTAGAGGCTTTCAGAGAAACAGGAGCTGCAGATAGACCACAAGCCAAGTTCAACACTCAAAAACTAAAGGACCAGGATACAAAGGATATCTTTACTGCAAGTATAAAGGACAAAGCCGAGACACAAATCAACACTGGTGAAGAGGTCAGCGTCGAAAAACACTGGAACAACCTGAAAACAGTATGGAGCGAAACCTGCATGGAAGTTCTGGGCAGAAAGAAGAGACAGGACAAACCGTGGCTCACTACGGACACTTGGAGGCTAATAGAGGAGAGAAGGATGGTGAAACAAAAAATTCTGCAGTGCACCGACGAGCAACAGAAACAGGAGTTGAATGTAAGCTACAACACACTGAACAAAGGAATAAAGAAGAGTGCCAGAGAAGACAAAAGAAAGTATTATGAAGCCATGGCCAATGAAGCAGAACAAGCTGCAGGCAAAGGAGACCTCGCAACACTTCACCAAACAACTAGGTACCTTTCAGGCAAAAATTCGTCACAAATCAAGCCAGTGAAAGATGAAAATGGAAAGTCAATCACCAAAGAAGTGGAGCAAAGGAAACACTGGGCTGAACACTTCAAAAGACTACTAAACCGACCGCCACCTACAACGCGCCCAACAATACCAACAACGGAAGCAGAATTACCAGTGAACATCAACCCCCCGACGAAATCAGAAGTCCTGAAGGCAATCAAGATGCTGAAAGCTGGGAAAGCAGCAGGACCAGATGGAATCCCAGCAGAAGCATTGAAAACGGACCCAGAGACAACAGCAGACCTGATGACGCCACTACTGGAGAAGGTGTGGAAAGAAGGCAAAGTACCCGAGGATTGGAAGAAAGGATACCTATTCAAACTACCAAAGAAAGGAGACTTAAGTCAATGCAAGAACTGGCGCGGAATTATGCTCCTGTCCATCCCAAGCAAAATACTAAGCCGCATCATCCTGGAAAGGATCAAACAAGCCTTGGATGAAAAACTTCGACCAGAACAAGCTGGATTCAGGAGTAACAAGTCATGTATTGATCAAATCGCCACACTACGGATCATCATTGAACAAAGTTTGGAATGGCAGTCACCTCTCTATCTCAACTTCATCGACTTTGAAAAGGCCTTTGACAGCGTCGATCGAGAGGTGATTTGGCAACTACTTCGCTACTACGGGGTGCCGCCGACAATTATACATCTCATCCAATAGTTGTATGACAACGCTGCATGCCAAGTAATCCACAACGGGAAGCTCACGGAATCCTTCGAAGTGAAGACAGGAGTAAGACAGGGTTGCCTACTATCGCCAATGATTTTCCTGATTGCAGTAGACTGGATAATGCGACAAACAGCGGGCAATGAGGAAACAGGCATAAAATGGACTCACACAAAGAACTTGGAGGATCTGGACTTCGCCGATGATATATGCCTGATTTCCCACAAACTGGAAGATATGCAAGTGAAAAGTAACAAGTTGGCAGAAGAAGCATCAAAGATAGGACTCCAGGTGAACATAGAAAAAACAGAGGTGATGAAGATCCCTGGCCAACACCAACAACAACAACAGAAAGCAATCAGCATAAATGGAAAAAACCTGAAAGAAACTACCTCCTTTACCTACTTGGGAAGCATTGTTTCAACTACAGGCGGAACTGACGAGGATATCAAAGCAAGGATCGGGAAAGCAAGGCAAGCTTTCATTACTCTGAAGTCTGTGTGGAGGACAACATCATTCAGCGTCAAAAATAAGATCGGGATTTTCAACTCCAATGTGAAGTCAGTACTACTATACGGATCAGAGACTTGGCGTGTCACAAAGAGCACCTCAAACAAGCTACAGACCTTCATTAACAGATGTCTTCGCTCAATACTCAAGATCAGATGGCCGGAAAGGATCAGCAACAAAGATCTCTGGGAGCGAACCAACACAGCAGGAACCTATTGTGCAACAAGTAGGCAGGAAAAAATGGAGATGGATTGGCCACACTCTGAGGAAACCATCAAGTGACATCACTAGACAAGCCCTCGAGTGGAACCCGAAAGGGAAGCGGCGAGTTGGTCGTCCAAGGGTGACCTGGAGGAGATCATGTGAAGAGGAGATGAAAGCATGTGGGCAGACCTGGAGCCAGGTGAAAACTCTAGCAGAGAATCGAACGCAATGGAGACGCATGGCTGAAGCCCTATGTTCCTCTAGGAACTAAAGGAAATAATAATATAAATCGCAACCACCAGCCAGTGTCACAGGCGAGTAAGCGTCCTCTTACCAGACTTCGTAACCGGAAGGTCCTGGGTTCGAACCTCTGTGGTGGGTGCGTTATGATGTTCAGTACCAAACCAGAACATAACAGCCATCCAGTACTCCAGTGCTGGTTTTCCAATACTTCTCTAAGTGGTGTCAACTCCTGATCAAAGCTGTAATCACCATATTCCCCAGGCTTAGTTTACTCCATCATCCCTCAAAACCATTTCTGTTCGTTTATCCGTTTTTGGAGTGGTCATATTTCCTTTCACACTACTGAATAAAACTTGCTTGATTCGGTGAAATCTACGAATCATGTGACGTATTTTGCTACAAGTGGATAGATGACCTACACACTGGCTGCTTTGTGTTTACCCCTCACATGTCTTCTGATTGGTAGATTTCGAACAGTTAGTTCCCATAATAGTGTTACTGGAAGACAGAGTTTCGAACATACTGATCATACAAATATCCTCGTCAGATTAATTTATGTGGAAAAGAAAAAGTCAATTAAAATGAAGAAACCAGTAAAACATTCATGAATAAGAAAGATAATTCACTAAATGTATTTATTTTTTTATTTTTTATTTTTGATTACAGCTTGATGCCACATCGTATTTTCAGTACAAGTATTGCATTTTCAGCATGGATATCGGTAGCCCAAATTTTGCAGGCCGACCATAGATATTGGGTGTGCGTCGGCAGGAGATCGAACCCCGGACCATGTGCATGGTCGGCGAGAGTCCTAACCACTGTGCCACCGACGCGATTCGCAGTTTACTCAGGTTAATGAGGTGAATTTTTACCAGGGATTCCTTTGAAAACTTAAATTCTTCAAGTCACGGTATGCTGTAACCTGCTTCACATCATAAATGCTCACCAATAAAGCAAGCACAAATGGATGATGCTAAATAAGACTGACTGGTTGAGGTGAGTAGTATACCATTTGTGACAACCATTATTCTTCGCTCACCAAAATGAAACAATCCACACACCGGATAGTCATCTAGCTAGTTTTTGGTCGAGTTCATCAGCGGTGTACGCGGTATGACTGATCTCAGAAAGTTTGTTCACTTCAAACCACCTAACAATGAAAAATCATCTTGTTCTAACTATACTCTGGGTATATTGAAATTAACACCACTTTCGGTAATATAATGACAGAAAGATTACCGAGATAGGTTAAGAATAATAATAAATCGTTTCTGTACACACAGAGGGGAAGGACCATTGAACATTTAACCATTCGAACGGAATCGGATGGCTGGTTTATGAATTTTAACTTCTATCAGTTTGTGATATATCACGCCGTCACCAGCCAATGCTATCTTCATGTACTTGTTCTCCCTTGTTTTCAGTGGTTCTATAACTGATGACAGTTCGTTTTCTAACTTAAAACCAATCAAATCCCTGAAAAGGAATACTTTAGAATTATAATTTTGGTGCGGATGAAATGAATTTTATTGATAAATTTTTTGCCTTACTGGCCAATGAAATAACATGTCAGTTTTTTTTCTTTCGACCATGGTCCTGGTGGATTGAATAGGTTCCAGTTGCCACTGATTATTTTAACGATGATAATAAAATCACCCTCTTCACACTTGTTAAACTGACATTCAACTACCTTAATTCTCACTCAATAACAATTTTAACCTTATCAAATTTCCAACTATTTCTTCTTTTGTGTCGTTGAATACTACAACTTTTATTTTTACTTCTAAAGCCATTTCTGGGTAATCACATCAATTATGTCTCCCCATATTAATCAATAACGGACTACTATGCATTTCTGGTAAATATACGTACGACTGTTCAACAGCCTCTGAAGATGATTTCGTCGTTAAAGAAAATTTTCTTCACTGAATTTGTCTTTTATTTGCTTCATAACTTAATGGGTATTTTCGGTGATGTATTAATAATCTAGTTATAAGTATATCTTGATGTAATGAACTAATATTGACATCTATTCTTCAAGTTCATCAATAAATTGTTGGAGATGTGAAGCTGGTGTTAGTTTGTTCCCTACAATTTACTTGGTATTGAAGCAGAAATAAAAACCTGCTTAGTTTTTGAATAATCCATTAAAGTGCGTCGGTGGCATAGCGGTTAGGACGCTCACCGACCATGCACATGGTCCGGGGTTCGATCCCCGGCCGACGCACTCCTTTACCTCACTAAGCCAGAAATAATGCTGGTGAAGAGGAAAGGTTGGGCATGAGGCTAGCAACCCCATCCTGTAAAAATAAACACTGCTACAGAAACGTCAAGCCTCTAGCTTGAAGCCCTATGTTCCTCTGAGGAACGTGAAGGAAAAAAAAATTAAAGTAAAAATGGCTTTCATCACTAATTGACTTAGGCTGGAATCCTTGAGAGCAGTATGTATAACTGAGTAACACTTCATACATTTATTCCCCTTAATGAATTTCAATAAAACAAGAACTACAAATTTTGCAGAATAAAATGGAATCATCATTTATTTCGTTGTCTTCTCATCAGCTGCTTACAGGTCAAAGTTATTATTCAATATATCTACAGAAACAATTTTAACAAACTTGTTCAGAGTTCTTTCTTTTAAATCAGTCAATCAGTATATGCATTCAGTAATAATATATAGAATAATAAACACTTTATGCCGAACAATAATGATCATACACAATAGGAACTTTCAACATTACGTAATCAGATGAAATAAAGGGTGAAAATATCCAGCTACCAGGGTAAGGAAAGATTGATAACTGCTTCTTTCTGAACTCCAGTTGGCTAAATAGTGAACTATCCGTCTCCTAGAATCTAAGAGTAGGGTAAGATGGCTATCTAATAAATTTTCTGAGGTTTCTCCAGATAATTTGGGTTTATTAGTATTGTTCGTCCGCTACATTCCTAGAGGAACATAGGCCTTCAGCTGCATTTCTCCACGGTACTGTATTTTTTGCTGCCACTTCCCATGACTTCTGTAAGGCTTTCATATCATTAACCCAATGTCTTCCTCAGACACGCAACTTATCGTTTCCTATTGGGATTCCATTTGACGGCCTGATATGTGGTGTCACTCGAAAGAGACTTCAGTGTATACCTTATCCATCTGCATTTCCTTCCAAATATTTGTTGGGTAATAGGTTCTGGGTAGGTATACTAAAGGAATTGCTTGAATAATGCAGACACGTGGTTAAAACTTACTTCATGTAAGAAGCAGGTAGTGGGACAAAGTCAAAGAGTATTTTTATTTGCAACAACAATGTAATGCGACATTCTTTCAGTCACCATTCAAACTACATGAATATTGACTGTCTATGTGTTAGTCAGGTACACAACCAATCAGATTTCGCCACTTTTGGTAAACACCCATTAATTGACCTATCTTACTATTCAAGCGGTCTCCATGACGCTACTTGTATATTACTGCTACTTAATTATTTGTATTCTCTCACTCTGTTGGAATTCATGCTGCAAAATCACTGTATCAGTCTTTTCATTTACTAGTTCCGGTGAAATTTTCAAGTTTTTTTTCTATAGTTGGTTTTTAAGGATTAGTTTTGTTTTTACGAGTTGATCGTGGATTGATATCAGTTAGAGCACCATTGAAAACCAGCACTGGAGTCCTGGATGGCTATTTCATCAGCCTAGTTTGGGAGTCATCGGCTGGACGCACCCACTGGGGTTCGAACCCAGGACCTTCTGATGATTCCCAAACTAGGATGAAACAGCTGTCCAGTACTCCAGTGCTGGTTTTCAATGGTTCTCTAACTGATATCAATCGGTAATCAACTCGTCAAAAAAAATTTTCAAGTGTCAATTCGCTGGTATTTGACCGAATTAAATTTAGATTTTATCACGAAAAGATATCATTTGGACTCCTATTGGAAACTACAGAGTACTAGTGAGTTCAGAGGTGTGTATTTACTGAAAAATTCCTAACTGAAACACAACTTCTATGTAGTACTCACTAGTTTTCAATGATTCTCAAACTAATATGGGTTCTTGACGAAACCGTACTAGGGAACCATCACTGGTGTATTACTATTGTTAACTTGTATTGTGTGAATATTCACAGAACATAATAAATACACTAACTTTCTGTCATGAAAACAATCAATGATGGATGATGAAAACATATAGAGGGAAAGAAATAAGAAGTCAAGATGTATAGTATACGCAGAATTATTTTTTGCATACATCGGAATTAATAGTAATAATATTAGCCATAAAAGTAATCGCTTTATTCTAAGCAATAATAATCATATTGGATGGAGTTTTCAGTGTTAACAACTACGTAATCAGATAAAAGGTAGGTTAAAGACATCCAGTGACCAGGGCAAGGAGAGATTGATAATCGCTTCTTTCTGAATACACATAAATCGTGTTTCAAGAGTTTGATAGACATTGCTTCTGCAAACCAGAGTAGAATTGAACTATTCTGTATACTGATGATTTTGGAGGAATTTAAGACGTACACCTCATGACTCGTATCAATTAGATGCCTGGCAAATGCACTGTTGGAAGCGTCTGTTCCCCTGAGACGTAAACGTTTCAGAACACGTTCAGAAAAACGGAGGTGTCCCATTGTTTCTGTTCTCCCAATGTAACTGCTCCAGAAGATGCATGTAAACTCCTGAAACGTAATATGCATTCAGAAAGATGCAGTTACCAGTCTTTCCTTGCCCTGATAAATGGGTGTCTTTATTTTCTCTTCCATTTGATTGCATAATTTCTAAAGCTGAAAATTCCATTCCGTATCGTTATTACTGTCTGAAATAGATTACTATTATTAATTCCATTGTATGCAAACACTGATTTTTTTGTTTCCACTTGAACCCTCTGGGTAAGCATGCCAGTACCATTGATCTTGTTTTACTCAAAATTATATAGGGGAATAAATGTATGAAATAATATTTTTCCTTATCTGTTTCTTAATAGATTCTTATCAGCGTTTTTAACTTCTTCATAGGCTTTTCCTTTGATACACAAAATCTGTTATCCCTTCTTCGGAGAAGTTACTCAATATACAATACATGTAGAACATAAAAAGACAGTGCAATACAGAGATGTACAATTTATACGTCGTTTGTCAGTGTTTATTCTTACACATGTCCTTTTTTTGTTTGTAGGTTGTCAGAAATTAAACATGTTAAACAAGGTAGACAAATGGTGTGTGTATTGTTACCGGAAATGAATATTGGTACCACAAATAGAGACAGAGAGAGAGAGAGAGAATTGACATTCTAAACAAAATTTACTCAATGAATATAAAGAAAGCAATCAATAAAACCATGCTTGTGTACCTTATACTGATTGGTTGCTGAAAAATAATTAATGACATTTTATATACCTTTCAATGTTCAAAGAAATTTTTCTGCTAAAATTACAATTTGGTTTTTATTCAAAGTGAAAATCAAGGAATATACACATTGGATCATAGGAATTATTAAAAAGACGGTTGCAGCGAAGAAAATTTTCTTTCCGACGAAATCATCAACTAGGCTGTACATTAGTGTATTCATATTACACCTACGAGGAAGTTCCAGAATTATTTCCTATCAGTGGTCAGACTAATAAGATTACTAAGTGTAATGAACAGAAGATAGGCAGTGGCACTATTCTAGAAATATTTCAGGCCGATGGGTACCATGCATTCGCTTGTAAAACACGCGCGGGAACACTATCCAGCAAAGGGAGTGAAATCAAGACATCTAGGAATATCTGAGGCACTTGCGATCCAAAAACTTAAGCCTATTCTATATGTCCAAAAGAAATACGTCCAACCATTGTCCCTACCATGGCTATCATGAAAAGTCAGTCTCACCAATAATGATTATCCTATCACCTTTCTTGTCCAACCTTCCCGCTTATTTGTTATATTTATCTTTTAAATCCCTATCTGCATTATTAGATTTGGTTACTGTTTTTTCTTATTTTTATATGTTCGAACCTCCTACCCGTTGGCCTGAAATATTTCTAGAATAGTGCCACTGCCTATCTTCTGTTTATTACACTTAGTAATCTTATTAATCTGACCTCTGACCGGAAATAATTCTGGAACTTCCTCATAGGTGTAATATGAATACACGAATGTACAGCCTAGTTGATGATTTCGTCGAAGAGAAAATTTTCTTCGCTGCAACCGTCTTTTCAAAATGAAAATATACAGTTTGCAGGGAGAAGATGATACTAGGCAATCTTTACTTCAATACATTTAGAGGAGATCGGTCTCAATGGATTCACTTCACTTCAGTCCAGACTTATGAATTCGTCCAGTGGCTAACCTCGCTGAGTAGTGAAGTAGCAAATAATCTGTGCTGCTTTTGATAGTTTCGCCCTAAAAGAGAATCGGCACCACATTTAGATGGGATACAAGTTTTGTTATCTTTCTCTTTTTAGAATTAGTGTGTCTCTGAAGTGTAAAACAAACACTACAAATTCCTTCTAAATTCCCATGACGCAGTTAGGTGAAACAGTTGATTTTCCTAGTCATATCAGAACAACTGAAGGAATGAATGATTTCTGGGATAGAAATTATCGTTAGGCATGCTAGGAATTAGTATAAAGCTTTTGTTTGATGCAACCAGCTTATATACATATTAGTGTGACATTAGGTATTAGTCGATGAGGTGTTTTCACCTAGTGTCATGCATTCCGGAATCTATTAAAAAAATATCTGAGAGCCTGATTAAACTCAGAAATTCAGAAGTTCAAACCTTCATCAAACAGTGTTCAAAAGTTATAGAATTTTTCAATCTAACCAATGTTATAATATTGTGTCACTACCACGAGTTAGTCAAAATCAACGTGAAATAAAAGAGTTTGCATTTGGAATACCATCTATGATAAAGCTGTTAACTATCTTTGATGGCAGATGGGGATGAACCCCAGTCAAATCTGGTTGTTATTTTTCTTTGTGGTGAAATGGTTTCTTGTGAAGAGTATAAGCGAATTCAATAAACTATGGAACATAACTTTTTAATCCATTAAGAACTGAGTTAATCCATAAATCCATAAAAAGCTGTGAGCTCTTAATCCATTTGAGTAATTGTTTGAAATGACTCAGTTCTGTTTTTTCGGTAACGTATTCTACCAAAGAGCAGTGTCATCTTTTTTCACAAGCCATGAAAGTTAATATCACAAAAACTTCAAATTCTTTTAATAAGAATTCCAGTGAATCAATATAATTGACTTTGAGACACTGATTTCATGATGTCATCACTCGAAAAATACTTTTTTTAGTTGTAGGAATCACATGACTTTACAGTACATAGTGAAGACTTCATCTTTACCGAACAAGATCATAACATTGTGAGATCTGCTGCTCGAACGTTGAGATAGCAATCCAGTGGCCGCGAATTCAACCCCTTAAGCGACCATTATTCGCATTTTAAATTCAATCAGTACACATTACATAAATTCAAGCTTGTTTAGTTGATGAGGCAAAAGCAAGAACCCACTACCAACGCCAACTTAGGTCTGTACTCCTGTGGACGAATGGAGTGAAATATCTACACTCCAGGATTTATTATTATTCATTCCTTGCATTCTGAGAGGAACAAAGGGATTCAGTGACACATCTTCATTCCACTAGGCTTTCTACAACCACTTTCAGCTGGCTCCACGACTACTCATAAGCTCCTACTTCCTTTTCACAAGCGCCCAACCTGGCGCTTATAGTTCGACCGCCTGACGAGTGGTGTCATTTGAAGGTTCCCACAGATTATGTTCAGTCCATCAGAATTTCCTTCTTCATATTTGTTAAAGCAATAGGTAATTAGCTAGTTCGCTGCAGTGCCAAAAGTTCCTTATCCGCTAACCATTATGTCAGGTCATCTGAACTTCGGTATCGAGCAAGAGAAAGCATCTGTTGACGAAAAACTGTATCCTGCAGGAAATATTTTGGTGATGCGCGTGCTAATTCCTCGAACTATGAGGAAGCACTCATTTAACATTTGTGTTAAAAATCCCTATCTTGTCCTTTGTGCTATCTGCTTTCAGAGTAAAGGATGCCTGTCTTGCTTTCTCGATTCGATCTTGCCTGGCTTTGACATCTTTATGCATGCCACCTGCAGTTGAAACAACGCTGGTTGGGCAATATAAGTGGTAGAGACGAGTTTCTTCACATTGCTGCCGTTGGTGGTGATCGACACTTGTTAGGTATCTTCATCACCTATGTATTCCCTGTGCTCGCCTTAAGTTCTTTTCTCTCTACCTCTTCCGCTAACTTATTGGCTTTTGACTGTATATCTCTAAGTCGGTGTGTTACAGATGATACTGCACTTCTGTTTTTATTGTTCATCTCTGCGCCAGTTCATCTTCTGCTTCACGATCACTCTCTCATCTATCAGCTTTCAAGAGTAAACATTGATTTTCTCCAGCTTTCAGATACGTCAAATTGATGATTAAAAACACAGTTTTTTTGTTCAGCGAAGAAATTTCTTTTCAACGACTTCATTTCCAAGCTGTACAGTCGTATTTATATTACAGAAAAGGTTATTAAGTGGCACTAAATAATTGCTCAGTCAATATACATATTTTTTTATATGATAAGAATAACGATAATTAAAATGTTATAACGGGTAGACTTGAAGTGGATAAATTACAAAATTATTAAAGATTGTTTTATAAGTGAATTGATATCAAAAATTTTTTTTTAATGTCAAGTGTTGTCTAATTGAGGATTGCCGACAAGAAGAAATCTGACCTCAATAACTCCTAGACAAATAACTTTTTCTAACATTGTATGACACTTGTGCACAAGTGACGTGTTTAGTTTCACTATCGATAAGTTCTTCTGTAATATTTAAAATCTGAAGGTTACACCTTTAATCACCATTTTATTAATGTAAGCCATTTCATTTCATAAAATTATTGCTTTGTACAAATAAGTCTCAACAAATTTCATATGACGGACTGAAAGGTGCATTTTTTTTATTGATTCAGTTAAATCTAATATTAACTTTTATGATTGGCTTGAAGTATTAATTTTTGGATATTGAATGCTTACCTCAATTGTTACATGTGCTAACTATATGAGGACGAAGGCTTAAATTGATTTTTCTAGTCCTAGTGAAAGGAACATGTTTCAACTGAACAAAGGCATTGTAGTGACCCATTTTATTACTCATCATGGTTGTATACTTTCACTATGTAATTGGACTTTGATTTGTTTATCACTCTAAAGAGTGCGTGTTGACAATTGATACTTTTGTACTCGCTCAATTTTTGAATTTTGATTACTGCGATAATACACGATCGTATTCCTTCGCAAGTGCCTTTTGAATTACGTTGTGGATGTCGAGTAATCACAACGTTAGGACACAATTATAAACGCGAAGAAGTAGTAGGATATACGTGTACGCTAGTTTGGTCAAAATAGAGCACCACAACAGCATTTATGAATCGCATAAAACTTTAGTAACCTTTACTTTATGTTTATTGTTTACAATTCCAAAGAGTAAGACGACTAAAACCTAACTTACCATTTTACCAATCATCTGTTTACCAAATCATCATAGTGTAATACAACATTAGAAGTGAGTAACTCTAACCTAAGGTGAACCATTCATCGCTAGTCACTGCATACTCGTTATTCTTCAATTCAAAGACAATTTTGGAGACTGTATAGTGAAATGATTCACACCTAGAAAGTAGCCAGTTTCATTCAGCCTTTTTGAATCTGTGTGGTCGTGTTCGTTCCCTTAGGGTTACATTTACGTCTTACATTAAACTAAAGTCGAGGGAAGCATCCTTTTATGAAATTTGTTTTAACTTAGATACCCAGAACAGGTCTCTAATGTTTCAAAGTTATAGTAAAACACTTACTGTGTGAGTGCTGATGATACTGTTCAGCTGCCCAGGTTGACAGAAATGAAGCAGAATGTGAACCCAAGATACATTGGCTAAAGGTCAACTGCTTAAGTCAGTAATTCACATCAACGTAAATAATTCTGCTAAAAGCTTAGGAATCCTCTAACCTCCTGTGATTCATATTGTTCGACTGAAATAACTGACTAGTGTGTTAGTATATTAGCTGATAAAGAAAATGGTAACCCTCCTACAGGTTTCTAATCATTTTAATAGTGACCTACAATGCATAAAAAGTGAACATTTCAATCGAAACGTGTACATTGATGGCTTCAAAGGTCATACCTGAGGGTTACGTAGCAAATGAATATTAAGTCATTCTATTATTTGAGAATAACAAAGAAAAATGAATGAAATTTCATTTAATCTAAGGAATCACAAACAGAATCTCAGAATTGGTAGACAGTAAGTAGAATAACAAGTAGAACTGGAATTTGTTTCGGTCTGCTAAAGATAATGAAGACAAAGGACTAGAAATGCACCCATATTATTATCATTATTATTGTTTCCTTTAATTCCTAGAGGAACATAGGGCTTCAGCCACACGCCTCCACTACGTTTGGTTCTCCGCCGACGTTTTCACATGGCTCCACGTCTGCTCACATGCTTTCATCTCCTCTTCACATCACCCCCTCCATGTCACCCTCGAACTCAAGATCAACTCGCCGCTTCCTTTTCAGGTTCCACTCGAGCATTGGCTTTTCTAGTGATGTCACTTGATGGTTTGTTTTCTCAAAGTATGGCCAATCCACCTCCATTTATTCCTGCAGATTTGTTGCACAATAGGTTCCTGCTGTGTTGGTTCGCTCCCAGAGATCCCACCGTGTTGGTTATCTTTTCTGGCCATCTGATCTTCAGTGGTATTAAGCGAAGATAACTGTTGATGAAGGTTTGTAGTTTGTTTGAGGTGCTCTTCATGATGCGCCACGTCTCGTATCCATAAAGTAGCACTGACTACACATTGGAGTTGAAAATCCAGGTGTTATTTTTGATACTGAGTGTTATTGACTTCCACACAGACTTGAGAGTAGTGAAAGCTTGTCTTGCTTTCCCAATTCTTCCTTTGATATCCTCATCAGTTCCGCCTATAGTTGAAACGATGCTTCTCAGGTAGGTAGGTAGGTGAAGGAGGTTGCTCCTTTCAGATTTCTCCCAATTATGTTGTCTGTTGTTGTTGTTCTTGTCCAGGAATCTTCATCACCTCTGTTTTCTCTATGTTCACCTGAAGGAAGTCCTATCTTTGAAGCTTCTCCTACCAACTTGTTGCTTTTCAGTTGCATGTCTTCCATTTTGCAAGTGCACTCATAAGTGTAAGTCAACTTCATGTTTTCCATGTTCTGTTTATTGTTTTTAACATCGGAAGTAAATTCACAAGTCACTTATGGCAATTAATGTAAGTGTAGAACTTGGGCAATTCGTTAAAACTGCTCACTCTTTCCGCCCTTCAAGGACTTTCCCACTTTAACCTATTATTCACTGGAGACTCAGAGGCAGAAACATTGGGAAACTCCCTCTCCTGTTCACTGAAGAAAACCTTCTTCGCAAATGAACTTCGACTAACTTTCCCCACAGAACAAATGATTCATATGAACTTGGAGGATAAGCTACTACTTCTGGCCTCATCAATGTGTATCTATAAAATCACCTGCTCCTGTGGAGGTAGCCATGTCGTACCCACCGTTTACTATCCGAACGTATCATCGAACACTTAGCCTCGAGATTTTACAGAGGAGTTAAAAGAACACCCCCCACAGCTCTATCTTGGAATACCTTATCGAAACTGGACACAAAGCCAATCCACGAACCAACTTTAAAGTCATCTACAGAAGACGTGGGAACCTTGCTAAAACAGTACGAATCAAACTTCTTCGAAATGAAGAAGCAATGCCAATTCACATGGTAAATCCTGAACTCTACATACAGAAATGTTTTCAGTCATTAAATCTACAATGGACCTAATCTGTCTCAACACCTGGCAAGTAGTTTTTGTTTTCAACTGTATTATTTTCTTCCCCCACCCCTTATTACCACTGGTGTTAACTTGACTCTCGTTTAATTATAATTGAATTCTACTGAATCCCATCGATTATATGACGCCACTCAGTTTACTTATTTCATTTTAATCTCTACCCAATTAACTTTTTTTAAGGTCATCTATAAAAACGGCCAAGGACGTTTACTGAAATACGCTGAGGCTATAGCCATTCATAAACTTAAGCCCCCCTTGTGTATTCAAAAACAGTTTGCTATTACTCTCAACCTACCTTGGTAATCCTTATTTGATTGGATTACCAAACGTTTGTGTTAATTATTCTTAATTCTTTTTTTTGTCACTTTGTTTAATTTAACTTTTCCATATATATTGACTTGACAAGTAAATGTGTGGTCAGATTGTTCGAAATGTATAGCGCAAATACATCACATTTTTCAGGTAATCTCCGCCTTCTAATAATGCTATCAAAATTTATAAAAGGGACTAACTGTTTTAAATTTTTATATTACGCAGTTTGTTACGTAAAAAAAATTACAATTCTAATGACATCTTTGGAAATATTCTTTCTGTTGCTAAGAAAATTTACCATATACATTTATACATATATCCCTTGCTATTATATGTAATCTTCAATATATCAGGTATACTGCAACATCAAACTTTAGCACAGCTTTTTATCCTTAACAAACACTACTTTCAACACACTCACTCCTTTAATTTGAAGTTGATAATTATCCAAAAAGAGATATGAAGAATTATGACACTTTCATCCGACTGCCTAGTAAAGTACGAATGATATGACAACAGTTCTGATCGCGAATCAATATTAGGTGGAAAGAATCTGTTATTGAACTGCAATTACCCTGCTGATTCATCTCTTAAAAACTCTTTGTTTTCTAATTTCATTGGTTAACCTTCTCAACCCGCCTTTTTTCCGTTTGACTTCCATAAGAGATAATTCTTCTTGACTTTATTGTACTGCATCATCATATTCTCATTTCACTTCCTACACACCAGATTTCGACCTTCTCTTGTCTAACGACGTAATTACCATTAATTTTTTTGTTACCATCCCAACAACAAATTTGTCAACTAATTTCTGAGAAACTTCTCTCTACCGAGATATATATTTACACCAATACTTCACCTACATTGTCGTCCTGTTGTTTTATAGCGCCATGATGCTCTTACAGTACGCTTGTTGATAGACACAAGTTACAGGATTTATGCAGATGATAAGAGCCGACGAAATAAAATGGATCCATGTTATTCTGCATCGATTTTTGTTCCTTCTCTGCTCAAATTTATAGAAGGGAGTTCTTGTACGAAACTAGATGGAAGGTTTATTAATATACAGAGTGGAATGTATAATTTTTATAGGTTTTCCAGTTTAAATTACCAGTCTAAAAAAGACTCCATTGATATGGTATATGACCAGGCTAGTGCAATCTGGAGACCAATGGCTCCGAGTTCTGCTGCAGTCAAGATTTTAACTGTTTTCTTCAAAGTAAAACCAATAATTCAAAGAACTCGCATAAACACAACAGACACTAGTAATTTTTATTTACACATTTATAGCCATTATGGATTCGCTTAACAGTCGTGGTTGGTTGTTTATACTGACACTTTATAAACATAACACCACAGAGAATAATTTCAGTCTAGTGACATGTATGCAATGATTACGCATACCGATGAATTCAAGAAATCAGGATAAACAATACGAGCTGTCTGTTGATTTGCAGAGCATCAGTGGCTTAACGATAGAATGCTCGCTAACCACTCATGTGGTTCGGGGTTCGATCCTCGCTGACGAACTTCAAAACCTTGCTAGGCTGGTAGTAAGACCGGTAAAGAGGTTACTTTTACTTTACTTCGGCTATCTCCTACGGGAGGATGATCCGGCTTCATGAACATCTCGAATCATCGCTGCCCAGGCGCGGCGATCTGATTTGTAAGAGAGTTCATGAAGAGGTTGGGCATGAGGCTAGCAACCCCATCCCGTAAAAATAAACACCACCGATACCGAAACTCCCAAGCTCTAGCTTGAACCCCTATGTTCCACTAGGAACGTAAAGAAATAAAACGATAAAATAAACAAACTGATTTGCACACGATATTGAATCTTGATAAAATCTCTTAAAGTATACTGACATTTAAAAGAAAAAATGTTTAACTGACAAGAACGACACACCTTTATTGACTTTTAAGCCAAAATATTTGACTATCGTTTAGTTTCAACTGCTTGATACCAAGCAATTTTCCCTCAAATGAGGTGAATCAATAAAGATATCGATCCAAATGTGTCATTTTCAGTGATATTCGTATGTGCAATACTTTAATTTGAGGAAAGAACAATCAACGGCTGAAATTCCCAAGTGTTGGTTTGTAGGGGTTTGATTAATTTGAAGTTTTATCATGAACTGACTCCAGTCAGAGAACCGGTGGAATACCGGGAAGTTTCCCCGTCCTAGTTTAGGGTTCTTCAACAGTACACATCCACGATCCTAACAGCCCATCGCTGATTGGCAAAACTGATGGGTAATTAGATTCTGTCCTAGGGGCTGGATGGTCAACGAACTAGTCTTGCAGCCTGAAGATCCTGGGTTTGATCCCTGCTGCGCACCACTGAGGAGTCCCAAAGTAAGACGACGAAGCTGCCCAGTATTCCCTGGTTTCTAATGGTTCTCTAATTGAAATCAGTTCGTGACCACGCTTAAGATGAATAGCTCAAAAGTTATGTCTGTCAACGATGCCACGAATTGTCCTACAACTTGTTTGGATACTTATTATGTGGACTGATGAAGAACGGATGAAAATGAAAAGCCTTGGATAATGAAATATCATGTACGCTAAATGATTCCGTCACAAGCTGACACCATTTGAAGAACCATCAGAAACCAGAGCACTGAACAGGTGTTCCGTCATAGCTTGAAAGTTACTAACGGTGATTACTCACAACTTCACTAGGGATCAAGTTCAGGCTGTTCAAGTTAGGCACCAACCACGTTTACCATTCATTGATGATGACGGGTCGAAATGCGGTAACCCATGAGTTCTGTCAGTTCGAAATATAAAGCAACCGAAAATCCAGGGCGTCAGGGAGCACTTACTCTACATCTGAAATGGAATACTCCAGTGGTCACTGGAATCCCAGAACATCTATCTTGAAGTAAGTCACTAACAAGCCTACTTCGTCAGCTGCAAATCCCTGGGTCCGACCCCCAGGAGTCACAAGTGTGCACTGCCGAAAAGCCCCAACGCAGTTTGCAGCAGCTATTCATTCCTCTCAAAGTTTGAAATGATTCCCCAAATAACGTTGGTTCATCAAAAAATTTACAATGGAATCAATCAAATCCCTGCAAATCTAAAATGACTTGTCAAAATAGTTTTTCTCCACATTATTACCTTTAAGTCAGTTTCTAAAGACTCGTTTTTCTGACTAGATGAATATTAGTAGCATAATTTGTTTGTATTCGTATTACTCATCTGTGTAAACAAGTCTTGTGCAAATCACAATTATGTTTCGTTTTATTCACAGTTCATTGGCTACACAGCAGTGAGTAAATATACCGACTTAAACCTGGAAAATCCTTAAGCCTGAAGAGGAACTCTCTACATAACAGAATAGATTTCTCTCATTGAGATTAACTGATGTGTATTCACTTTCTTCCTCCTCCCTTATCCCGCTTACCACAAAATATTTACCTGTAAAATGCGATGAGTAATCAACTATAACTGATAAACAATAAAGGCTAAAAAAACGGATAATATTCTGATGGGCCGATAAGAAAAGCAAGTGCATTAGTCGTTTAGTTTCCCTCACTTGTCAGACCAGGGAGGTTCTTCAACTTTACTATTTCTTTTCGCTTAGTTTAAGAATCTTCAGGTATCCTTTTTGTATTCTATCTCTTACAGAACCAATGCACGTTTACTTTCAAGTAACTCTAGAATGAAACTGAAACCACATTTATAATGAAAACCACTTTCCATGTGCTTTAAAAATATAACATATGCATTACAAAAACTTTCCATAATCAAGTCTTTCCGTAATTATTCATTAGATGATGCATACTTTGAAAAAGAAAATGAACACGTTAAAGACCTATGCACGCATGTCTAAGATGCAAGAACTTAAAGCACAGCAAAGCATATCCGTACGATTGACTACAAGAGTAAAGGTGGCAGACAAAAACTACCTCAACTGTAAGCACATGCATTCCACTAGGTTATGTGATGACTTGAGCAATTTAAGGAACACTGTTTACATCGAGATAGGAAAAAGAGAGTGACAGGAGATCAAAGTGATCACACCACAATACTATCAACAGACCCAATTAGATTAAATCACGTAGGAGAGTATAAACTTTTTATAGAAGGATTAGATTACAGAAAAAAGTGAACTGACATAGACAAGCATAGGACAACAGATCCTGCAATTGGAGTAAGGTTAGACTCGCCACGGGAAAGACTGTTGTACCAGTGTTACGAATCAGTGGCTGATAGAACAAAATCGTTCAAAATGCAGCAAATACTTTCACCCATTGTCTTCTGCGCAACATTTTCACTAATTTTCATTGAATTCTCCTACTTTGTGTTAGTTATTGATTTTAGTCTGCTTGCTCATAGCATGCTTTCCTAAAGTGTGACAAATTCAACCGGAGCAGTTCTACCCAGAGTTCTACGTTGATTTGTCTGCAGAGTGTATAAAAAACAAACCAATCTAAAATATTTCGGATCATTTAGAAGTGATTGATAAAACCAGTAGCTTAGGTGGACGATACTGGTGCAGTTGGGTCCTCTGATTCAACAGATATGAACTGATAAAAAATAAGTCACATAACAAGAAAGTCAAATTCCAAGGCTTTGAAAAACAGCTAACAATAATACAAATTAACAACCAAACAAAACGAAAGTCGCCAAGAGAAACAATGACATCATTCATACAGAGTTCAAATGAATTCATTTTATTTTGAAACCTGCACTGAAGATATCAAGAAAGGTTATGAAAGCTTCGCAAATTAACTACCCAACTAAGAGAACACAATCACATGAATATTTTGAATCCTTTCATAGATTATCTTAGACTTTAAAATTCGACTACTTAACATGTAAACTAGCTAGCTATAATTCACAACAACGCTTAAGTATTCTTTTTATTTTATCAAAACAAAAACAAAAAACATCACCACACATCCATCGGAAAAGTTGTTTTTACACTTATAATACTAATTAAATCAAAAAATTTTCAAACCAGAAAACAAGCAACTGACATAAACAAAATAACAGAGGCATGAAAAAAATTTCAGTAAAATTGGAAAAAACTGTACAGGACACAATGAGCTCATTCACATAGACTGGTAACTACTAGATATATTGGTTAAAAGGTACAGATAAATATAAACAGAATAGCAATCACAAACAAGAGATGCATTTCCAGAGGAAGGAAAACATCTCTTTCATGTTCATTATACTTTAAGGACTTTTAAAAGAGCATAAAAAGAAGGTAAATACAAGAAAAACCCTCATCCTACAAGCAGATCATGTCCTCACGCCCCGGTAATTTGCTGTCATCGGTGATGAATATGCTACTTTCTTTTCACTGAAGAAATTTTTCAATATTGTCACCTGGCCAAGTGTTGTCACCACCACAACGACAGTGATAATCACACTCCAAACAAACACAGCTGCGTTTAAGTCTTCTGCAACCAAGAAATCACCATAATCACGGTTCTTCAGTTCGATTTCTAAGCTTTCAGCACGTGAAAGAAAATGATGCAACACTTCAACAACACTTTCCAATAAACTCATTACGGTTGGATAAACAGGTAGTCCCGCTTCTTCAGCCAACGTTTCATAATCCTCTGGACGTATTTCAAAATAGATGAGTTTATGTGAAATAGAAGAGAATTCGTTACTGAAACAAAACGAATAAGTTCCGTTCGTAGAGGCTGTTTTGAACGTGATATCATCTTCAGTGCCACGCTCAACATTGGAAACAACCTGCTGTCTAGGGTCTTTGATTTTAATATCTACATCGTTTTGACCACCATGAATTACATGATAGCTGAACACGTATTGCTTCGAAGCTGGGAGATCTTCATAAAAGCATATTGCCTCATTGTCAGGTAACTCAAAAGTCAACCGTCTGGGATATGCTTCTGATAAAATCAGTAATAATTGAAGTAAGAATAGATGAAATAACATTGAGGAGATTATATGATGTTATGGTTGAGTTGTTATTTAAATGCACCTAGATGAGAGGAAAACGATTTAATACAAATTAGCGATTCACTAGCAGCTACATGAAAAACGTATTAAATTAACAATCTAAGGTATAATACAAAATATTACCGCAAGGCATATTAGGAAATGAGACAAACTTAGACAACTTATAAGTTCGACATAATAGACCTTGAAGTTATTTTAACAATATCCTGTTTCACCTACGTGAACCAGAGGAACATGATGTTATCATAAACACACTAAGAAGGCAAAATGCAATGTCTGTGAAGAATTCATGCATTGAGGAATAGATCAATTAATTATAATTGTGTTCAATTTAGCAGAGAAATATCCCCTGTCAGGTACATTTGCCACATAGTTCATCCACACGATTTTTGCTTATCTAATTACAATTGCTATAAATGCATTCCGATGTACAACACATAGACTAGGACCGCTCCACATCTATCGAAGTCAGCTCTGCGTAGAACAAAGAAAAGAAGCACAAAAGACACACTACACTTTCTAAGGAGCGACCTTTTATAAAGTACTGAGAGCCTTGCGAGACTTTGTAGTGACCCATTTTATTACTCATCATCGTACTATACTTTCATTGTGCAATTGTACTTCGATTTGTTTATTACTCTAAATCTTGCATGTTAACAGTTGATACATGTGTACTCGCTCAAGTTTTGAATTTTGATTACGGCGAGAATACACATTCCTACACCTTCTCAAGTGTCTTCTGATTTACGTTGTGTGTGTCGAGTAAGCACAACGTTAGAACACAAGTATAAACGAGAAGAAGTATTAGGATATACGTATACGCTAGATTAATCAAAATATAGAAGCACAACAACTTCATATTTACACGTAAGTACGAAGTCAGTTTATTATTCGGTCGTCTGGAATTTGATAGACACAAGAGAATTAAACTTTTTGACTTGCTGGTTATTAGTTATAAAGCTACACGCTTAGTCCATTAGCTGGGACGTAGGTGGTAAAAACTATTGGGTCACAAGTCCAGAGCGTAGGAAGAAATGACAACTTTTCAGGCAGTAGTCGACAACTGTTCAATCTAATAAATTGGTCGAAAGACAATGGTTATTGGAACTATTAATGAATTCTTTGAAAACGAGCAATTATGGAAGACAGGAGAAATAGACATTAATCTTGGAAGTCTAAGTAAGATCTAGGAAACCTTTAGAAAACCAATACTTGAACTGATAATGCATTTTCGGACTACTCTTCAGAAAGTCACACCCACCTACGTAGAAGGGTCTCAATAATATCCCACAAGCTTTATATGTTTGAAAGATTAGTTACGGAAGCTGTTATGGGCTGCTTGGAAAACAACTTGCTGTCTAACGTACAGTATGCTTCAAGGGAGTTTCTTCTACTAAAACTTTACACCAAGAGGAATATATTTAGGTCTAAGTATAACGAAATATATATGTTATCCTAAAGAATCTTAGTAAAATGTTTCTTCCGTGACTATTTACTAAAGCAGAGGATTTTGAAATCGCTGGAAATCTAATGACTTGGATTTGAAAACCTGTCTGGAGTGATAAGGAGGAACAAATCCAAACTAGGCGACACAAGGTCCAATAATGTCCTTCATTGTTTCCTTCGTATATTAAGGGAGTACCTACCAAAATTCTATTGTCTCTCTATGCCAATATAAAAATGTGGAAGGCTCTTAAGGACTGTGTGTAGCCACATGTACCATGAGTGCATGTACGGCAGCACACCATGTTGACGGAGTACTTCTTCCTTCAGTTCAGACCCACAATGACTTAGACACCATAGTAACACATAACTCAAAAACCAGAAGAAACTGTCCACCAATTGCAACTCGGAGTTGCAGGACACTTTGAGCAATACGTAAGACAGATCCAAAGCCCCAGATTTAAATATGGAGGCAAGACTAAAGTACTGCACTCAAGCACCTATGTCTCGTGTGGGACTACATAATGGAATGAGTTAAACGAATAGTCAGAAGTATGACACCTGGTATAGGCATCTTAAGGTGAGCAACGAAAAGATTGAGTCTATTCACCTTACCATGCCGCAAGTAAGGAAGATCTAGCTAACAATATAGAGCCAAGACATTTGTTTTTTCCTTCCCATCATATCAGGAAACTCTTCAGAGGGGGGCTGAATATATGCATGCATACATCCAACCCGGTCGGAGAATATTTTAGACCTGGGATATGCTTAAGCATACCATATAGCCATGAATCTACAAATCCACGCACCGGGCCATTAAGTGACTCCTAGAAGAATTACCTTTAAACCAAAAGCACAGGCATTTTATATACGTGGCTTAACACATACTCCTGAGCTTTTTGACTCAAATAAAATTCGAAATCTGAAAAATATGCGTGCCCAAGATTTTAAATAGGAGCATAGCAGCAAAATTAAATGAAAACTAAGAGAATTACTTACAAACAAATTCAAATACTACTAGAAATACTCTATAGGGTACAGAATTATATCAACGTTGGCTACTACGTTTGATTCAGCGCCTACCTGCAACATAGACAACTCAGACTCAATTTTCAATGGTTTTGCGTTTAGTGTGCTTCTTTATTTTGCGGAGCAGCACAAAGTCATTGCTGAATTTTGTGTGACAGAACTGTTCACTTTGCTACCGTGGCTCTGTTAGACTCAGCAGACAACTGAAAACCGCATCCTCCCTTCCAGTGATCTCCTGTTCTGGTTTAAATAACTGCCTGTAGTCCCCATGGCTTAAACCGCCAATAACCGTCGGTCCAAGATGCACAGATACTGCACGTGGAACATAGTGACCAGAACCCGTCTCGTTGAAGAATGTACTGAATGCGTTATTACCACTTCCATTCAAAACTGTCAAGTCAATCAGCACTCATCCATCTGGCTCAATCACGTGTCCAAGACAATAGAATCCCCAGCATTAATCACCAATCTGGACACCCGCTTGACCAATGTGAAGATTAATACATTCACGCATGATGCTTGCTGACAACCTCTCTCGATAAGTACAATCACGTCACGTCGAATTTATCGATGTTCGTTTATCGCTTGGTTTCTTTGTCGAAAGGTTCCGTTCTCAACCACTTCCTGTCTTCACCTTGAGGAGATAGCTTGCATACCGTCTGGGCTGAACAGGCCCCCTATTTTATTATTGGTTTCACACGTACTTGGTTGCCTAAAGCTAGTATTCAAAGACTCCATGCATTGACGTTATGTTTTGACTTGTTTTTCATTAAATATTCCAATCCAGCCCTCTGTCGGCGGACACTGCTGGAGGAGGAAGGAAGTGGCTCGGTATACGCGTGACTTGTTCATGAGTCATGAAGCGCGCAGTTTAGACAGGTTCTAGGGTGCTGATAGTTTCCCTTTCTGCTAAGTGCTATGTATATTCTGTGCCCACTGCCCCAGTCGACCGTTTGAGGAAAGTTTATACGTAGCTTAACCTTCATTTGGTGCTACGGAAAAATCCCACCTTGTAGATGATGAGTCGTTGAGTGTGACTCTGACGGCTGATATCTGGATAGTAATTAAAATTCCACACATCAGAGAGGTTGTCTGTACTGTGAAATAGATTGAATACTGGTTAATAATAATATATTCTCATTTTTGTACATGAGGGACGCCAGTTTATAGGCATCATCAATTCGATTAGTAAGTATAGTTAGTAATGATAATATAATAAGGTACATATTTATTCCTACAAATGTAGGACACACAAGTTGTATAGACATAGATAAGTATTATTTAAGTTAGATATTTGAATTGCATGATTTGCGGTTAAACAACATGGTTGCTGTCACTTCATCTTTAGTTTGTGGGAAAAATCTGATAACTAGTGATTCAATGGAACACATCAAGAAATATAGAGATATTGACTTCGTATTAACAAAAAACCCCAAGTATGCGTTGGATGAATTACAGATACTTCGGAAAATAAATAAAGCTTGAAGTCAATTCCCTCATAAAATAATAAAATGAGTCTTATAATAATATATTCTCACTTTATGCACACGAGGGACTCCAGTTGACAGGCATCATCAATATGATAATAATGCACACATGGAGTAGACATGTTTAAAATTTTTCACTAACACAAGATATATACAAGGGAAGATAATGGAATATTGACCGTAAGTACACTCTGCATAAGTTAAAACAGTTTATATGGCATAATCCTAGGCACCATTATTGTTTGAATTTGTTGAAAATGAGCGTAACAACTGAGTATTGCGTTACATTCGGTCGATATGGTGGGCTACTCACAAAAGTATAAAAATGGCTTGTAAAACGTTAGTTAGTTTACCGTAAACGATGTTTAAAGCAATATCATCTGCAAAAGGCTCACCACAGCAGTTATTATCCAGTTAAACATGCAGAGAAGTATTAATAATTCAACAACCGGTGAATTTTTGAGAAACATTTTTAAAGAAATGTACATATAAGGAAATAGATAATTTTTGAGATCTGCTTTCGACTGAGTAAGTCATAAGACGTAGCGCCAAATCTAAACTGTAATTGAAAAAATACGGTATGTCGATTTCGCGCGGAAATTATAAATAATAATAATTTATATTTTCATATAAACATAAATTCACATGAAAATGCATGTCATTTTTACAGGCACGATCAAGTATGATACAATGTCAAATAGTAGATTGTCTACAAGTTAGTAATGTTTGAACAGCTAAATATTTGATATATGTATAAATACACTCATTGTCTGACCCATGTCGTATCATTATTGAATTGAACAGTAGTCCTCCAGGTTGCGCAGGAAAATCGACTTCATTTCGTTTTCAACCCGTAGTTGTAGGCATACGATAACCAACCAATATTGAGGTAAGTACAACCTTTACAAGGGATAGTAAGCTGTTTTAGAGAAGTAAAGATGCTAAGGTGATGAAATGAAATAGGTAAATGCAATGTATCATTAATATATGCATTCATAAAGGAAATACAATGGGAGACTATAATCCCTAGGCTGACAAAGTTCATTTGCAATGTATAATGCTGCCCTATAGGTTTTACTATCATGTTGTCCACTTTTGGTTTAATACAATTATCCACAAGCCGGTTATTTTAATTTCATACCTTTTTGTGTTCGGTGCACAACCGTACCCTATAGAGAATAGGAATAAAATAAGTCGAATCAAGTTCATAAAGAGCTATAAAATGTTAGGTTTAGTGGAATATAATGAGCAAGTGAAGGCGTTATTAGAAAATGTATGAGATGAGACATTGTTAAGTGATATTCGAAGATACGACAGAGGAAAGCATGTCAATTTATAAGATGCCCCATAAATCTGTGCAGAGCCCACGTGGTGGCATCTCAGCAATAGGCTGATCGAATGGTAAATGTTTAAAGGTAGAAGCATGATCTGTCCAGGCAATCATTATTATCTTATTCAAGATAAAGATTCAAGCCCTCATAGAAATCTCGAGCCATCAAATTGCATATTGCTGTTCCTGCAGAATTGCGTTAATTGTGGAAGGTAAGTAGCATTTTTGTACAGGTGATGACGTGAAACATAAGAGATGCCGAATGAACAATAATTATAAGTGAATGATTCACAAAGCGTTTGAAAGTCTATACAACTTTAAAGTCACCGGTAAGTACACCATAATTGTGACATTTCCAGTTGTATATGGGACCAACTTTGCACTTGTCAGATTTCATGATAGAGGTGGTTCCGTTATTCACAAGGTGAGCTAGCAATATTCCAAATAAGTAGAGGATATAAGCACTGTATCAGTGCCTTCGTTGAAGGGCAGTACCTTCGAAAAGAGAAGAAGACACAAGAGAACCGCCAGAGAGGTGCAGAAGTACATAATAAGTGTTAATAATTCAAAATATATAACAATCATCATTTTTTGTTTTATTTAGAAATTTTTTCCCCGATAGGTTTTAGTAATGGAATTCTATAGTCTTTCTTGCGAACAGTTAGTTTAAGTGAAAAGAGGTGATAATTTTACCTACTTATATAGGTTGAAAAGGAGTTAAACACAAAAGTCAAAGTGCATGAACTATGTAGAAGAAAAGAGAGGGCTTCATAAAATCTACTGTTTTTCTGAAGTATACAGTTAGGTGTCCTTCTGAAGTGGCGGACTCAAACTATGTACTTGCATGCATTCGGGGAGTTTGTATTTGAACTTCGGCTCTAGGCAATTTTCAACTTCTGTTTCTTTTTTATTTATTCTCTTATTTTGCAGGATACAACTTAGTTACGCCGCTTGAACGATTTCGAGCTCATTTCCGGTTGGCTTCAACTAAAAGTGACGTGTATGGTTGTTGCGCGGCCATCTATCCTACTAAGCCTGAACTTCAGCTCACCTAAACAGTTGGCCAGGATGGTCTTCGCATAGCCTCACCTAGTGAACAGAGAATATAACACAACCCTTCAAGGATGTTTTCAAATATTGGTTTTGTAGGGATTTATTTGATTGGTTGGAGGATTTCGTCATGAGCTGACATCATTTAGAGAACCGTTGAAACCCCTGTAGGTGTGTACTGATGAAGAGTCCTAACAAGGACAAAACAGCTGTCCAGAACTCCCAGGTTTTCCAGTGGTTCTCTAACTGATGTTAGGTCATGATAGAATCTTCCGACTGTTCAAGGATGTGTCCAGTAACGATAGCATGAAGAGAGTGGAGAGAAATATGATAACACCAAAACGCGGCTGCCTCGAGCTTGTTCCATGATGACCAAACCACCCGCGATACGATCCAGTCAACACAGAGAAGCGAACCGATAGTTGAAGTCGAAGTCGTTAAGATTCACTTGAACTAACGAGCTTCTCTGGGCCCCCACAACCTTACTATTTTAATGCTTCAGAAACACATCAAGTTCTAGGCCAATCCGCTTGCGTTTCGACCTTGGAGAAACTAAGACCCTTTATCATCACTTGTGAGAACTGGGATTTCGTAGCCAGTTAGGTCACACAGGCCTTGAACGCAACCAAAAATGATATTATTCTCGCCCGGCTACCCAACATCGTCCCACTGTTTATGCATCGATCTCTCGCGTCCATATTATGAAACCTATTCAACGAATGTAAGTCTAATGTATAATGCTGTTCATATGGCATCAGTTGCCTGAAAGACAGCTTATCAGTGGATCTGGTGGTGGGGACATTTGTCAGTCACTCTCTTCTGTCATGGCCCCTGAGTCTGAACAACTTCCTCATGAAATGGGAAAGCCACTTGGATGTACGAAATCTTTTACTGAATGGGCTTGTTATCTCTGGTGCAAATGTACATTTCAGAGTAACGGTTTGCACAGTATGAAACCTTTGTTTCTCATGTCGCATAACTATCGCCCTTTAACTTTTGGGTTCAACCTCCTAAATACCCTTCCGTCGAAATACTATGATACACTACAGTCTTGTAAGAGAAACATTGGTCATATTTCCACGGAAGTGATAGAGCGTGTTCAATGCATGTATGATGTAATCGTTTCAGTGTGTCTGATAGAACTGACATTAAAACGTTTAAAAACAAACTTTTATAGGCATGTAAGATGCCGCGTAGATCCTGATCTAGCTTACCCTATCCGATAATGTTAGAATTCGGTAGCATTGTGGATGCAAGCCGCTTTGCCGGTAGGCAGAACCTTTTCAGAAGAGAAAGCAGTTTTAAAAGTATACGCGGTATTCTTGACAAGAAATCAGTCCAACGTAATACCAAGCAAAATATCCAAGCGGATGAAACTGGTCACTGAAAAGATACTGCCAGCCCAGTTGATATCAACACACAACCCACCCCTAACCTTTAAAGAAGCCCCCTACGTAATGACCCAAAAATGAAGCCTGACGCGGCTACCAAAACTAAATTCAGTATTTCTCCAGTTGTCAGACAACCTGGAAAGCACTTACACCCTTCAAGAAGTGCCAATAAAAATCATGCCCACCCTACTAAAAGTATCAAAGACCCTTGTAACACCTTCTCATTTAGCCTAGGGCTCTGTGTAAAAACGTAAGGAATGGAATTCCTGCGCCTGGCATGCACTCTAACAAGTTTGCTTTAGCCTCGTCCACTTCCCATGCGCTTAAATCTTCCAAAAGGATTTCTAGTGTATCAAATATAGCTGAGAGTAGTCAATGCTTCTGCTTCCTTTGACTAATTGCAACTACCCAACTTTTGCTATAAGGCGGCTCATAATACAGGCTCATAGTCGCATGAACTCAGCTGCCCAAACTTTCAGCATAGTCTGCCCGGTGATACACCCAATAAGTGCGGATACTCCACAAACACACTAATTCAACGCCTAAACCAATTTTATAACGCTCCATTTAGTCAATCTATTATGTAATTGTGGGCCGATCACTGTGATATCTGTTTTGTCAAGGACACTTAAGAAGATAATCAGTACTGAAATAACCGACTTCTTATTGTATTTCCTTTATGAATGCATCTATTAATGATACATTGCACTTACCTATTTCATTGCACTTTAATGATTCACCCTAGCACCTTTACTTTTCTGAAACAGCTTATTATCCCTTGTAAACGTTGTACTTACCTCAATATTGGTTGGTTATCGTATGCCTGCAACCACGGGTTGAAAACGAAACGAAAATGGTCAAAACCATACTCTCCGACCCCCAACACCCCCTCTATTCCCAACTATCGCCTTGTATCTCATCAAGTGGAACCAGAAATCAGTATAAAATAGTCTATGCTCGTACAACCAAGTACAGGAACTCAACGATACCATACTTGGCCCGTGTTCTAAGCGTGAAACCTACGGCTTGCTTTGTTATTAACAACATAATTTAGGCTCTTTTATTTCTCTCTTATTTGTATTCTATAGTGAACTCCTTCCCAAACTTACTTAGCTGCCTAAATTAATAACATTGGCTTACTTTTTGTATTTTACTGTATTCCTTCTTTTGTGTATCTACTGGTTCCGACTATATTAGCACTATGAGTATTACAAAATTGTCCTGTCATTAACCATCATGTAATTATTAGTTTTGTGGTTGTTGTTTTCTTATTTTCTATACTTTTCGGTAATATTAAACTGACAATCACTGGTTGTGAACGCCATAGTCACCACCTTAAAAATTTTGTATTAATCAGGATTACTCACACTACCACTACAAACACTGCATTGGACCTGACAATAAAAAAATAAAACAACAACCCTGAAATGTTATTTTATGATTGTTTAGAGTTGTTTCAACCAAATTAACTGATCATCTTGGCGATAAACATTCTTAGATATCATTTTATAACTTCTTGTACGATTATAGCTTTACTGTCACCACGCATAAACAAATCACAGCTTCCACTACCCAATACTGAGTTGTTATTATTATATGATGTTTATTTTCCTTTCTACTTCTTGGTATTTTTTCGCATTTATAATTATTTTTGTGTTTTTCGTGTTTCTTTTGTTTTTTTGCTGTTGATGTCTTTAGATTTATTATTTTTTGTTAAACACTCCTTTCAAATGTTTGTAAAATTAGATGCAAATATTGTAGATATGTGCTGAAAATTCCACACTGTACCACCAGTACTGTTTCTGGAATAAAGCAAATTATTATTAAAGTCGATTTTCCCGCGCAACCTGGAGGACTACTGTTCAATTCAATAATGATATGACCTGGGTCAGACAATGAGTGTATTTATATATATATCTAATATTGAGCTGTTCAAGCATTATTAACCTGTAGACAATCTACTATTTGACATTGTATCATACTTGATCGTGCCTGTAAAAATGACATGCATTTTCATGTGAATTTATGTTTATATGAAAATATACATTATTATTATTGACTGAAAACCTCATAACACCTTCTTAATATGGTTTTATAAAGTCTTGGAACGACTGAATTCATTACTGGGCTTACAGATGAAAAATTCGTTGTGTCTATTGAATATATTGATCTTAAGAAGGCACTAGATATGGTATGTCATAGTTTGCTGCTGAAAAATTATAAGCTTACAGCATATCTGGCAATCTTTTGCAGTGGTGTAACTTATTAGTGTGCGGTCGGCCTCAATCTATTTATATTGACGACACATTTTCTTATACCACACCAATACAAAGTGGCGTAAATCGAGGTAGTGCACTGGGACCCTACTTCTTTCTTATATAACTAAATGGTGTCTGTGATGTTATAAAGCATGGCAGACCCTTCCTATATACCGATGACTTTAGGGTGGTTTACCACACTACCACCAGAGAAGTAACAAATCTCTCTAATAAAATTCAACCGGATATGGATAAGATTGACACTTGGCAGAAGTCATGGGTGATGCACATCAACGTGAAGAATTGTGGCCTGTTATGCTCACCTCACCTTCGTATCGCACTACACATAACTATATATGACAAGCCGACCATCAGTTTTCCTTTGGTACTTGACCTTGGGCTCCGTTACTCTGTCGGTTTTGAATTCTCTATGTTACCAACCAAGTTTCTAAAGCTAGAAGATTACTTGGATCTATATTTCATAACTTTAAAACCCAAGAATCTAAACTGCCGTTGTATAAAACGCACAGACGGTCCCTCATTGAGTACTGTCCATTTATCCTAAAAAGAAAATCTATTAAGGACAAACTAAAGATTGAAGTTGTCCAAAAGAGATTCGCAAGTAGAATCTCGGGAACAAGTCTAAAAGTTCCTTATAACTACCGTTGCACAACTCTTATGATCGAACCCCTCTGGTTCAGGCGCCAACGACTCAGCCTCATTCTCCTATTTAAAATTCTCAGAGGAATAGTATACGTTCCCAGTAATAACCTTGACTTCTTCAACGTATGAATTACGCAGTAACGTGTCTTCTCTAGTTCATATTCTTTGTCGAAAGAAGTCTTGTTTCAGCTTCCCTACGGTGAAATATAAGCAAATGGGGAACTTCTTGCCAAGTGAAATCAAAACCACCACAATACAGCGTAACATCTATCTACTAAATAAATATCTCTTCGAAAACACTCTTGACACAGTCTGCCACACACTGGGAATTCGCGATATTGTTTCTTTCCCCTTTGACTCGCTTGCCTAAACGATTCTGTTCACTCAACAAATTAAGAGAAACAGCCAGAATTATCATAATTATTTTATTAATAATTTAATACAATCAACGCTGCGATAGTGCTGTACCAAATTCCTTTTTTAGTTCATTCGATTATTTGCTTAGCAAGCCTGACCTCAAAATGCCCATAATCCTTTCATACAGATTCGGAGTGGAGTAAACGGCCTAATGTGCTCATCACGATGGTCGCACAGAATTTGAATGAACTACTCTGTTTGCTGTCACATCTTCTTCACCGCCCGAAAAATTCTACCAGGATCATCTGCCATGCCTTATGAGTTATTGAACTCCATTTGACCACAGCTGCTGGTTGTAAAATTAATCAAATATTATGGCATATATCCTTCACAACATTGTATTATGAGCATATCAGTGTAGTAAGAGTCACATCTCATGGTCGAGCAGTAAATAACCTGAAAATAACTGGGACTAAAGTCTCCTTTGGTAATTATCCAATGCTGTGTGTAAACACCGTCTACGCAAATTCTAGCTCTGAAGGTGATCGTCTAAATAATCAAACTAACTACACCGTGAATCTAAAATATTAATGAATTTGATTTTACTGTTCTGTTACTATAATTCCCCGTAGTCGAATTCTTCTAAAACATATGTTATAATTTACTACTGTCGCTTCTTATATATATATTTATTGATGTACCATTACGCAGCATTCTTCGTAATTTCTCATATTGCCCCTTCGTTTTCATATGTTTATATCTAAAATCTAGAAGGTAAACTACGAACTTCTGATTTCCCTACGTTTTTATTGTAGATATGTTTTTAAAATGCTGCTGCAGAGAAACGTACAGAATGGCTGGTTAAAAGTAATTGTTCATACCACCAATTTCGTTGAGTTAGCTAATGAATGCGAAAACAGTCTAGGTGACACATGAGAATAAAACTTTTGAAAAGGAGCAGAATTTCGCCAGGGCCTAGTAAATGAAAGGGTGGGAAGGTGGTGACCGGTATTTAGCGGTGATGGTGGGGACTTGATAGCTACACCCTTATCTGTGAAGTAGCACTCTATTGCCAAGGCTCCCGAGTTTGAATGACCTCAACGAAAAGAAACATAAAGACTGCCTGAATGCCACAGCTTGGGAATAAACTCTCTGATTACGAGCACATGGCATGATTTTACTGTCTCAGAAGGACATCAAACTGTATAAGTCGGAACAACGGCATAAATATTATTAAACCCTCTTTTTTCACACATTTTATACTCTTTTTTTATCTGTTCTTACTGTTGCCCAACATCAGTACGGCCAATCATCCTTTTTTCTCTCTTTTTTACTACTAGGCACTAAAACTAACCGTTAATGGGGAACACTATAAAACTCAGTGACTATAAATTAACGTTATAAAAAGACGGTGAACACTGCGGTTACCATATATTGCTTGTTTTAAATTGTTAATATTTGCTATCTGCTTCCTCATCTCTCATGCTGCTTTCAGAATATTAACTCAATTCATGACGTCGTTGCACCTGAGAAGATCATTAGCTTCAAATTCACCTAAAGCGATTATATTCCGACATCGTTTAGGAGAAGTCTACGAAAGCACTCAATAAAGTACCACAGATATCTTGACTTATCATCAATAGTCGCTGTTACGTCCCGTCTCAATAGAATTCAAGAGTTGAGAAATATAGGCCTCAGAAACAAAGAAATGCGGGCCACTGAGGCACCCCACAACTCAGGACAAATAGCAAACTTTTCAAAAGTAGGTTGACGAACTCCAAAACAGCCTATCCATAAATAATATACTCAGACGGCATTGCTTACGAAAATACTGAGGTGATATGTGAACTGTTTAGCAAGCACTTCGCCAGGTTATACACCTTAGAGAACGATGAGGTTGTGGATTTCCCACGTAAAACAGACGAATGTTTAAGTGACATACTTTTCACCACACACGAGATTGATAAAGCTGTCGCAAATCTAAAGCTTAGTAACACTATTGGTCCAGACGGTATATCTTCCATTCTGCTGAGAAACGGTGGCAATGACATGAATTTACTCCTACTCAAGTTATGCTCAATTTCACTAAGTGATGGGACATACCCTACCTGCTGGAAGAAGTCTTATATTGTACCTATTCATAAATACGGGCCTATAGCTGATATCAACAACTACCGCCCCATCAACATCACATCTGTAGTTTCACGTGTAATGGAAAAGATAGTAAAGACCGAAATCATTCAGTACTTGCTGTCAAATGACCTACTATCCCCATCCTAATACGGTTTCATAGGTAGAAGGTCGTGCATTACTTGCCACTTGGATTATTTTGACTACATTACACAATGTATTGATAATGGGCGTTCGGTAACAACATTATTTCTCGACGTTAGCAAAGCCTCTGATAAAGCCCCACAAATCAGACTCCTAACAAAACTCCAGTCCTAAGGAATAACTGAAAAACTTCTCAAATGGATAAATTCTTTTCTCACAGAAAGAGAGCAATTAGTCAAAATCAACCACCAGTTGTCTCCATCAAGGCCGATAACTAGTGGTGTAATACAAGGAAGCATTCTTGGCCCTATTCTATTCTTCTTATTCATAGATAACATAGTCTCTGTGATCAAGCTATACCTCTCTGCAGATGGTCTCAAAATAGTATATGATTGTGGGTAGGATGATATGAGCGTCGAAAGCAAGATCCACCACGATTATGAAATCTGTTTATCGTAGCAGAGTTGATCTCATAAATCCGCTAATATCAAAATAATGCTGTACTTATCGGTTACTGTACAATATTATAGATTTTCAAACCCTTTATAGCCCCCTAGAATGTTTTATTCCTCTGTGAGTGACGGTATACAACGTAATGACTGTTGCCGGATGTTCTACAAAATTAAGCCAGTCCCAACTTGACGGCATGTAAATGTTGCCACAAACTCCTTGAACGCTAGCAGCTCATGCTAAAGGCAATATTGATGCTCAATGCAGCACTAGAGAATCACAAAAGTTACCATAGCTGAGGTGCTGATGATTCTGTCAGTACGATGCCAACCCCAGAATATGCCTCAGTGACAGGTCCACGTTTAACACGAATGGTTGATCCTCAGTGGGAACGCAGCAAGCTCATGAGCAAGTTAATAACTGTGTGAACACGATCACTCCTGTTAGTCAGTAAGATGCTGAGCTTTCAGAAAACAGGTAGAGGGGGAATCATTTATGAGGAGTGGGAAATCATCACTTGAGTAAGGTCTAAAGTACAGTCAGAGAAAATGTAACGTCTTTGACAGACGCCAAGAAAAAGAACAAGAGGTATCACAAAATTCATCTCTTGGACTTGTTAGCCAGATACACAGTTGTTTTCGTTCTGAAATTACCAGATAACACCCAAAATAAGTGACAGAAAAGCTAATCTTCGGAATTCCACAATTTAAAGGGCAGACAGAGGTTTGGAGTTCTCATGTACCTTTGTAGTGAGGGCTGGCTGCAAGTCGAAAATTGTAAACAGCAATTTACGTCAATGTTTCGTCCAGAATTGGAGTCATGAGAAAAAACAGTAACTAAGCTTAACCTTGCGGCACTCACCAGTCAATCACAGCCGGCCTAATGTGCACAAATACAATTTGCGGATATATAGCTTAACTTTCTGAGGAACGGTCACAGGCAGTACAGAATGACCTACAGCAAGAAAACAACCAATCAGAAGACGTTGCTTCTCTCCTAACAATAACGAACAAGAATGTACATAGAGACTAAAAATATCTCTTGATTTTCTCAGTAGACGATCTGTTGTCTGGCCCTTGTCTTCTATCGTTACACCTTGGCATTTCTTAGCACAGAAGCGGCCCAACACAAATAATAATAATTTTTTGCTTTATTCCAAAAACAGTATTAATGATACAGCAAGGAATTTTCATCATTCAGTTCTACATTTCAGGCCAAAGTACAAGGGACAAGGGTTCGTGAAATTTATCTACTGTGGTTGCTCTGGAAGTGATGTTTTCGTAACGAAATAAGAATGGTAGGTGTCAAAGTGTCGATGCCTTATAATCTGTGATTTCAGTCCGCACCAATCCAGTGAAAAACTGCAGGTACAGACAGTTCGTCCACCTGTGAGCTGGTAGAATCTTCTGTCTCACTGATTGCAGTCCATCACGTCAATAAATCCACTCTTTATGATTCTCAGAACTCCACAATGATGGCCTAGTTATTTACAGTCGCGTTAAGTAGGAAAAAACAGAGATAGTAGCAGACTAATTGTTCAAAGTCTTCACACAGGATTCGCAAACACAGGCAAACACTATGTATTTAATCTGTTCAAGAAGTAAAAATCAACGTAAGTCACGTTCCTCTTTTCTTTCCACCGAACTTGAACATCCCAGAGGACATACCAAAACACTTCAAAGGACAGGGATGAATGACATCACTGTTTAGTTTTGGTTGTCCAAGCGTGACGCTAACTGTTGAGGAAGTTGCTTCTCTGCATCCGATTGACTAGTTTCAGATTTTAACAGACAAAACTTGATGCTTAATAGTCGATAAATGATGTATTCCTCCATTTTTAAAACAATATGACTTTGAATCTATGATGTGTTTAAGCGAATTACTTTTTTATTGTCCTGCTTACTGCTGCTAATGCCTCTCTTTGAAATCTGGGAAAGGCCGGAAATATGCAACTGGTTGTCCGTAGGGGGAAGCATGCTTCGTTTGCGATAGCTGTAATCTTTGCTTTTCTTGCAGCCATCTCCAATATAATTGGATTTGTTTCTCCATACTGGATTGTCTCAAAGTCAGATTCAAACATCGGATTTCAAAGACTTGGCCTATGGGAAGTTTGCTTCGAGAATTTCATCTTTCCAGAAGATTATGTGTCTAAAGCTTATCGAGGATGTTGGTACATTTACTATCCTGAATATAAGTACATCAGATTCTGGCTTAATCCACGTAAGTACATATATCATCTAGTCGACTAGTCAAATGACCTGATTTATGTACAGACGGTTTGATTCACATATATAAATATATATATATATATATATATATGTATGACAGTTTAGCCACAGCGGCCGAATATTGTCTTTGTGGTTTTTACTGAACAATGGAAATAGATATGTTCGCTAAATATCTTTGGTTTCATGGTTGAGGTACAGTACTCTCTATGTTATTCCGGCGACGCAAGAGTATGAATTAAAATGTACGTTGGTTTTCGATAAATTTTAAAGGTTTGGTAGCTGAAGAGTTAGATAAAAATTTTCTGGGCTCATATGAAACTTGGTGTAAGTTTAATTATGATGATTTCATAGGTTTCTTCCAATTACGTGCTACACTCGTATACAGTTTTGTTATGGTTAGTATTAGTGCTGTCTAGAGTGACTGGCTTGAACTTTTTGAAAGTCTGTTTTTATTTTGAAATAGTATTTGCACTGTAGTATGTATTAATAACGTGTGAAGTTAGTTGAATTTACTGTTTTAAAACATGTTTCAGACAGCATCCTCATGTTCTTCGTTAAAGGCAATTTTAACGAAGAAGATCAATATACTTTAATTGTAAACCGAGTGTAACAAAGGTGGAATGGAAAAGTAACTTACTTACATGTATTGTAAATGTTCATAATCTAGCAGACTGCAAGAAGTGAATACATTTACATCATTGTGGCCGATTTTAAGCCATATCACCATCAGTTTCAATTCCGCTTTGCTTTTTTACATGTATCCCTGAAATACCTCTAGGTAGTAATGGTATAGTATGCTGCGATCATACTTGTGCCACATTGGCGGCAACTAATCTGCGGTACATAGTTAAGTTTCAGTTTCCAGTAACATTTGTTTTATATGGCAGGCTGCAGCTGCAATTTAGATAACAAAGTCTTTCCGGGTGAAGACTGGCAAAATACAGAGTTTTCTAAATATCTTGAGCAGAAATATTCTCATGTTTGACATGCAATCTCCCCCTATCAGATATACGATGATGCTGCAGGACTGATGAGAAATCGACTAAAGATAGGGAGTGATGTGGACTAGCGTGTTAACCACTCCACTCATTTAGAAAAATTGTCAGCCCTAGTGAAATGAGTACTGGTGAAGTTGTAGCAGGGTTACAGAAGGCTGGAAGAGTTTGCCGACTTACATCATCTCTGGCAGAGATATGACAAAGCTAACCAAAACTCATGATTACAGATTCGTTGTAGTGAAGTTAGGAATTAGTCACAGTAACGCAGATTTATTCCTACCCGGCCTGCAGTTATTGACAAAAATAGTATCTCTGTGTTATCTTTTTATTTTTCGCACACTATATTGTCTGTTTTTACTTCCATAACCGTCGCTTCTTCGTCTTTTTCACATCACATTCTATGGAGTTTGGGAGTTACTTTTCAGCAGCCTACACATTTAGGTATTAGTTGCAGGTCTTGTGTTGTTGCTATATGTCTGTTGTATATATGAGTGTAATTTAAGAATTAATGAGATACAACTGATGAAAATAACTACGATGTCTGCAGTAAGTGGAGAAATATGCCTCTGACCCGAAAACTGTCTCATGAAATCGCTCTTTACTAGGGTGTATAACCCAAAACGAATAGTTCTAGTGTGTTTCCTGACATTACAGAAACTGTTGAAATAGGAAGCTTTATTAATATGGGTTAATGCTCTTGGGGAGAGGGTGGATTGTTAAAGCATTGAAATCAGCGATATTATTTAACTGTAATTCAACATCAAAGTGTAATTGTAATTTAATACTGAATTTCTAAATTTATTTTAGCTTGGTTCTATGTTGTTCAAATATTGTCAATTATTTGTCTGATATGCAATTTGGCTGGACTTTTGATGATCATTCTCATTTTGTGCGAAGTTTATGGAACTAAAGAAAGGAAACCTCATTTTGTCATTATCGGTTTACAGTCTGTTGCTCGTAAGTATTATGCACTGCTCATCAAATAATTATTATTACTTTTCATTATAAATGTGTATATTAGTATTCAACAGCATTCATGTATGTTTGGAGACGAAGTTATAGATAACGGTTTTGCTTATTATTGAAGAGACACTTGTGCCTCTCCTGATGAGGTCAGTATTTCACTGCAAGTATTCGGTGATACGGTTAGTGAGCGTTGGAATAAGGGTCTTAATTTCCGTGATGTGGTCGATATTTATGAGAGCTAGCTCAGCTCCTAACTTGTGTTTAACGGTTTAATTTGCAGGGTATAATCACTAATCCTTAAATTAGTTGAAACCTAGGAATTGTAACTCATTGGTATAGGCGTACTTACTTCACTCAGTTAATCACAGGTTACAGTCATACTCCACCGACTAGAGTTTACACAGCTATTTATTATCATCATCATCCTTCAGATAATAGATGTGGCTAATTTTGAGTACATATTTTTCTCAGATTTAATTGTCAGGCGTTCTCTGCATCTAGAGTGTATATATACAAATAGTGCTTAATTTCTATAACTTCAGTAGCAGTGCAATGATCATTTAGCCGCCTTTAATATCTTATATAATAACGTGCAGAATCACAATTTCGGTTTTATTTTATTGTCGACTAAAACGAAGGCCTCATAGGTGCTTCTTTCTTTGTTTTTACTGTTTTAAAGCATATAAGGGTCCACAATAAAGAATCAAATCTTAGTGACTCATTTAATAACAACATAATTAAAAACATCAGTTGCAAGCAAAGTTACGCGTCGGTGGCATAGCGGTTAGGACGCTCGCCGACCATGCACATGGTCCGGGGTTCGATTCCCGGCCGACGCACTCCTTTACCTCACTAAGCCAGAAATAATGCTGGTGAAGAGGAAAGGTTGGGCATGAGGTTAGCAACTCGATTCTATAAAATAAACACTGCTACAGAAACTTCAAGCCATTAGCTTGAAGCCCTATGTTCCACTGGGGAACGTGAAGGAAAAAAAGCAAAGTTACACTGTTAATAAGTTTATTTAGGAAAGTTAGTTGGTAGTTTGTATCTTTTTACAGGTTAACGTAAACAGGAAGTTTAATGGTGTCTAGCCTCAAACATATCAGTTTAACCAGGATTACTATTTCAGATGACGACAATTTAAAAAGTGAATGAATTTTAAACAATTTAAGTCAATAAACACGTGTACATAAGTGCACATGTAGTCTGTGAATACAGCTTCCAAGTCTTTTTGTTGGCTGAAGCTAAATGATTGAGTTTTAAATCTGGCTACTAAGCTAAGTGACACGAAACTAGGTGTTTAAAGATTAGAGTTAGCGTAAAGAAAGGTACCGATAGGGGTATCTTCATGTGCTTTCAAAAATTCTAACCTGCATTTCTGAAGTGGTTTCGAACCCCGAACCAAGATATATTTTCCCAGTGAGTAATTTTCAAAAAGCACAAAGGGTGTGTTATTCACGACTGGGTGACATGTCTGATATTTCATTGATACTAAATACCTTATAGGTACTCAGAAGCTCTCTGCATATGGTATCACAACGGCGCTGTGAAGGTATAAATGAAAAAGTTGAAAACTTATTAATGTGTTTTATTATTTAGTCCATAAGATCATGAGTAGTGGGTGGTCCCATTACTTTGTAATGCCAACTCTCCACGTTTATGTTTCGCTATGACCATTCTGGTTAAATTTTATAGGAGGTGATTGTAAATGTTTGTGAAGTACACAGCGTAGATAACTCAAAGGAATTTAAGGAAAGCTTTGCTTAATCTTGGTACGGTATCTGCTAGTACTAATCAGAATGGTATGCTAATAGCCTTCAGGACATACATTCAATAATACTTTATTACTAAAATACGAAATTAGAATATTACGGGCACTAAGAGGTGCGCCACACAAAATCGTATAGTTTGTGTGAAGTCTGCAATAGTTCTCAGACGCCCTGATCGGAGCAGGGGGGGCACTCTTGAGCGCTTGACTTGAAGTCTGATCCATAAAGCAGGGGAGCAGCGTCAGGAGCTACGTTCCCATGGTTGATGGTGACTAAAACAAGTTCGGTCGCCATTGAATCCTTTCAGATTCTACAGCCTTTGTGCATCGAAAGTTTGGAATCAGGGTTTTCTAGCTCTCCTGGGAAGACCTGCATGCCCGCCAGCCCGGTTGCAAGCACCGGACATCTGCATTCGCCCGTTTCGTCTTGTGAGGAGTAGTCCTGCCACGTCAGGGCAGTGAAAAGGATTTACGTGGCAGAGACTATAAACGCTCCCATCATCCAGTTCCGTCACAGCTATCAAAATGGTACTCAACAGAATTTCACCAGTTACAGCATAGAAAGACAGCCTAGAGAATTGAATATTATGATAAATCCTTTCAACACAGAGTATCATATATCTATTAATACATAAAAACATCAACATGAGTTAATTGGAATGCCCACCTACAGGTAGCAGCGTATGTGGATAAATCGTATATTTTAACATGTGCGTAGACTAATGCAATAAAAATTGTAACTTTCTCCTTAACTTTTTTTTCTTCAAACATTTCATTTAGTTGCCTGTTTCGTAATCATCACTATATATATGGGAGTTATGAGTAAAGATCGTGGATGGTTACCAAGACCTGACCTAAACATGCTGTCTTGGAGCTTTGCATGTGCTGTGTTGGCTGGATTTTTCACAGTCTTTTGTCTTTTCGGTTTGGTGACACATTATTTATCAGTCGAAAGTAAACGGTTAATGCAAGATCCAATTTTGCGACAAAAACTACTCGGAAGTGAGGGGTACTATAAATCTCAAAAACAACTTTCACATTACGATGTTACTGAAAAAGGTGGTGTTGGCGCCCCAACAGAATCGAAACTTGGAGGTACTGGCACAGTTCCTTCACTCTTCACAACAGTTCCTTCTACTTTTGCTGGTTATCAGCCTGGATCACAAACTGGTCCCACTAGTACTCTTATGGCTCCTGGTATGTCAAGTATTTTGAGCAGAAGCACTATAGCTCCAGGAGCTGTAGGAGGAAATGCAGCTGGAACATCTGCAGCTACTGTGTCTGCTAAGCTGAGAGAATCACTAGAAGCTCAGAGGATTGCTGTTTTGGAGGCAAATTTACGCGCAGCAGAAAACGAATTAGCTGAAAAAGCAGAAAATGTTTATGCCCCAACTTCAGCACAGTCTATATATATCCCTAATATTAAAACTGAATCAAGGTATGATGGGACTATGCCAAGGCAAACAAGACCTCATAGTTCTGTTTCTCATCTACAATCCAATGTTGCTATGGACTCAGCTGTATAATTCAAAGTTTAATTTGTTTTAGATAATTTCTTACTTTATTTGAGTTTTTTAAGTAAATAAAACATTGTCGAAATACAATACTGCCCTTTCGCTTATTACTAAAAGACAGTTGTTTTCACTATTCATCATAAAAATGTATAATTGCACCGGAACCAGTAGTTACTATTCATAGAAATATTGAACCACCAAAACGGTCTTATTCAGTTAACTATTAATCGCGAAAAATACCCATTAGTTCATAAGGAAACACAGTTTTTTGTTCAGCGAAGAAATATTTCTTTCCGACGTCTTCATTTTCAAGCTATACAGTCGTATTTGTATTACGGAAAAGGGAAGGTATTACATGGCACTAGAAATTGCTCAGTCAATATTGCACATATGATAAGAATAAGGATAATTAAAATGATGTTTCAAGGGGGTAGAGTTGAAGTGGATGAATTACAAAACTTGTAAAGATTATTAAATAAGTGATCTGGTATTAATATTTTAAAAATAACAGGTCATTTATGGTCTATAAAATTAAGAGTACGATGACGATAACAATGAAGAAGGCGAAGATGTAATGAAGTAGAATGAATTCAAGTGGTAAAATATAATAAAATAAAAGAACATAACTAAAACCAAGGTAGAGAAAGGGGTTTAACAAAACAATTTTTCAACACAATTTAAGTTTCTATCTGTGTATAGCTAGAGTTGGCGCTATGCATAACTGAAGAAAACGCAATTTTTTGGAGTGGTTAGATTTGATCCTGTAGATAATTTTAAAGGATAAATCATGTGTGTGTGTGTGGGGGGGTGAATGACCTAACTCCAGAAGGTATTCACAGATTGAAGACTTTATCGTCCTTTGCTTACCTTTCATTAACCAAATCGGGTAGTGGTTAGCTACGCATTTACAGAGAACACACTTACAACATCTAATGTAATCAGTTGAATTCTCTGGAAAGAAATTTTTCTTCGCTGAACAAAAACTGTGTTTTTCCGTATAACAATTTATCACTGATTGAGTAATTTATATCCATTTATTACTAGATCATAAAGGGGAGCTATATCTAATTGCCTTGGAAGTATGATGTTTAACGACTCAGTCATAAGTTTTAAGTCCTATTCACCATCTGTTACACTTTTTGGATAATTAATTTTCATGTATTAGGTGTGTTTCACGATCTAGAGAGTGACAATGAACTCAGTTACTGATCTGTAACAACAGGAATTTAGGGTGACTGAATCGTCTAATAGTTTTAGTAACAGGGTGAGTACAATTCATGAAATGGTATGAAGATACTGATCTTCCAACAATTTACTCATGAATGATTAGACTGCAACGTCTAGAAAAAAAATAACTCAATATACTCCAACATATCTATAAATAAGAATATAAAGTAAAAGTATACAAAATGAAGTACAGCGCAATTATTACACTTTTAAACATTGTGTCAGTAAAATGTCTAGAACCATAGGAGCAAAAAGTCAAGAGTTGCCATCAAGGGGACAAGAAATTACGAAATGTTCTTCACAAAAGAAGTGTTTATTTTGAATCATGTGTTTTCAGTCACGCTTATGTAAGATAGTGAAACCTATTAAATAATGTACTCTCTTCACTTTGATTTCATATTTGCAATATAAGAATACTAGAATTTCTCATTATATAGTAGTTTTACAGTATTGTATAGCTTAGGTAAAGTATACTTTTGCTTGCAGAGTAGGAAGGTATTTTTCAAGAGATTAGCTGATACGAAGATTAACATTTTAAGTCACTGGATGTCAAGACATAGATTTCGGTGTTTCAATCTATCTTCATGCATGTGCATACTAGTCGATTATTTTTGTATTATGCTTTTATATGCATTAGAACGCTATGCATCATGATGTATTATCATGAATTGATGTCGACCGATAGTTTTTGCTAACAAGATAAAGATTATTTAATCACTGAAAGCCTAACTAGGACTAAGCTTGTCAGCTGTGTATTCGGATTGATTCAGGTAGTTTGAAAGAATTTAACTCAGTGAGTTGAGTCTATGGCCAGTGGCTATGAACTCCTAGGGGGATAATCTTGGCAAAATGTGTAGCTTGCAAATAAGTAATTGTATTCCGTTTTACATGCATTTTTAAGAAAGACTTACGCATATTTAATTAGTTAGTAGTTGGTAATTCAAAATTTTAGTACTGACTTATTTCTACGGACAATAGGCTAAGTACTTCCTGACATCTGGACATTTTAGGCAAAAAAAGGTTAGGGGAATAAATAACATCTATGTACTGAACTGCTTAATGGTTAAAGCTTCAAAATGTTTTGCCTGGACAAGAGTTTGTAAACTATAAAGTTGGTGCAAACGTTTAGCAATGATAAAAGTTTGTTTTAGATGTTCGGCTTTGAGGCTGATAGTGTTGAGTGGAGGAGTTCGAAACTAAGACAAGGCAATGATCTTTATCTGATGCGAAGTAATTCGTGGAAATGTGGCTCATTGGCTTAAGCAGTCGACTTTCATTCAGTGACTCCAGTTTCACCAATTTCAGATTAGGCAGCTGAGTAGGATCATCAACCCTCATATAATATACGTGGCTCATAGCAAGGTACGTGAAAGATTGCTTTGGATGACTGAGTTGGTGGATTTTGTGACCGTTGGCTACAGATAACATTTTTCGTCGTGTCTGAAACTTATTTAGTGAATGTGCTAAAGCTAAATAGAAAGTGGTTCGCTATGTTGAGGCGTGAAACTGACACATTTGATTATGAACTTTGCTGAGTGATATACAGTTGTGTAATTTCTCAGTCGTTCAAAGTATCGGATTTTTATAGTTACAAATAAGCTAACTCTTGCGACCGTTATACAAAGAACTATGGCTGGGCGTGGTGGCGTACGCCTTTAATCTGGCTACTTGCAGACCAGGGTGCGGAATTTCGCGGGACCGGGAGTTCTGGCATATGGGTGCTCATGTTGATCGGGCGTCCACGCTAAGCGCGGCGCCGATATGGATGACCTGTCGGAGGACGGGTTGTCCAGGTCGACTAAGGAGGGGCACACCGGCCCAGGGGGGAAACCCAGCAGGCAAAAGTCCCCGCGTGATGCGGTAGTGGGATAGCGCCTATGAATGGTGGCCATATGACAGCCCGGTCATATAACCGCATCCTCTTTATGTGTGCGTCGGTGGCACAGTAGTTAGGACTTTCGCCGAGCATGCACATCATCCGGGGTTCGATCCCCTGCCGGCGCACACCCGATATCTATGGTCGGCCTGAAATTTGGGCTACCGATATCCATGCTGAAAATTCCATACTTGTACTGAAAATACGGTGTGGCATCAAGCTGTAATCAAAATAAAAAATAAATGAATAAATAAAATAAATTCAAACTTATAACTACAAAAATACTATGTCTAGAAGTTGATCACCTTGTTCAGCTTCCATTTTAAATATTATTATCACTTATAGGACAAAATATGTGGAAAAAATTAATGTATATCATAGACTACGCAAAAATACAGGTCCAGACCAAATAAAATGACGAGACTTGAAGTAAACTAGTACTGGTAACAGATACAAAACTTTGGGTGTATTTCAGTGTATTACGATGGCCATTAGTATATAATTGATCAGTGCACGCTTCTGAATGCACAAATGTGATTCATATTTACTTATGGCAATCACTGCAACAAAATATAAGAAACTTGGTTAAATCTGCCTACTAAATGCTTGGAACGACTGAAATCTATCTATATGGTGTACAGAATTTATTAAGCGATGTGTAGTCGTTTAGCTGATTGCCTATGTATACAACGGTTTAAAATGTGTTAAAAAATACAAGTCAGAACTCTTTTCATTGTTCTTTCAATTTCAGTGCTTGGAAATGTTCTGGTGAATATAAGGCTGAAATTCTAATAATTGAATTTACTTAGACCTTGTCTTAAGAAAACCTTGGCTTTTACGGTTCAATCTCAAACAGGGGAAGCTATCTTAACAATCCTAAATCAACTTACAGATTGACTTCAAATGAAGAGCCAGATCATGAGTATTAAGAAGAAGAATATTAAGCTTAACTCTAGGAAACTTGAATTATACCATTCATATAGGGAAATGGAACTTTTTAGAAGTGTTTCACGACACCTTTCTAGGGGTATGTGTCAACGATAACTGACTACGTCATCAACTATTATCTATAAAATATGCGGTACCAGTTTTTATGATGATGACCAAATGGTTTTCAGAAGATTTGGATGTTTTAGATTCTAATATTCAGAAGAATCTAGGGAAAACCCTGAACTTCGGCAGGCATGCAGTAACTTTCGAAAAAAATAACATTGAAATCTTTAAAGTCACTTGAATTGGATAGGTAAAATGAAACAGGCAAAATAATATCTTTGAATCAAGCCAGAAGTGAGGCTGAACATGTTCCATGGGTCTGATAAACCTTCCACTTCACTGACACATTTATAAGCGAAATACTTGTAGAAAGCATACATTTCAAAGTTAAGAAATTAGTGTAAAATGAAGGGAAACAATAAACTATGTTCAAAATGTTATCCAGAAACTATTACTGATTTGTTTTGTGATATATGGAATTACTTAGTGCTGCAGTTCTACTTCAAATACATCCCAGAGAATTTACTCATGTGCTTCTTTAGTAGTTTCTTCCAAGTTCCGTGTGTGTAATATACGAATATTAAATGATAATTTGGATGTTAATTTCCCATTCATATAACAGCTTATTTAAAATATTTTCCAATCGACTACTGGACTACTCATGTAAATTTATAGTAGGCTGCTGGTAAATTGACAAAGTTTCCTATGAGGAGTTAATGATGACATGAAAAAAGGAAAGAATTAAAAAGTTTAATGTAAAATAATAAAATGAATGTTTATTTTTAATGAAAACACACAAGTCCCCTATCGTCTTGAGATTTCAGTGTCATATACGTCAACAAAACTGTTACAATTTTTCCAGAATCGAGTCACACTGACACCATCCATTTTGTTGACTAAATCAGCGTTGAGGGCTTTGTATTGGACAGTAGGAATGTCGGATGTTGCAACGTCTCCATTAATAAATAGTGGTATCCAATCGTTTTTGTATGGTGTTGCAGCCATGACTGGGTGTTTTAACTAAACAATTATGAAATATGTAAGTGTACGGATACGGCGAAGTTCTATACTCCTTGCAACCAATAAAATTAGGGAAAAAAATTGACACCGTATTCCAAGAGAAGTACATGAGCTCATCCTTAACGAGCCCATGGCGAAAATTAACCTGTCGAAATGGCTTATCGTCAAACTCATTACCAAATGCTTTACCAAACTTCGTGTATCGACTAATCAATGCAGAGGCACGATTCTGAGTTAATACTAACCAACCAGAGAATGCCTTGAATCCTAATTCCACTGTGGAAACCTCACTAGACGTTATCACAAATTCTTCCCCAGTGGAAGATACTTAGCCAGTCAGACAGACGAAATTTCATCGAATCATTCAAAAAGGGCCATTCAGTAGCTACTAAACAACCCCAATGTACTACAATGTAACAAGAGAAATAAATAGTGGAACCAACTGTATATATACTTATAAGAAATTTTAAGGCCAAGATTCACTTTAGAATGCACTGATATGCATACAGAATGATCAGTCAACCTCAGTTAAGTTAATTTTGGATATTATAAGCGTCCATGTGTTGTCAGTTTACTTCGTGAACTCAAGAAGTCAAACCCATTACACTATCTGCTATGACAGTGACATGTTAATTAATTCAGACTTTGCATGAAAACTGATTCCGCTGTCCATGCTTTGATACAGAAGTAGCCTTCAGCAATTTCATCACTCAAAGTGGATGTGATGGTCAGTGACTTATGTCTTCACCTCATAAAATATACAGAATATCGATGTTAATTTACTGTTTTCATTTCTGGAGTTTTTATAAATAGAATTCTAAAACAATTAGTCCCTTTGATAAATTTGAATAAGGCATTTAGAAGACAAATTTCGCGAGATGATATCATTTCGTAGTTTCTTTACAACCGCTTTACAACTAGCATGGTTAACAACAAAAAATGAAATAAAGTTCATGACAATTACTCAGTTATATAAAAAGAAGAAAAGTACATACTAATGACCAATCATATTTAAATAGGTCAATTAGTCCATGGTAGGCGAAGGTTGAAGTCTATTGTTTTTGTACGTACAGTTTAGGCTGTATGTGATTAATCTAAAGGGCTTGCATCACCTACAATAACCCTGAATTAGAGTTATGTGAAATAATTGTGAAAGTCATTAATATTGATTTTGTGACCTGACATTAATAAGTTTTTTGCAATGGATGATGATGGATTTCTATTCAGATTAATCGCATTGCGATTTTCGATGTGTTTTAGTAACCATTTTGGAACATGTTCTTTTCGACGACATTGGAACATTCTATTGGTTCTACCTATATAGGTGTCACTGCAGCTGCAGGGATCGAAAATGTTCGGCAAGTGAGAAAAAGAGATGCGGCGTAGAATGTGCGTTTGGTGGCTGACCGAAGTCTCTTAGCTGTCAACTGCATAATTTGGTCACCCTTGAATTGTAGGTTGATAAAGGTAGCTTTTTTTGGTACAGAAGCTGGCTTCTCTAGATGAGGTCTATCTTTACTGTAACAATTGATAAAGTTTAATGGATAACCTTTAGCTAATAAAACTGAATGAACCTGTCGAAGCTCATCCATCAATGTGTCCCTCGTGCATATTTTTCGGGCTCTTGAGAACAACTATTTCACTGGAGAACGTTTATACTGGATAAGAACAAAACTGGTGAAATGAAGATATTGTCCACTCCATGTCTGTTTACGAAAAATGGATCGCTTAATCGTTCCATCATCTCTCCTGGTCATTGTAATATCCAAGAAACCGAGTTTATTATTCGATTCGAATTTGGAAGTCACTCGAATATTTGGATGAATCGGATTAAACAGAGTAATAAAGTTTTCAATAGATTTATTATTATCACCAATAATGAGTGTATCACCTACATAACGTTTATATAGCATAAATTCTCCAAACACACCTTGCACACCATGTTAGTTGTAAAGCGGTTGTAAAGAAACTACGAAATGATATCATCTCGCGAAATTTGTCTTCTAAATGCCTTATTTAAATAGAATTCTGTCGAATTATTTTTCGTTTTGTTATCGCACGAAATCTAATTTACATAACTTATTGATTCAAATAATACTGATGGTCGCCTTGCCTTGATTCACCTACACATCTTATGACTTTTTATTCGGATTGTATGAAATAAGTCACAAATTAATGTAGTCATGAAATCATTATTGTTACTATTCATTTACCTGCTTTGTGGATGATAAGTTAATTGGAGTAAATCAGGTGTGTCGGAAAGATAATGAGTAAGAACTTTCACAAACCTAATTGATCTTTGCTTTAGAGTTCAGTAATGCCAGAGATTTACATTGTTGAAGGTGCTTCAGATGGTAATGAAATGAATACCTTTAGGTCCTTTGGTGCCGATGTGGTGAGAGCAAGCTGCCAGCCAATTGGTAGACATTGATCTACGCTGATTGGTGGAAATTAATCTGGGCTGATTCAACAACCGATCACAGCTGACCTAGACGTGGACAAATATGATTCGCAGACAAGTGGCTCGCATTTCCGAGAAATATCGAAAACGAGAAAGCAGAAGACTGCGTTTGTTTGCAAACAACCAATCAGAAGACCGCCTTCTTTCTGCGGGCAGAGCCTTATTAATGTACGTAAAATACGTATAAATACCTGTTGGTTTTCGTAATAAAACTGATCTGTTGCCTGGCCCTTGTCTTCTGTTGTTACACCGACAGTTCATTTGTCTGGATCAATCCATTTTACGAATTTCAGTGTCTAAGGTAATATCCACATCAAGGCGACGCAAATGCAGTGCCAACTCACAGATTTTGCATAACAGTTTCTGTGTAAGAATACTATGCAAGAACCGAAAACTGTATAGTGAACGCTGAGAAGCAGATAATGAGCATCCATTCGAAATGTTAAGTGAGGCGTGATGCGGATTGATTGGAAGCGTCCAGAACTGAAATCAACATTTTGTATGAATGGCTGCAGAGGTAGAAATATCCATTCCTCAAATCTGGATTTAATTTAAGTTGTGGACATGAAATAAACTCATTGGGTAATTTGTTTGACTCTGGGCCAATCACCGACCAATCAGAAGAACTTATTCCCCTCTGATCTAGCCGAACTATAATTTGGCTAAAAATGTATAAGTATGATGTGTTTTTCCTTAATAAAAGTCCGTTACCCAGTCCCTTATCATATATCGTCACACTAGTTCGGCGGTGGTAAGAAGTAAGCTCCAGAACGTGCGTTTCATCTTAAAGGGTCTCGTCATCTGTGTATACCTACATCTCAAGTGACTGGTGGTGTTTCCATCAAGATTTGGACCCACCATCTACCCCTTCAAACAACACTAGGCCATTGGGTAACGTTGGTCCTAAATTGTGTTGCTAGTCACCACGATACATCTAGCTTCAAGTTATTAATCTATGTAATACTAAGACATCTGTTCCATGAACCCATAAACGAAAAGGTGATTGGTCAATTCAATACAGTTGTATATGCAATGAAAATCATAAACACGAATTAATAATTTTATAGGCTTTCCATTTAGTTACTGTTTCTGACTTACTGAAATACAATTAATTCTGACTGAGCTTTACTTATAATATTTGACTAAGAGTTCATCTGAAAGACCATAGATTTTTTAGCCTTCTGTTTGAAACATCCTTGAAAAGGCTGCAATCTAAAATTTTGAATTATTCAACTTAAAAGCAGGTGTGTAATATAATCCAAGACCATTTATCACTGACCTTATATTTATCATTTCTAAAACTTTTGTAAAAAAATACAATTCTCTGGTAAACTGCAATTGTACATATTAACCAGTTTATACCAATGTGTCAGTAAATGTCCAGCAAACTGCCTCTTATTCAGCATAACATCTATTGTGAGCAAAACAGAAAATACGGCCAGACTTAATTGTTTTACTGTCTGTTCAAGGTCAGAGGATTTGTTTACGACTTTATCATATATGGCGAAAATATTCGTTCAGACATTTTGAAAAAACAAAAAATTTGGGCTAAGAACATGCTTTTCGATAATTTCCTCTTCTGGCTCTACAATTATATATATATATGTTTATATATACAAAATATTCTAGAATAGTCGTCAATGCCAATATTGGTATTTTTTTAATATCGATTTGTTAATTAAGATCAATGAAATTACAGTTCATTAAAGAGGCGTAAATAAGCATAAAAATATAATAGCAAATAGAATATTGAATAAAATTAAGGAAATTTCCACAACAAAATGAGGACCAATAAAACCTTGATGGCCGAGGTAAGGACAATGTCTGAACTAGCTTCTTTTGGATACATAAGTTAGGTTTATTAATGTGGATCCCAACTGCCTCAGCAATATGTAGTAGACGAACTCTTAAGGCGAAGTTAAGACTATTTGATATGCAGTAGATGACTTTGAAAGCCTCTTTAACACCAGTCTTGTGTTTTGTGTCCTCAGGATGAGATAGAATAGCGCTACTGCATGGATTTTGTTTGTCCTTTACTTGATTAACCATACAGGGTGATGTTCGGAAATCCGACTATAAGCACGTCTAAATGTGCTGCCTATGTAAATTGCGCCACAGGAGGAGTCGAAACGGTAGATACACATAGAGGAAGCAAAATTAGACAGTTTATGTTTTACTCCCCAACGCAAAATAGGTTTTGAAGACACAGCGTAGTTCAGCAGCACTGAATGCTCTTTTTACCGCATTCCTAAGGCGTTGTGTTAATATCTCGCTGATGTCATCCCTGAGGAACTGAAGTTGTAAGAATAAGGCCTTTTTCCTGAAATGTTAGTACCTTGTGCTACCTTGATTTTTGGTTCATATTCCTATAAATGAATTTGTATTGGATGGCTGGAGGCAATCAGCCACAGGAAGCCCTGGACCTAGGTTTCATGCTAGTTGGCACTCATCAGCAAGGTGTATCTGCAACCTTGAAGGAACTCATGTCCCTTCTGAGATTCGAACCCGCGTTTTTCTGGATAACCGTAATCACTCTGTAACTGTTTATTAATATTAAGTTCTTCATTAAGACATTTTTCAGAGCAGATTTCTCTTGCTCTATGGGCCAAGCACTTTATTAGATTGCGTCTGTATTTCAAAAGCACGAAGCTGAAAAAAATAAATATACTGACCAGTTGAGGTAGATTTTCTGTGAACACTTCTTCTTATTGTACCATCCTCTTTTCTGGTCATAAAGACGTCTAAAAATGAAATACTAGAGTTCTTTTTCTTTCTCAACAGTTAAATTTATCGCAGAATGAACATCATTAAATTTGTCCAGCACGTTCTTTACTTCATCCTCATTTTTTACAATCAAAAATGTATCATCCATGTACTGACAGTAGAATTCGAGCTCTTTCAAAGGCCTATTCTCTTTATTCGCAAGGAAAATGTCGGCTAGAATGGATCCTGGTGGTGACGCCATTGCCATACGATCGATTTGTCTGTATCTGTGCTTATATATATATGATACTTATTTGACCGGGATTAGGAATTTTCATTCGAATCAGTGTTGGTCGTATTCTGTTTCTGAATGATTCTTATAATTCGACAGATATTGTCCAAGGTAGTGTTTTATCAAAATGCTTAAGATTTTTTTTATTGATATTAACAACTGAAATATAGGTAACTTGACAAACAGACATTGAATGATAGAACTTAAACTATTTGAAAGAGTGCTATTGCATGTTTCATAGAATAAACTAGACTTTACTGATGAATACGTGTGTACATATGTATCAACTTATGATAAGTTCTTGTACTATTTAGTAAGTAAATTGAAATCATGATACTGTTGACAAATGAATCTTACTACTCAGTAGACTTACAGTTTCTTTTATCATTAGGCTTTTCTACCAATTTAGGTTGTGAATATTGTGAGCATTCACTTGAAGATTCCCAAGTTAATAAATTCTGTTCCAGTGGTAATTTGTCAGGAAGCTACATCCACCAGAAAACCTTAGAGAACAAAAACGCACTGGAGAAGTATTTCGGTCTAGTTTAGAACTTCTCATCAGTTGACATCCGCTATTTAAACAGGGACTGAACCAAGAAATATCATATTACAAAGCAAGTGCATCACTACATTTGGGTTATATCTGTTAAGTAACACTACTCGCACGCACAACATCTGAAGTAATACAGGCTGTGCAGCTGTCTACTCATTGACAAAGTGGCTAACATTTTCACAGGTATTTAACATTACGAAAGATCATGTTGATTATCGTCATTTGATCAAGTTAACATTAAAATAGTAAGATGGGAAACAGCATTTAATGCTTTTTTTCTTACACAGTGTATCCAACAGTGTGACGCAAACGCTGTCCAGTTATATTTGCTTTTCGTGACCTTTCAGTTGATTTTCACTTTTGCTACGAAAATGACTTTGAAGTCAACTAACCCTTGAATGATTAGATAGCATATCCCTTTTTTAAATTGGCACCATCTTTATCCAGTGGGTATTGGAAAATTAATTACAGTCTCAAATATATATACAGTTTGTATATAATTCCCTAAAGCATCACTAAATTAAATAGCCAGGCAATTTCGTGAATAATCCATTACATGGTTAGTCTAAATACTACTAAATCTAGAAATGGTACAGAAAAGTTGTAACTCAGGTGGCTAATTCTGATGTCACTGAGTTCAAGATGAAGTCAGCTATTAGAAGTATTCATGAGTGTAACAAATATCTCTCCTGACAAAGTTGAAATGTGTCTAGTTGTCTCTCGAGATTTTCTTTTCCTCCTGGTATTCACTTATGTTGCTACTGATTATTGATTAATGTTGACCCCATATTTGACCTTATGTCGATATGATTACTTTCTTTTGATTGCTTGATAAGTCTGACATTTATTCATAGGTCTGTTGATTGAAGATTCATCTGCGAGTACTACGTTTCAAGAAACCGCCTGTCATTTTTTTCTATTTCCTTTTCATACGGCTTTGCAATTAATCCATTCAACTAAGAGAACTAAGAAACTATATAAAAATGCCTAAAACTAATATGCAGTTGATTGGAGGATTGCATCGTGAGCTGATATCAGTTAGAGAACCACTGGAAAACCATCTAAGAGTACTGGACAGCCAGCTATTTCGTCCCAGTTTGGGACTCTCCATCAGTATGTACCCACCCAATGACCTTCTGGTTACAAGACGAGCTCGTAGATCATTCATCAGTCACTGGGACCCAATCCAAAGGCCCATGAATTCTAATTTCTGACAATTCATGACATAGCTCGACCACTTCACAATGTCTTCTTTGATGAGTAACTGTCTCCACCTTCAATCTGTTGCCCTCTAGTGGTGATGGCTTCCCACTAAAACCCCAGGTAACTTCCTGAATAAGGCCAGTCGCTAGTGAGCATCAGATCCATTTTTTTCAAGTATTGATTTGTTGGGATTTTGTTTGGTTGGTTGGAACAAGAAAGCACTACCACATTTCTGATATGCTTCATAGCAAGTGAAGAAGAATTTTCTACATTCAATTGAGGAAAAAACACTATAGATGAAACTCTCTTCACCTCAGTTCTTTTAATACTGTCTTTTTATGGCATTAATGAAGCGTTGGAAGCAAGTATATCTTTTGAAGGAAGTGAATGGTTCTAGAAGCAAAATTGCTGAATGGATTATTGAATCAATCATAAAAATAAGGCAGTGTTTCCACCCAATTTAAACTCCAAAATCTCAATGAAACAAGACGAAAAACAAATACAATACTTGAAAATTTCTATAGTAATAAAATTAACAGAAAAAAGTTAATAATTTTTTCTGTGTTTCTTCTTGTTTTCGCCTATATTTAAAAATAAAGTTTTAGAATTTTAATTGATTATTGTTGTTCTAGTAAGAAGAAAATAGTGTGTTATGCATACCTTGTTTAGTTCTTAAAAGTGAGACGTAGAATGTCTGTTCATACATGTGTATGAGTGTGCGTGTTTGCGTGCGTATATGCGTGTGTGTGTTTGCAGATATACACTGGAAAAATGATTCACAGAGAAACAGAAAACGGTTATCTGTCTGTCTATTCAACACAAGTTTATTTCAACTGTTATTACCCTTTTTTTGCATGGTGGAAGTGGAAAACTTCAAAATTACGTATTGTTTCATTTAATGCTTAACTGGATAGTACTGTTTCTTCTCAAGATTATGGTTCTTCATGGTGGTGATAAAAAGTGAAGTATACCTTGACAATAAAGTCTTTTCAAATGACTGTTTATCATTATTACTATTGTTTCCTTTAGTTCCTAAAGGAACATAGGGATTCAGCCGCACAGCTCCATAGCGTTCGCTTCTCCGCCAACCTTTTCACCTGGCTCAACATCCGCCCACATGCTTCCATCTCCTCTTCACATCACCTCCTCCATGTCACCCTCGAACTCACGACCAACTCGCCGCTTCCCATTCGGGTTCCACTCGAGTGATGGCCTGCATTGCGGGTGATGTCACTTGATGGTTTGTTTTCTCACAGTATGACCAATCCGCCTCCATTTCTTCCTGCATATTTGTTGCACAATAGGTTCCTGCTGTGTTGGTTCGCTCATTGCCAGAATTCCCTCACTATTAATGATCTTTTCTGGCAATCTAATCTTGAGTAGTGAGTGAAGACAACTGTTGATGAAGGTCTGTAGTTTGTTTGAAGCGCCCTTCGTGACGTGGTGCCATGTCTCTCGTCCGTATAGTAGAACTGACTTCACACTAAGGTTGACTGTAAAGACTGTAAATATATATATATATATATATTATGAGTCTGTATAAGGAAAGGCGAACTAGTTAGGAAAGTATATTATAACGATGTAAAGATGAGACAATCATTCACCTGAAGAGATTTTTCAGGAAACAAGATCTTTAAAGTTTTTCATACAGCCGGTTCCCTTTATCAGTTTCGACAAAGAAAGGACAAACACATATTCTCAGGATAATACGAGATCCTTTTATTTCTTTGATTCTCTTCAACTGCGCACATCATAAACAAAATCAGTTTATACTTTTTAATGAAGTTTTTGGAGTAGTGTTATGTGTATTAGTTGTAGACAAATATAAATGGTATACTGGTAATGCCTTCAGAGGAACAATGATATTTTTTGAATAAAACAGGACCAACGATTTGTGCAGAACACGATTGTATCATAATTTGTTTCATCGGCTCCTCATGATCTGCTTACAGGCTAAAGAAATTATTAAGTTTATGTGCAGAAAATTTTTAACATACTTGCGTATGTTATATGATGCTAGTTAACAGAAGACTGCACATTTAATAATCAGTGCTCAGGAATTACAATTATATAGATTACACCCACAAAATTCAAGTCTAATCAAAAAGATAAATGCTTGGAGGCAGTGGCAAAACAGTTACGTGATAATGACGACCGATGAGTAGCCAATAAATTGAGTAACAATATGGCGAGTTCAAGTGAAATCATGGAAAAAAAGAGACAAACTAAGTTACACTATGGCGAAGAGGGTAGGAGGCAAGTGAAAGACTACGTAATCAAATGAAAGAGAGTAAAAATATGCAGTTACCAGGGAAAGGAAAGACTGATAACAACTTCTTTCTGAACACATAGATCGGCTTTCAGGTGTTTGACAGCGATTGCTTCGACAAACCTGAACTAAATGTCTATTGATAATTTTAAAGGATTTCATGCTGCCCATCTCGTGTTACATGTTCAGAACATTGAAGGTGTGCATTCCTTCCTGTGATTTTCTGAACATGTAACAAAAGGTTATGTCTCAACTGAACAAACGCCTACAGTAATATTATTGCCAGTCATATCGATGAAGCACGTCGTCGTTGCTTAGAAAGGCAATGAAAGCTTCGCAGGTAAACCATTCAGCTCAGAGAACGCAACTACATCAAAATAATTGTGGCTATTGTTTACACCATCAAAATATTTCAAAAAAATGTGGTGAATAATCAAACTGTAACTAAGATTTGTGGGTCGTGATCAGTAATTCTTGGCCAGGATTACATAAAACGAAAGACATCTGGAAAAATAGGATGTTGATGAAGGATCATGGAGACAAGTGTCAAAAATAAGTTATTTAGTAGGTAAGAAGAGTAAATAGAAGGTTAATTAAGGAAAAGATATTACCAAAATGTCGTCCAGAAAATGCACAAAATAGTATTAATAACAAACAAGTTGAACTTGGAATTATATCCAAGGTAGAAGGGGGGGCGGAGAAGTTTTTACTGTGAAGATAAATCAGAGTTTTCCACCCAAATTGCTAAGGCCTCGGCAAGGCAAACTATGCGGAAGCTTACAGTTTTTGTGAGGTTTCTTTCGAATTTGTAGACGACTTTGAATGAATTCTCCTTATATAATGAGTGATCAGTGTTGAATATATTTTCAATTATACCACTTTTATCTTTTTTTTATCCGAGCGGTATGATATCCTTTGGCTCTTAGATAAAGCACGCATCGAACGACCTATATATCTCACTTCACATGAGCAGTTAAATTGGTAGATGCACATAGAAGTGGTCAAACGCGACAATTTATCTTTGCAGTTGTTAAAGAAAAATGGGCGGCATAAGAATACCAATCGTAATGCAGTGGAATAAAATGTTCTTTTCAGGGTATAAGTATGAAACTTGAGCACTGTGGTACAGTATAACTCCGTTATGGATAAGATTTTATTTTGATAAATCACACAGTGTCATACAGTAATATTATAATATTATTATAATATACAGTAATATTATTTTCAGGGTGTTAGATTATATGTGTAGATGGGTATTTTTTCGTGAAATGTCTCATACTCATTTCCATTTTTTTTATCCTTCTTCATCGCAAACTCGAGTTTATTTCACTTATGCATCATTTTCTTACTGTCCGTAGTTTTGTCATCCTGGGCTTGTCAATCTTCTGTAATATAAGAGTTTATTAACTATTCATTCTACATTCTTGTATCAGGTATCCTGCAGGGTACTACCTGGACAGACCTACAGCAAAACTAGTCTCTCTGCTCCGAACATCCTCCTCTTTGGTGCAGTCAAATATCGACAAGTGCCCCTCATATGTTTCCTCCAACTGTGTAAAGCAATTCAAATGTACCTGCCGGAGCGGTGACATTGGCAGAACAGCGAGAAGGGCCTACATCGTATTCGTCGACCATGTACCAAGGATTTTTCTGTTAAACGGTCCAAGCACTTAAAGGTCTTGAATTACCAAACACCTGATAGAGAGTAGACACTGAGTAGACGTGCTGGCACCATTCAAAATAAATCGCAGACAAAATAACTCAGTTCTCCTCAGGTCTACTGAGGCTGTCGCAATAAAACAATTGAAATATAACCTGTGTGCCAAAAGTAATCTGTCGTCAGACTTTAACTGCCCTGCTGACTCATCCAGTAATAACTTTATGTTTTCTAATTTCCTGAAACTATCTTTCCAACCCTCTCATTGCTTTTTTCTATTTCACTTCCATAAGAGATAATTCGTCTTGACCTTATCACATTACACCGTCATCTTTTCACTTCACCTTTAGCACACTGAATTCCTATCTTCTCTTATCTAACTGCGTAGTTGTTACTAATTTTTTTATTACCGCCTTAACAGCAAACCTGTCAATGAACTTTTTAGAAATTCCTCTCCGACAAGATGCGTCTGTTTATATTTACATTAATATTTCAGCTACCTTGTCATCCTGATGTTCTGTCTCACCATGAAACTCTTATAATATGCCTTTTGAAAGACAAAAGTATGTTAAGTTTTACGCTGACTTTTATTTATTAAAGGTTGCAGGTTGTATGCAGCTGATGAGAACCAACGAAATTAAGTGGATCTATCTTATTCTTCACCAGTGTTTGTTCTTTCTCTACTCAAACTTATCAAAGGGAATTCTTGCATGAAGTTTATTTAAAAATTCATTCGACATTCTTTCATCACGGCCCCAATAATATAAGTCATACATTACCGATTCCGGCGCCAGAGAGCAAAAAGACATCGAAATAAGACAAGGCTTTCTGACATATTTTGTTACCAATACAATCGATTTTTCATGTTTATTGATTGTCTTAATTTAAACTGAATAGAGGAAGGAGAAGTCATGTCTGATTATTCGTCATGAATAAGAAAGAAACACTTAACTTGAATTAATTAGAATTTGAACAAAGGAATTCGTTGATCAGTGTTGTCTTTTATCGATGTGAGTCAGTTGAATAGATTTTGAGATTTTCAAGCTGAAGCCTATATAACGGAAGCACATTAAGCAGTATGTCAAGATTCTACTTAAAGCGTTTAAGACTAGTCAGCATATCTTTGTGGCGGATTCAAACATTTTTCATCAAAAGAAATAAAATAAAATATTGATCTTAGAAAAATGAAAGAAACAAAGAATATGCACTTAAATACAATTTGAACTAAGACTATATACGCCTACTTGGCCTTGTGGCAGTGGAAGAGATCAGTGCCATACGGACTCATATTATCAGATTACCTTAGTAATGATAAAGAAATAAAATCTAAGGGTTTAGAATTAGTAAACCCTATTTTTAATCAAATGTGTCATACTTTAAGTATCAGATTTCCTAATCACTAAATCGTCACGTGAGAATTAGCTAATGAGTGACAAATAAATCAGTTGTGTATTTTTAAGCGTTTGTTTGAACCTATCCATCGTGTATTAGTTATAGGAATGAGTCTGAAGACTGATAGTCCTTTGAGAGGAGACGAGTACTTGAAATTAGATCTGTGAATACAGTTTAATACCAAGGGTAGCTTCATTCTAGGCAGTAGGTAGGTCAGTAATAAATGCAATGTATTTTATTAAATAGGTATTCACTGCCGGTGCAAAATCCTTGAGTAAAATGATCACAATAATAATAATAGTCGGCAGTACATCATTTGAAGCAATATTGCGTTATTTGAATTACTCTTCAATCCTTCACCATACTTTCTATCATGCAAAATATAGCTGTCCAACATTTTGTCCATAAAAATGCATTTTATCTACTCTATCTCATATTGTTTAGATTATCTAAATATAGGACTGAATCAAAATTTGTACTCAAGTACATTTTTCTAGCAAGTTTCAATCGACTACTATAGATTTGTGTTGTTGAAAGAATTGCAGGAGAAACATTGTGTGGGATTGGAACGTGCTTCAAATAGAACAATACTGCTGTAATTGATAAATTTTCAAAAATTCTCTACCTGTTATAGACGGATTTCTTTGAACAAAGCTATAATTATCATTACTTTTATGATTACTAATTAAGTTTCCTGGAAAAATGCATAAAAGTAGGTTAAAATCACATGTCGCGATTCGCTAAGTTAGTGGGATGACTATAACAGTGCGAAATGAAGTTTGTTTGATGCATTGTGCTAAATCGGAAACTAGGTAACCGAATAATTAAGGCAAGTCGCCAGAATATATATATATTATTGTTCCTTTAGGTTGCGAGTGAAATATAGGGTTTCATCAGCACGTCTCCACTTTACCGTATTTCTGCTGTCCTCACTAGATGGCCTCAAGATTACCCATAATCTCTCATCTTCTCCTCACACGATCTCACCTATGACAACTTCGGACCAACGCACATCTCATCGTTTCCCATTCGGATTCCATTCAAGCAATGTCCTGAATTGAACGCGATGTAATTTGACAGTCTACTCAACGTATTCTAAATTCATCTTTATTTTTTTGATTGGTTTGTTCCAAGAGTTTCTTGTGGCTAATTCTTTCTAGTCGGCCGTTCGATCCTCAATATGGAGCCAGCAAAGATGGAAGCTGTTGGTACAAGTCTGCCATAGCCTGTTGGAAATGCTTTCCGTGACGAGCTGGCCATGTTTCTGAGCCATACAGAAGAAATGACTGACTGACTCAACATTGGTGTTGAAAATCCAGATCTTGTTGTTTATGCTGAAGTGAAGTGCTGAAGATTTCGAAACTGACTTAAGAGTGATGAAGGTCTAAATTGGCTTTCCTATTCTGGGTTTGACACCATCCGTTCCACCTGTAGTTGAATCTACGCTTCCTAGATAAGTGAAAAAAGTAACCTCTTTCGAATTTCTTCGGTTAACAGTGGCTGGTGCTTGTTGTTGGTTGGTTGGTTATCTTGATCACCTGCGTCTCCTCTATGTTCACCTGAAGTCCTGTCTTGGCTACTTCTTCTGCCGGTTGGTTTTATCTCCTTCAATCTTTGATATATATATATATATGCTCACATGATGTTCTGAAAACGGCTGTAAGTTGATCACGTGATCTTTTCCTTAGTTTTATCCTTTCAAACATTTATTTGATATTCTAAAGTCTACCTGTGATCTTTGCAACTGGGAAAGCGTTAAGTTCGCGACATTTAGATCAAGAGTTTACCGGATACTCTTAAAATGCACGCGCTCCAAGTAAGAAGGAATTTCATAGTGATGTTGTTGAGAGTTTGAAGAAAGTGACAAAAGTTTCAATCGGCCTGAAAGGAACATACATTAAATATAAGAGGGGATATTGTACAAAAAGGCAAATATACGCTTCTTCATCTGCAAAACAGATATTGTCTTGTTCGCATCTACGATTTTCTCTTCGTATAATCCAAACTTCCTGAGAGCTTATATTATTCATCCAGTATTGAGGTATCAAGAGATTCAATGAGTTTTATTTCAGATTTCATATCTAACTGGTATCACCTATGAACCAGTGAAAAGATACATTATAGGACAGATGCTCTGATATGATTTTGAACCGCACATAAGTAAGAGAAATCGTGACCCAAAGCAGAATCGACTCGAAGAACATATTATATAGCCGATGGGTGAACTGAAATCCAAATCATCCATGTTCGCATGCAAATCTTTTTGTGTTATTCGGTTGTTGCTGCTGTCTTAAATAGGTATTCAATGTGTGTGAGTGAATTTTCTATATTGTTGAGTTTCTAACTTATTTCACCTGACTAAGATGCCTGAAAATGGAATTATCTCCTCGAGTTCTTTTTCTTTTGTGAATTTAATATCGTCGAAGATGTTTCTGATTAGGCTGTAACTGTTTCTCAAGTCGTGTCATCCACGGGACATATCCAGATTTTGGGTTTTATTTTTGGTAGGACTGTATTTTAGGGCTCTCGCATTACAGCATCTCCAATCAGTCCTGATATCGACTATTCCATAAGTGTCCATTTTATTTGTTCATACATTTAACCATTGAATTGGGAATACGTGATTACACATAGGTTTATTCATCCCATCCAATATGGGTTTTGAGTTTTTGACTATTGTGGGGAGGGGTGACAACTATTAGTGAGTAATTGTTCCATGGTTTTCTATGCTAGTTTCTTTCAAATCGATGTATGTAATGCTGTGACATCGAAGAGTACCATTATTTCTTGGTCATCTATTTGAATGCCCTTGAAATTCTCTAAAAAGTGGTTTGGACATTTGATGGACTGGTCACAACATTCTGTTGAATGTTTCTGCAAGTAATACGATTGGTCACAGAGGGTTGTTTGGTTTGTTTATTTCGGGCCTGACGTAGAATCGAGGTAGGACAGGTCCATTGGATTTCACTCACCATTGATGTTCCTTTGTGATCTGACCTGTTTTGGTAAGTTTGCTTAGGACTCTTTGGATGCGTCTGTCTAGTGTCTGGATGAAATTTGTCGTGAGCTCTTGATATACATTTTTTATCTTTGAGTAAATCCTCAGTTTTCTTAATGCATTCTTCTTTGTCCATAATTACTGCAGTTTTTACTTTGTCAGTTGGTAGTATAAAGATGTCTTTTCAATTTCACAGTCCTATGAGAGCGTATTTTGTGCTTGAGAAAACACATCAAGTTATTGTGTAGTCCTTTTAACACCCATGTTTTCTAATTTCTATAAATTTGTTTTATTAGACGACCGACATTAGCTGTCATATGACAGCCATCAAACAATTCTGTCTTCATTTATTTGGCAGTCTCCAGCACTTCAAATTCATCCAACCTAAAATTATTAAGATATCACGCTGCTATTTTGTACAGTATTTGATAACTTACTCTTACATGAAATCGTGCATCGGTAGTTGGGCGGTCAAACGTTCACCAACCGCTCACGTGGTCCGCGATTTGATCCTCGACCTCTATAACCCGATAGCAGGGCCGGTGATTAGGGAAGGTTAGGTGTGAAGCTAGAAGTCATACCCCGTGAAAATAAGCACCAGTGCTACTGAAAATTCAAGGCTTTAGCTTGAAGCCCTACGTTCCACTGCGAAAGTAAAGGAATAAAATAATCATAATATTATGTAATAATACAGAGAAATCAAAAATATATTGTTATCAGTTTTTGTTTGTTTTGTTTGCGTTTGTGGATGTGTGTGGGGGAAAATGCCCACCATTTTGCCTAATATAAATAGTCCGCATAGTGAATTATACTGAAAGTACCTTCGGAAGAGGGAAAAAGGAGCCCTATTAGCTGTTAAAATAATGACCACAGACACAAGAGACACAGTGACACATTTTGTAAACAAATTAACATGTTACATGTGGTTGAAAACATCTGCAAAAATGAATATAATGCAGCATGAATATTTGTCTTTCGATAAGGAAAGTAGAACACAGATGTTCCGAAATACAGAGAAAAGAATTATTGAATTTACGGGTAGGTAAAAAATGAAATTGTCCCTGTATTCATTCAAGATTTTTTTACAATAATAATACTGATTTTTAAAGGACTGACTAAAAGGAGGTGAGTGTAACTTTATTTAGTTTTCCCTTATATTACACTTCACTCGTGTACATATATATGGGCGTTTTGAAATTTTAGAGGCTGACGGTATTGATGTTCACGGATAGTACGAAGTACATTAACGCAAGATCTAATACCCACAACTTCTATAGTATTCGTTCCGTGTAGACCAAAGGCAAAGCAAAACACCAGAATTGATCTTCCAAATGACGAGTTTTATTTTGCTATCAAATCGGAGTGCGAGATGACTGCTTAACTAGCTAGGGATCCTGCACGAACGAACGAACGAACGTCACACAAAGGCGTGCCGAATGGCGTGGATGCTTGACCGGTAGTCTTCAAAGAAACTAGTGAATTAATGGAATCTTATATTGATATAACTTTGCATAACTGCGCATAAAAATGCACCTTGACTTTGTATTTGTGTAGAAATCGATTGGTATTTAAAGATTACCGTAGTGAAAATGTGAATTTGGCTACAAAATTGCCCTTCAGAGTGATAATTCGTGCAGAAATGACACTCAGTATGTATGCTCATCTTGAAACGAAACGCAACGGGAATTTACAGTTAAAAAATGTAATTAAAATAAGACGTTTATTCAAATTTCCTGGATAACAAATCACCTTCTGGATCACATCGATTTGAGACGAAAAGGATCTGGAAAGCATTTTTACTCAAGGCCAAATGAATTTTCACCTGAAACTAGAAGATACACCAACATTTAGCTCAGAAAAGCATAAAGTTATATTTTAATGAACTATTTTCTTTATTTTCAGAAGCAGGGGCATCACTTAAATGCACTAATCTATTGTATTCCTCAGGAAATGACACAGTAATATGTGTCCATTCAAATTCTGAGTACCCACAAACTGATGTCTGTATAATGAATGGATGTGAATTAAATTTATTAAGCCATCTCACCTTGGTTTTTTCATTCGGTTTACCTCAACCGTTAGGTTTAGACATAAAATAAGAGCTCCATGAGCTATTACTGTTAGATGACATCAATGGAATAGCATTATTTCTATGTTCAGTACTACTTAAAACCTCCTGGTCTACTAAACAGCTCATGCGATCAAGAAATAATCTTATTTGACAAAATTTTCAATGTAATGTTTTAAATATCAACGTTAATCCATTGGTAACATTTAATGTAGAGATGTTCATGTAAGTTGTTGAATTCACACCTTAATTTTCACCCAAAAAATCAAACACTCTTTATTGGTTCCTTTATGACTATATGAGAACTGGCTTGGACCATTAATTAAGAAACTCATAAGTGATCAAGTGAAGATACATTGAATTTTTTTATTATAGCCTGATTTCACACCGTATTTTTGGTACAAGTATGGGATTTTCAGCAAGTGATATCGGTAGCCCAAATTTTGCCGGCTGACCATTGATATCAGGTGTATGTTACAGGGGAACGAACTCCGGACCATGTGCATCGTCGGCGAGATTCCTAGCCACCGAATGGAACATATAAGCATTCAGTCTTTTGGTTAGAAGTTAGATGCTTATGAATAGTTTTAAACAGGTATCCAGCCAATATTCATTAGTGGCTAATAAAGTACAATATTATCAGTGTTACAGTTATACTATACTAGAGCATTGAAATGAACGTGAGGTATTTACTAATACACCGCAACTTGCCAGTTTATTCTTATCATACAATAAATACACATGATAATTCAATTAGATGGAAAAATTTTATTGGCTTAGAACACTGGCATTGCGTTTGACAAACTGGTCAGACTATACAACCCCATTGTGTTGAGAATAATTTACAGGTGAAAGACTGAAGCTGAGGGATTATTAAGTGTTATGTTATGACTAAGGTTTTGTCGATACAGATATTGAGATGAATTATTCACATAGCTAAACAAATAGATAACTTAAGCATCTGACATTTATTATTCCGTTTCCAGTGTAAGATACAGTGCAAATTCATATATTTTACTTAGGTTATAAGTTTGTCGAGATTTCAACTATCTTCAATGTATGTTTCGATGCTAATCAACATCGGTGAGAGAATCGTTGAAAATCAAGAAACACTGGACAATTATTCCAAATTCTTACCCAGTGGTTCAATAGCCAATGGGCTCACTTAATAATCTGAACTTCCCAAGGTTGACCTTAGTTGGGGTCATTAGCGCCCGTGGCTGATGAGTCCCAAACTAGGACAAAATCGCTGTCCGTTGCCCTCTAGGCTTTAATGATCCTCCAACTCATGTCGTTCTGTCTGAAATCACAGATAATCCGTTTAAACTAATTTGTATTTCCAGTTGGGCGATTATTTGGTATTTGATATGTTAACTCCTAGTACTGGCACTTTAAAGAAATCTAAAGGTTAACATGCTGTTATTTGATTGATGGTGACTAGCATTTTAGTCCAGAAAAGACGTTTCCTTCAAGTTTCAGTGGGAACACTTGGAAAGATCAGAAGCAAGTGGATCCAGATAATAAGTCCCGAACTCAACGAGACGCGCATCCTGAATTCTACTCCTATTCATTATAATTTACATAAAATTATGGAAATTAGTGCAGTTTAATGATTAAACCGGTGACAGTGAATACGGAAATGGGCTAGTCCACCATACCTTTCAATGAAATTAAAGCAAATAAAATTTATGAATATGTACTTTTTTTGATATTAAACGAAGCTTTTTTACCAATTTAAATAAATAAAAACCGTAAATGTTTATCCAAAAATTGCAACTTAAAAGAAATAATTTTTCCCCAGTCTGTCGCGTATTTATTCATGTGACTTTAACTTTCTCTTTTATCCTTTTTTACCTAGAAAAAAGATTGAACCTTCAAATTAGCATAAAGTAGACCGCATAGATAAAAACAGAGAAGACAAAATGAAATAGGACAAGATTCTTTCTCATCATTTAATTGGTTAGTGAACCTGATGATTCGATTGGTTGAAGTATTTTCAAGCAACACTTTCATTGGTTAAGATTGTAATGAAAGTAAGAAAAGTAACTTCTCAATATCTTTATTGTAGTAGTATGACATTATTTGCAAACCGGTAAACATAATACTGACTGATTGATCCAAATGAATGAATGAATGGATGAATGATTCCTTCTAAGCAATACATAAAGGATAAATTATGTAAATATGCATCTAGTGAGATTATAGATCCTTTATGTCTTGGCAATGCAAAATGAATAAATGCTCGGATTAATATCACTATTTGCAACAGATTGTTATTTCTTTATATACATACGCATTTTGAATTACAAGACATACAGATTCTAGCGTTTCAGTAAGTTCTCCAATAAAGATTAAATTGCAATGTTGACTAATTTATCCAAGTTTATTTTTGTTTGGTAAAATGATTCTTAGTGTATGAACGTTTATATCTCAGACTGTTTGCTCTAACTGTTGTTCCCTCTGATCATTTCCAAGCATTTTTTAATTGTCATTTTTCCATTAGTTAAGCTGGAGGTAAGATTTGACTTCTTTGTCAGAGTAAAATGAAGTTTGCCATTTTCTATCCCTAATCAGTGTTAAATTTTTGTTCTCTAACGAATGTCTCTGAGTTGAAGTTCCATATGCTATATGATATAATTCAGGGAAGAGTCAAGGAATACCTCTTGTTCATGAAGTCAGATGATGGGTGCTAACTGACAAAAGATACTAAAAATAGACTATTTAACTGATTGGACATAACATTATTCATGACTCGATCCGACAGTCACTAGGACACTATCACATCTAGGAGGTTGTGAATAACCTTTTTTGTTTATTCCTTTACATTCCCAGTGGAACATTGGGCTTCCAGCTAGAGACTTGAATGTTTGGTAACAGTGGTTGCTAGCCGTACACCGAACCTTCCCTATTCACCGGCCGTGCTACCGGCCTAACGACGTCTAGGAGTGAGTTGGTCGGGAATTGAACTTCTGATCACATGGTTGGTTGACGGATATTCTACCCCTGAGCCGCCGATGCACTTCTGAATAATCGCTAATGAGTACTTATAAATCGTCACGAAGTAGTTGTCGAATTCCGCTTGGTTTTAGGTAGTTTGCCAAATGATAACTATCGCAGATGGTAGACGTCTACGGCCCAACAATTCATATCACTGGTAATTACAAAAAACAAATTTTGGAAAGAAAACAACCAGTTGTAACTTTTTCCACTAGATAAATGAAATTCACAATTTGCAAACTGGTTACCAGTTTGTGAACGTTTCAATCGCTAAGTTTTCCCACCTATCCATGAATATGTCTGCCACAACCGGGGATATTGACGACCCCCTTGTAAATCCCTCAGTTTTTTTTGGTAGATTTTTACTAGGAGTTTAAATACTGTGGAAGTCAGACATAGCTGCACTCCCGGCATTATCTCCTCAAGTGGCACCTTTGCTCTAAGTTTAAGTACTTGGTCAGAATTGAATTCGTTTCTTACTGCCTCTATAGCCATATTTATTGATATACGTGTATGTAAACTGACAATGTCAAAACTAACCATTTTTTCTTCATTATCTAATTTTAAATTATCTAAACTATGTTTTATTTCATAAGAATTTGTTAGTCTAGATTTTGTGTGGCTTTTAAGGGGATTGAATACCATGGCTAAATATTTAGATAATTCATAAGTAGGCGAATTTCTAAAATCAACTATAGGTCTAACTTCATTGGTCAACATCTTGCTAGTTAAACGAAATAATCTGCCGAATTAGTGGACAAGTGATCATATGTAATAATAGCAGATATACGGGAGAAAGGAATAAGAAATACTGTTTAATTCTTATTTAGTAGCATAGAATACATTTTCACTCAACTATTATTGAGATTTTTTTCTTATTTCTAAATGAAAATAATTCACTTCTGTAAGAATTCAACAGGTGGACATCATCTCCGTGCAAGTTTCTTGAAATTGTGGGAAAGCAGCTCAGAATGTCATTATACTGATTACTGTTGATTGATGTAAATAGTAGGAAAGCGTTAGAGATAACTAGTAGGACTTGTTAGCCAGATCAAAGCGATCCAAGTACCAGACAGACGTTTTACTCTTTTTGGAGTTGAACTAATAAATGGTGTACCGGTTTAGGGAGGCCAAATCATCTAAAAACTAGTACTCCTTAACACGTGTGATTTTCAACAACTCATATCGGTCTGCATTACTCCTCTTACCTTCTTGGATAGCATTTGTAGTGTCAGTAAGATCACCCTTTGTTTTCCGAATACCTCTGGTTTCACCTCGTACTGAGTAATCTTTAGATGACAAACTTAAAAACAGTTGTAGGGTTTTAAACTTTGCGTATCGGTGTAGCAGCTTATCCAGCATGCTAGATGATGATTAAAGGTATAATAGCCTTGACCTGATCTTCTGAGATGATTAATCTATAGTGCCGAAAACAGTTAATTAATGTATAGGCAAATGTCCAGTGCCTTTAAGATTTTGATGAGTTTCTAGCATGTGCTGATTAGTAATGAAATCCATCTACTGCTACTACTATTTTGATAATTCACATGGAATATGTGATCATAAAATGAAACTATAACTAACATCCCGAAACAATAAGCAATAGTTATTTATAGAACTTTTACATGACTGCAAAACAAAGGTAGTAGCTAAATGGATATCAAGTATAATTTTATTCATTTTGTACTACTTCTAATTATTTGGATAAGGACTCAAGGATTCCACTGTTTGGTTTTTGATGATACTTAGGATCTTTTGAGTGAAACCGTGGTGCCTGTCTGTAATCATATTGTCATAGACTATTGAGCAGTGGAAGAATGGAGAAAATACTACTTTACTTAGCAGTTTATCCTATTCTGGTTATTTTTTTAGACACAAAATTTTCGAAACTGACAAGTGAGAAACCTTTTTGCGATGGTCACTTTAGTAATTTCTTAAAATTTTGCGGGTACACTTTAAAATAACGCGTCAAAATTGCATTTAACCCTTTGGATACTGTGTGTCATTTCAGGAGAGAATGTTAACATCAATGAAGCCCACTGAAATTGTTTAAATTTATGATTATTAAGATAGATTATTTTCTTGTTTACTTATAAACTTTCCTTTTTTCCCATTTTCTAACTTTTCAAGCTAAAACCATGTGGCAAATTTATGTCATTGGATACTGAAATTACGGAAAGTAAAAATACTTAAATCGCTTTATGATACAAGGAAGGAGGAATTCGTATTCCACTGTTACTGTTAGATAATGATAAAAGTTCAGTGACAGTATCTAACGTCCATAAAATAAACTTTCTAGATTCAAAGTCAGAACCATACTGAAATATATATATATACCTTTACAAACACTTGCCAGTACACCGTGCTTTACAGCTCAATTTTCAGTTAATGCACGATAGGGTTAAACCTTTTGGGTCGGTAGTTGAGCGTAGACGAGATAAACAGATAAGGAAAAAGATTTGCGATGAGCTGAAAGATTTAGCGCTACTCAATGTGAAGATATGTTACAGTTAAATACTTTTTAAAACAAAACTTTTTCCTTTGTCTGTTCTTCGTCATAGGGACTGAATTATATTCTTCTTAAAAAAACTTGAGAAAGAAGTGGTCAACATTTTTATCTCTTTCATATTCTTAGTCAATCAGCATAAATGGGGGAAATCTGAAAGACGCAGTCTCTTTCACCTACCTGAGAAGCGTTGTTTCAACTACAGGCAGAACTGATGAGGATATCAAAGCAAGAATTGGGAAAGCGAGACGAGATTACATGACTCTGAAGTCCGTGTGTAGGTCAACAGCACTCAGCAGGAAAAGTATGATCCGGATTTTCACCTCCAATGTAAAGTCAGTGCTACTTACTATGCGGATCAGAGACTTGATGCTTCATGAAGAGCATCTAAAACAAACTACTGATCTTCATCAACAGCTGTCTTCGCTCAATACCACTGATGATCAGATGGCCAGAAAAGATAACCAACAGGGTGGGGTCTCTAGGAGTGAACCAACCCAGCAGGAACCTATTGTGCAACAAATATGCAGGAAGAAATGGAGGTGGATTGGTCATACTCTGAGAAAACAAACCATCAAGTGACATCACACGCCAGGCCATCACTCGAGTGGAACCCAAATGGGAAGCGGCGAGTTGGTCGTCAGTTCGAGGGTGACATGGAGGAGGTGATGTGAAGAGGAGATGTAAGCATGTGGGTGGACGTGTAACCACGTGAAAAGGTTGGCGGAGAAGCGAACGCAATGGAGATGTGCGGCTGAATCCCTATGTTCCTCTAGGAACTAAAGGAAACAATAATAATAATAACAAGAATCAGATTCTTAGTGTTTTTTGTATGCACCATTGCTGAGTACTGTAGACAACTTTTAGTGGAGACTGCTGCAATAGTTGTTTACTTCTTACATTGACGGTTGCTTCTGAATGTATAAAAGTAATTCTGGTTTCATACGTGAATACATACACCGTAGATCCTAGGCATTTCTTTGGGAAGAGACCATTTCTATTTCACCCTCTTATAAAGGAATTTATCGATGAATTGTTTTATCTATCTCATTACTATTATAATATTATTATTGTTCCCTTGGGTTCCTAGTGGAACATAGGGCTTCAAAGGCACTTCTCCACTTGGTTCTGTCTTATGCTGTACTTTTCACCTGCATCCATGTTAGTCCATACTGTTTCAGCTCCTCTTCACGCGATCTCCTCCATGTCACCCTTGGACGTCCCACTCACTGCTTCCCTTTCGAGTTCCACTCGACCACTGGCCTGATGCGTGATGTCACCCAGTGGCCTCCTCAGCGAGTGTCCAATCCATCTCCACTTTCTCCTGCATATTTGTTGGGCGATCGGTTCTTGTTTTGTTTGTTCCCATAGTTTCTTGTTGGTGATTCTTTCCGGCCATCTGATCTTGAGTATAGAACGAAGACAGCTGGTGATAAAGGTCTGCAACCTGTTGGAAATATTCTTTGTGACCCACTGGCCAAGTTTCTGATCCGTATAGAAGAACTGACTTGACGTTTGTATCTCGTTAATACTACGCTTTTATTTATATAAATGGTTGAACAGCTAATTAGTTAGGATGGGTGTCTAATATGTTTGATTTGTATAGGATTGATTTTCATATGGTGAGAGATAGTGACTGAAATTTTAGAGGGAAACCTGAATAATTTTATGCCTTGAACCAGTGATCTTAGGGATACTGGTACAATACACAACCACAAGATCTGTGAAACCCCACCAATGGTGAGCTTCCATTTTAACTTCTGTCTCATAAAAGTGGGGAAGAAGTCTCTGTGTTTGCAGGGGTTTTGCAGCTAAGTTGGTAGAGCAGGGATTCAGTTACCCAGACGCTTTCGAATCGAATTGAGTCTCATTTTAGAATCCCATATTAACTTCAATTATTATTAGATTATATTTCTAAGGCGTTCAGTTGTAGCTTTTATTACGTTAAATTTGGAATTACACTAATGTTTGACAAAACCTAGGTGAAGCATTCACTTAACACCAGTGGTTTCTTGTCTGATAACACTTCATCTTTACAGAATTTATCTCCTCACTTGAGGAATACCTAAAATTGTGAAGGTGTCATCATTTATTCTATTAATATTTTATGCGACTTGCTAGTAAAACAACATTTTAGGTTCAGTAAGCTGGTGCTGAAATCATATAAAGACTAAAGGCTTTATTTCATATTCATTCATCAAACAACTATTTGAATATATATTTTCTTTGTTTGATGGATTCTTTGTGATCATATTTCTTACATGAATGGTTTACTTTCGTTATAAGCACAAGATTCATATGATTTCGGCATTTACCATTTGTTTCATTTCTATGAACGTAACAAACAGCTGATGAATTTATTATCAATATTATTATTATTCCTTTGGGTTCTAAGTGGAGCATAGGACTTCAACAGCACGTCTCCAGTCTGTTCCATTTTCCGACACCCTCTTCAGTTGGCCCCATAACTGCCCATAAACTCTCATCTCCTCTCCACTCAGTCTCCATCATGTCACCCTAAGATTACCCACTCATCGTTTCTCATTCGGATTCCAGTCGAGCGATGGCCCACATTTGATCTACAGTATGTGGCCAGCGAAGATAGCTGTTGATAAAAGTTTGCCATAACCTGCTAGAAATGCTTTCTGTGACGCACTAGCCAAGTTTCTGATCCATATAGAGGAACTGACTGGCTGACTTAACATCGGTGTCGAAAATCCGAATATTGTTGTTTTCGCTGAATTAGAGTGTAGAAGATCTCCAAACTGATTTCAGATTGATGGAGGTGTATCTTGGCTTTCCTATTATGGCTGGCTTTGATGTCTTCATTCATACCGTGTACCTGTAGTTGAGATGGTGCTTCCTAGATAAGTGAGAAAAGTTACCTGTTTCAAATTTCTTCCATTGATAGTAATTGGTACTGGTTGTTGTTTGTTGGTTGTCTTCATCACCTCCCTCTTCAAACTGCTGATAAGGCAAACTATTTACGCATACGGAACAAAAATTGGAGAAATTTCTTAAAGAATTAGAAACCAGAATGAAGTATATGTTCAGACCTTCATCAAATTTTACTAGTTGTCTAGATGTTTTTGAATTTATGGAATCCATAAAACCAGTTAAAACATAAGCAGAAATGTGTCTCTTTACACAATCGTTTCACTTAAAACTCCACTCTGAAGCCATGAGTTTTACACAGTTATTTTTATATTGCTTGAAAATGATTACCACTCTAATTTACATATAATTTATATAAGAAGTATAATCGGATAGGATTTCTGGGAGCCTCTATGTCAGCAGAGAGATAAGCAGAAACCGGTTTATTTCAATAATGGTAAAATCGCAACTTTTATAAGGTCAAGAAATTAAGAATACATCAGTTAACACGTTATTTTACTGATATTTATCTTTCCTGATGTTCTCTTTTTGGTCTACAAGAGGTTTACTCTAATTATCGAAACCGTTTTAGGGTCATCAAATATACTTCCTGGTCAAACATCGTTAACGGTGTTATTATCATTAATATTATAGTTATTATTACCATTGATATCTTGACGAAAATTAGCAGTAATGACTAAAACAGGTTATGTACACACCAAGAAAAGCTGATCATCTTCTAAATAAATAAATTTTTCTCTTGATCAAACAATATTTTAGGCTTTGTATACTTTTCAAAATGCTCCTTTGGTCTATTTACATTTGAATGGGATATTGTGCTCTTGTTAGAATAAATCCAAGTAAACTGCAGTAAGTTTTATATCACAAACTTACCAGTTTTATGATCATTTCGATTTTAATTTATTTCTTTTCCCCTCAAGTTGCCAGTTGACTCCCTGAGTTGAGTGGGATCGACTACCCTGCTGATTCAGCTCTGCCACAGACGAACCAAACGGCCGGATGGTGTGTAAATCACTTCGATCTCAGTAGAAAATAATCAGCGTAATAAACCATCACGCTGTTTTATTAGCATTAGCTTAGTTAAATTGAAAAAGTACGTTTATTCAAGTATTGATACAGGCTAACAAAAGATTCGTAATTTGGTTGTGGTCCATTGTTTTCCTACTAGGCAAGTGGTTGGGTGTTAACAGCGTGAAAAATGAAAAGTCCGTTCATCATGTTTCAAACCACATTCGTAGCCTTCAACTTCAGAGAAATGCTTAACCAAATGTTTAGATCTCCTAGTCCTCCTATAGTTCTTTACTCAGTCATTTTGCAACAGAGTCGTCATGATAACTTTATCGAAATGACAAATAGTTAGTACATGTTTTACTATGTTTGCTACACTGTGGTTCATTTATTAGTTGCTTATCTCCTTATATATTTCTCATTGTATTCAATACACCGTGTGTAGGGTATTCAGATGATGGGTCTCTTTAAAATTTGATAATTTCATTAAATTCTATTTTGAAATAATGGAGAAGATTTGTGGTTTAGGCGGGCTTTTTAGGTGTGGTTGTCTACTGGTAGTAGCTGAGACGCTTTTTACATCAAAGTAAGCAATAAATTATGTTGTCTAGAGGTACAATGTAAACTTCCTAATTAAATCACCAAGCTAAGAAAACACAGTCATACAAAGACATTCTTTTACGCTGAAGTCTGTCATTATATTTCAAATGTACGAATTCACTGTTTGGAATTAATTCGCAACGCATCTTTACAAAAGTATTTGTACTTTTTTGACCAGTCTACCGATATCGACAGGAATAACAGCATGACTGTGACTGATTTTCAAATCAAGGTCGTTAGTTATTTACCTTCTTTCTCCTGAGGGTTTAATGCAAGTCTAAATGACAGTACTGAAACTGAAATACAGTTTTATTCACACTTAACCACCAGCAAATAAGTATAATTTTATAGGAACTTGTAATAGTGTTGATACACCAAAACATCTATGGAACAGAAGCCATTTACTTTTATCTGTTAGAGATAAAGAGAACTCGAAATTCACTTGATTACTTAGAATGTTTACGAAAGTGTATTTTTTATACATCAGTAATTCCCAGTCAAATATAATCAAAGAGTTTCTTTATTCATGAATAAAAAGAGACTCATTTGAAGACAATATTCATACACGAATCCATTGCTGAAAAGTATTAATCATAGCTATCTATGGATCAAATCTGTAATATAGTCTGAATAATACTGAATACAGTAATCCTATGCACTTTAATTAACTTTGTATTAGTTTGGGATATTGGAATCCAATCAAGACGAAGCCTCAGCCTCCGTAGTGTTGGTAAATTTTAACACCTTTTAGACTGAACGACGAAGTTATAACAAATACATTGACATTCGACTATTTTTCCGATTTGTAATAAAGCAGTAATACCATCGGATATCATTGCGGGATATCTAATTTAATTGGTAGATTCCCTACCTGGAAGCCTAAAGATCTAGATTTCACTTCCTGGTGTGGATATACGCTGCTGAAGGAGTGCTAGGTTGGAAAGAAAGAGGTGTTTCTGATTTTCCTATAGACAACGCCCATTTTTTGATGAAGTTCGCAATAAGATCAACAGATGTCTTCATTAATGAAGCATATTAGTAAACACTACAGCTTTTCATGCCAGTTACTATCGATCATATGAAGTCAACAGTTTTAACACATTTCATATCTATATCTGTCTACTTCGGATATTTACAAGAAGGTTATTGCATCTAAATAAACATTATTTTGGGTAAAACGTCACATAGCTGTCTGAATAGTTAAATTGTTACATGCGATGAAAATGTTTTCCCGTATAGAATTAAGTCTGTTCTGTGTTAAGGGGAGTCAGGATTTGAAACCAACTGGGTTTTATATATTCACGCACAAAGTCGGGTAACTGTTACTTCGATGAAACCTCAGCTGGCTTTTCGTAGAACCATAATATCTCTCCATAACTTTATGTATTTGATTAGTGAACAATTATCATCTTGATGACCCTTTACAAAACGTGAAATAAGGCTAGCCTATGCGACAGGCTAGTTGTATATCAATTTAAATATCATAAAATTATCATAGTATCTTAATCATCATTACTGATTCATAAAAAAACTGATTGATTTCTCAATTGCTGTGGTCACAGATAGAACAAGGCAGATCAAGGATAGTTGATACAAAGGAGAGAATAACTCAAAACTTCCTTGTTGTTAGTACAAACTGATGACTTTATAGTGATACAGAATGTGAATTTTTCAGGTGTCGTAGCAAAGATGTTCACTCCTAGTCACTGGTTCAGCTAAAATAAAATGAGCCTTAATCTAAACATTTCATTAATTTTTTATCTATAAATAACACTGTTTAATAAAAATGGTGAGTAGCAGTCTTCCTCTTGCAAATCACAGGCCAAGGTGACAATTCTGGAGAATATATCTCAAGGAGAAAATATAAAACACTAGATTCCAAACGACCTACTAACTATTTGATAACATATTTGGACTTTTTTAACAATCAAGCTGTAAGTGATCACTTATAAAAAGCCTTTCAATAAGGGGCGGAACATTATTCGCGAGTTCCTTCACTTTGAGTAGCCTTTCAATAATATTAGTTCGTGGCTAAGACTGTGGTGGTATCTGGATGCATCACACTTTCGAAAGAACTAACAGTCTGAAGTAGTGGAAGTGTCCAAATGCTACCTAGCAACTTAAACTGTGTATATCTTTTACAGAGATAAATATTAAGTGTACAGATATTATGATTCGAAGTTTTCTGTTTGGCATCAAAGTTTCTTATCAGTAGAAAGCTTCATTTGGTAATCAGCACTCATAAACTGATAGGACTGACTGACTGGTTTCAACATAGAACTTTGCACATATGTGCGGCAGTTCAAGTCGCCACAATCTGTGTTGCACGCAAAGCAAGAGAAGGAAGTAGAAGAAATGCATAATATAGACAGTAAACAGAGGTGTGAGACAAAGGTATAGTAATAACGAAGAACAAAACAGTTTCACTGGAAATCATAAGTCACAAGGAGTGGATGCATCTGCGCTAGCCATTGAGAACGATTTTTAGCCATGTCACCAATTTTTTCCAACCACTGGATTTTACCGTCCTGACGACCCCAACCAGGAAGTCTACACCTTCCTACGTGGCTGAAACTAAATGTTGTGGATTCCATTGACTGATGAAGCCATGTTTTGGTTTGACCACCACAAACTAGCTCTTTTCTAACCTTATCCATCCTGTCAGCTAACATTGCTCGTCGAGGAAGGAGATGACTAGGCAAGTATGCATAACACATGTCCTAACTATCTCAGTCAACGTAATAAATTCAAAACATCGTTTATTGATTTCCCCTCTTTACCTAGCACTCGACGCCTAACCTCAATATTTCTAAACCTATTATACCAGTTCACACAGGCGCTAAAACTCAGGCACCAATGATCAAAGGCAGCTAACTGGCGTTTTCATGTCTTCCACTCTCAATGGCCAGGTCTCACCAATAGCCATGGAGGAGCACGGAGCGGACGGCTGAGCAGTACACACACTCTTTGATCGACAGCCAGCCGCATACCACGTCTACACCAGAGACGGCGTAGACTAGCATATGAGAAACTATCCCTCCGTATCCGTGCTGAGATTTCGTCACCGATCAACCCGCTGGTGCTGGCTGGTGCGACTTACCAAATAAGTGAAGTGATCAACATATCTACCATTTCAATCCCTATCTTCAAGCCAGCTAGCAGTCGATGTAGTCCAGTCAGGCAGCAAGCATCATCTTACATTTGGTGGGAGCGAATCGCATAACAATCATTCGCAGACTGCAACTTAAGGTGTTCAGAAGACTCTGCATTTTGTCAGAGTCTCCACCTAGAAGAACTATACCATCCGCATGCATATTCAAAGTCAACGAGATTATTACCTAGTGGTAACAGGTCAATCCTTGAGTCTCTGAAGTAAGTTAAGGTTAAGTCCACTAGTGCATCTATGATGAAATTAAATAGAAATGAGGATAGTGGACATTTCTGTTGGACACCACTAGTTTTCACCATTTCATATGACGACTCGCCGTAAGCCCTCACCTGGCTGCATGAATTCAGTTAGAGTGCCTTGATCAGTGAAATGTATTTTCTCGGCATTCTCTTTCATAGCCAGACATTTCCAGAGTACCTCTCAGTCGATGAAATCGAATTCCGCTTCCAGGTCAAGAAATATAATGATTATTGGACGCCGGTAAGAATGCCTGTGTTTCAGAATCTTTCGAAGGGTGAAGATACGATCAATACACTCTCTTCCTGGTCTAAAGCCTGTCTGGTTCTCTCGTGTTTGTGCCTCCCGAGCACCACTTGGTCTACGCATTATTATTGAGTCTAGAACTTTGTATACCGTATTGGTCAGGCTATGATTATCACAGGAAGAATTATCTCCCTTTTAGTACATTGGGATAATCAATGATTTACACCAACCCGACGGGACTTCCTCTCATTCCCAGACGTTGCCCGATACCTTAGTTAACTCACACAGTAAACTATCTTTACTGCACTTAGATACCTCTGGAGCCATTTTATCAGGTCCTGCTGCTTTGCCTCGTTTCAGATTAGTGAAAGCTTTTGTAACCGCAGTTAGGGACGGATAAACTGATAGGCACTTTTATGACCAACCATTATTGAATTCATGTATGCCTTTCAGGATGAAAATCAATAAAAAGAATGATCCTACTAGTTATAGTGATTATGGAGATGAAAATTTTAAGGGGATATGAAACTACGTTTTATTTCACATACAGTCTGTTGCTGATTATCAATTCGCATGAAAATATAAGCTGGATAGGAATTCCTTCCTAATGGACATAGTATCATCTTTATCTTCTTATCAGCCCGGGAACAAGACGTCTGTAAAATATTCTTCATGTCAAACCATAGTTTCACTTAGTAATTATTATTTGATGGAATTTTTGTGTATAGTTAGAAGCAACATTGTTTTGCCCCATGTTCCACTAATTAGTAAACTGTGTTCTTGTCAAGAGATTACTAGTCTCTACACTGCAGAATATTTCATTGCATGGATACGCACATATAAGGAAGGATAGTATACTTCCCTATGTTTTCGTGTTAGTAGCCAAACGGATATTACATTTTTTTTTCAATAATTACCTCGTAAGCAGGGAGGTCTTTCTGGTGATAATTGCTCATTTAAATAGGGTGAAGGTTCACGTAAGTGGATGTTTAGCTATTTGCATGTATACTTCATGGTGAATAACTTAATTGTAATTTGGATTAAGATTTGACAAGGATTCAGTTCTTTTCGAGATAAGCCTAGTCAAAAATAGATTTAAGACAGCGTTATCTTTTCGACACAATACTAATACTAGTCTGTAATTTATTGCAAAGGCTGAGTATTATTCCTGATGGTGGTAGGTATTTATAATATTATCTTTGAATTGTCTGAAAATCGACTGGAAATTTCCAACCCTGAAAAGTGATATCCACTTGTTCGACTCCTGGTAAATTCATTCTAGGTTACTTTTGAAGAGTTGGAAGTGAATCAAATACTCTGAGTGAACTATATAAAAATATGCGACTATTAAGAAGGTAAGGAAGTTGGCATTTGATTAGGAATGTTGGTCCTGAAACCAAATGTGATATTTAAATTCATGTTGGAAGTTGAATAGATATCATATGAATATCCGGTATTATACTTCTCCAGTTTGTCGAAAAACTATACACTTTTAGAATAGTTGCTTCACAACTCTTATACTTGACTGACTGACTGACTGAGTGACTGTTGTGTGTCACGTTAACTGAAGGCTGGTTTCATTCAGCATACTGTACATATTTCATTCCAAAATTCATTTTTTCAAGAGCTTTTAAGAAATACTGAAATTCGAAACATAAAAAGATACTGAAAGTAAGTTACACTGAATTCCAGGGATAAATGATGCACTCCATTCGACGCAATTCTTTGAAACTCTAAGTAGCAGAATAGATATATACCTGATTGATCAATAAGTTCAGTCCGTTAGGGAAATTCAAAATTAGGTTCTAGTACACGCATATGTATATACATACTTAAGTGTGTATATCTTCATCTTTTCAGGATCTATTCAAAACAGATTGACGCACAACACATTCAAACATAAATCAAACCATTTGAAGTAGTGAGTGCACTGTAAGTGATAATACTCGTTGTGATGTATGTTAGCTCTAAAAACTCAAGAGCTGAACCTCTTAAATTTACAAAAAAATGTTTGATATGATTAAGATATGATTTCAACAAAAGCTAAATAAGATGTATTCGAAATTCCCCCTAGCATGCTCTTGCTAGATGGTTAGAAAATATTCAAAATCCTTTGCATGAACAGATGGTAAAACATAGTGTCAAATATATATATTTGAATGCATAGACAGAATCAAAAGTATTAATATCAAGGATAAAACTATGATATCTTTAGACATAACATCTTTGTTCACAAATGTTCCTCTAGTAGAAACGGTTAGCTACATTTGTGGAAATACTGACATCCCAATAGAAATCCTAAAAGAATTGTTATTAGGATGTATATGGATGTAAATTTTAAATCTAATGGCACACTTTACAGACAAGTGGACGGGTTGGCAATAGGCTCCCCATTGGGTCCCATTTCGCCAAATTTCTTTCTAAGTAAACTAGAAAATGGACCTTTGAACAACCTATAAGAAAATTCTCATTTTATTGTCGGTATATGGATGACACTTTTATTCTTTGTGATAATGATTCAGATAGCAACACAATACTAATTCAATTCAATGAAATTCACGTGCGAGGAGGAATCCCAAAATAGAATTAGTTGCCTTCCTGGATGTCCTTCTCACGAGAAAACCAAAAGGTAGCATAAAGATAAATTCTGATAGGAAAATCACATGGACAGGACAATATACGCAGTTTCGTTCCTCCCCTTACTTACTAAGAACCCTCAGCCACAGGGTTAGGGATATATGCTCAGAAGAGGTGAGTGAAGATGAACTAAGGATTGTATATGATTCCTTGATTGAAAGTAGGTATCCCGACAAATTTATCAAGAAACATATGACAAAGAAAGCAGAAAAAGACTACTCACTATCCGTAAACAAGAAGCCTTTTTATATACGACTTCAAGGGCGGTATACTTAGTGAAATAATTACAAAGAATTTCATACATTTGGTTCCCTTGATAAATTTCGATATCATTTTATACTGCAAATCTGGTCTTTCTTTCTCTATCGAAATTACAAAGAAGTTAAGAAAATCAGTTCAAAGAACTTTTAATGCCGGTAAACTACACGACCAATGGTGATTCCTCGACTGAAAGATGAATTACCTAGACTAGCCACTTCCAATTTTATCTTCCAATTCAGATGCCATTGTGGAGCGTGTTGTATTGGCCGTTGCTCTAGGAACTTGATTTTTGTCCTCAGGAACATCTACTTGTATGGTTAATAAAGGCGTAGTTACAAGCTTCATTAGCTCGTTATTAAACCACTTGGTTAAAACCAGCCACAAAGCTTATATCGGAGAGTCCTTCTCTATCATCTATCGGGTACCGAAAACATCCAGATACCTCATACTCCAAACAGCAGAGGGTATCACGATTCGCCTGAAACAACCAGTGCTCTGTGTGCAGAAGAAGCAATTCCAGTCATTACTACTGCCCTGGTCGGCCTTCAGTGGAGACTATAAATTCATGAATTTGCATTATTATTTTTCCTATTTTTTCTGATATTCTGTGTGTTGATGCTATCGAGCTGTAATCCATTGATATTATTATTGATTCTCTGTTATTTAAACAACATGAATGCCTATGATGACACTGATTCATTCACTATTATGTATATATAACTGTAGAAACTGATGATGAATTTATGAAAAAGAATATTCTTTGTTCAGTATCCATTCTTTTAGCAGAAATTTTAATGGGCATTTTTAATCAGCTAGATAAAAGAGTTTGATGCAGAGCTTTTATTTCTGTGAGCAGTGATATCGATCAGAAAATGCTTGAGAATAAAGGAGAACTTGACATTTATACAATCACATGGTAAAGGTGCTTAAATAGTACACATCTAGGACCCTGCATGAAGTTGACTTGACTTAGCTAGTTCATTACAATTCAAAATAGTATTTCATTGCATTATATTTAATTTTTAGTGTATGGATAAATTAGAATAGTAGTAACAAAAATGGTGAATTCATCTTATTCTGACTGATAGAATTCAGTCTGCACCAAACAAAGGACTAGACACGTCATACTAGTGTCCAATCAAAGTATTCTTGTCCAATGCTAACTCGTAAATACCACAGGGAATATTTTGAATACATTTTGAATACGATTAGATAGAATACTTCCCTTGCTTAATTTTGGATAAAATATGGGATTCTCAGCATGCAGTATTGTAAAACATTTATTCATTGAAATATATATTCTTAAAAAATAATTATAGAAAGTAAATTATATTTTAAATAAGTATAAAAATATGATGGGAATAATATAGTTGTTTATTTTCTGTTACAGAGTTAATGAAATATTTACATTGTTTGTTCACACAGGATTAGTCACTGCCTATGTCTCTGACTAAGGTATTCGGTAATGTGGGTTCAGATATCTGGGGGACATTAATTTTTCCAGGGTTATAGATGTGCGTCGGTGGCACAGCGGTTAGGACGCTCGCCAACCACCACGTGGTCCGGGGTTTGACCCCCTGCCGACGTACTCCTATACCTTGATAAGCCAGCAATAGAACTGGCAAAGAGGAAATGTTGGGCATGGGGTTACCAACCCCATCATGTAAAAATGAACACTACTACAGAAACTTTAGGCCTCTAGCTTGAAGCCCCATGTTCCAATGGGAACGTGAAGGAATAAAAAAATATGTCATAACGGCCGGTATCCATAATCCCAAAACCTAGTTGACGAACCTTCTAATATTTTGTAATGGAGAGTTATTTCTTCGGTAAAGGTTTTTTCCCCAGCACAATATATGTGTTAAAGATAGTATTTTTCAGTCCTGCAACCACAAATCGTATTGGTGTAGTTGTATTCTCTGAGCTGGATGGTTGAGTCACGAAGGTTTCAGCATGTTTGTAGACGACATCTTCAGCACTAATTTCAGGATTCTTCATATGTGTAATAACTGCTGCTCCTAATAATCTATGACGTAGTTATTTGTCTTGGGAGATTTTAGGAAATATTATTGTTCACTTTCATTGGAAGCGACCATTTTGTTGACCTTATACAATACCTTTTTTCCATTTGCCTTTTTCATTGCTTGATAATAGATATGGTGTGTATCGGTGTACTTGTTGACTCTACATTGATCCGGGTATGAGGCTTCTAGGAATTACTTGCCATTCCTGGTGTTTCTTTCGCCTGCAATTTGTATCTTTTTCCAGTCAAATTGGTGAACTGTTACTATGAATATCAAGTTGCTTATTGGCCTTTCCTCAGACATAAGAAAGAGAAAATAAAGAATAAAGAGGAAGCTTTTCATTCATTTATATAACTGTAGACAGCTGTATGTTTGTCTACCTGGCTGACAGTGGCATTATCAGTTAGCTGGATCAGATTCAGATTACTAACTCTATTGGCAATTTTGTTTCCAATATTATGGTTATTAGCAACAAATTATGCCTTAAATATCATCCAGTAAATAAAATAATACTGCATCATTGTGTGATGTATAAAAAACGATCATGAAATAACGACTGACTTTTAAATTACTGTCCTTTTCATAAATGAATCCTAAGGTAATAACATAACATTTGGAAAAATTTGACATAAGAGCAGCTTAAGGAGATAGCGTATTTCTTTCAGATAAAATACTATCCACCTGAGAGTGGCTTATCAAGGAAACAATGAACACAGAGACTGTCCGGAAATCAGTAACCTTGAAGGAATACATTTTTAGCTTAGTGTTGTGAATTCAAATAAAACTGAAAACTGGATAAAATAGAAGTGGAGAGATCTGAAGCACATAGGCTTCACTAAACAATGAAGTTAAGCACTCCTTCTTAAATTTAGTGTACTGTATCTTTTCAGGAGAATAATATTGTCACCATTCTTTGACTCGGAGTTCATCATGCGCTATGGGCAGCTTGTTGTGCACTATTCTAAAAGTGATCTGCTCCGAATCAGTACCGCCCTTAATGAAGGTCCCAGATCAATTATCAGACAAATAATTTGAGATAACAACCTTTCTAAGCTTTACACCTGAAGCAAAAGATAAAGACCTAAGTAGGGGTACGAACTTAATATCATTAATTAGCAGCAGCTACTGAATTTTCGGAAAACAACACTGAAGACATTGATAAGACGACAACACAGATTATCTGTACAGTTCTTAAATATGACTCTAAATACATTGACACTGGCCAAGATTTGAGGTGGGTTCAAGAATTTTAAACATCTGCAAACAATTTTACCTATATGTGAAAAGTAAATATTCATAGTTTAGGATTATTGATATAACATACCTGGTTCAAGGAACAAAATCAGCGAATCGACCATCCATTGTTCTGATCACATAAATGTTTCTGGTTAAAAAACACTACTGGTTGATGTGAGCAGTATCCAAGTCTTCTTGTCAACAGCACCATGCATTCAAGGTGCAGACATCACAACAGGCTGCAACATTTATTAGTTTTTCACTAGTCTATCCTTCAGTCAGATTCCGTTTATTGCAAGAGTTTCTACATAAATAAAAGCAAAAATCAGTACTTTAATAGTGGGTCGAAAAACATGAATATGAATTTAAAAGATGGTCGAAGACTAAATTCTATTTGAAACAACAGAAGGCAAGACACTGAAGCCAAAGTATATTTCATTAATCATACTGCTGTTTACATATTTACAGTTAATATTCCTTGACCAATCACTAAGCGTGTGATTTCGGTTTGCATCAAACGACACTAAATAGAATGTTCAAATATACATCGTATTCTGTCCTTAATGCAGTAGTGAACTGTGGGAAATGTATTCTGTCTCTAACATCAAATAGAATATTCAAATAGATATACTGTATTCTGTTAATAATGCCGAATTGAACTGTGGGGATATGTGATAATAATATTCCGTTGGCACACATTGTCTTTATCACACGATCACACATTTACACAAGATGTCAAAGAGAGTTATAAAGCCACGAAATGAAAATATAAATAAATAGACAGAATAACTATAATTAAAGGTACCCAATTAAAGTACAGTATGGACTTACGGATAAATTTCCCTGATTAGACGAAGGTCATCAATGCGACTGAAATAAATCTTATGAATAGATAAGATTTTAGCGACGTGTTTTGAGTTAATTAAGAAACTGACAACTAGGTTTTGTCTTTTATAGTTTGGTTTGTAAGGGATAGTTATGTTTTTACGGGTTGATCACGGATTGATATCAGTTAGAGAACCATTGAGTGCGTCGGTGGCATAGCGGTTAGGACGCTCGCCGACCATGCACATGGTCCGGAGTTCAATCCATGGCCAACGCACTCCTTTACCTCGCTAAGTCAGAAATAATGCTTGTGAAGAGGAAAGGTTGGGCATGAGGCTAGCAACCTCATCCTGTAAAAGAAACACTGCTACAGAAACTTCAAGCCACTAGCTTGGAGCCCTATATTCCACTGGGGAACGTGAAGGAATAAAAGAGGGAACCCCTTTAAAAACCAGGGAGTACAGGACAGTTGCTGTTTCATCCTAGTTTTGGGAATCACCGGCAGTGCGCACCCGCTGGGATTCGAACCCAGGACCTTCCGGTTACAAGACAAGGTCTTATACCATTCAGCCACTGGGACCCGATTCAATGGCTCATGAATTCTAACTTCTACCAATTCGTGACTTAGCGCGACTCCAACAAATGTCGTTGGTGTGACATCCATCCTCACACGTGACATCTAATTGGACCACAGTGGTCACGACTTCTAACTACAACTCCAGGAAACTCCATCCAGATATTACGTGTGAGGATGGATGTCCCACCAACGATATTGATTGGGGTCATGCTAAATCACGAATTGGTAGAAGTTAGAATTCATAAGGCATTGAATCGGGTCTCAGTGGCTGAATGGTATACGAGCTTGCTTGCTTGTAACCGGAAGGTCCTGGGTTCGAATCCCAGTGGGTGCGTACTGCCGGTGATTCCCAAAACTAGGATGAAACAGCAACTGTCCTGTACTCCCTGGTTTTCAATGGTTCTTTAACTGATAGCAATATAGTGAAGTGGAACGAACAGGATTTTGTAAATACGAAAACACGCTAGAAAAGCACTACTCAAAACTTAGGTAGTGAAATCATAAGAATAGTAATGAAATGATAAAAAGTCGAAAAAGGACGTTTGCCAATGAAACAAGGGAATAGAAAAAGAAGAAGAAGAAGAGGAAAAGAAAATTGTGATAGGAATTTAAAGTGATAATGTTCATGGAGGATTTGTTGGCCTTATTGTAGTTCGAGTTAAACGTAGTGGTTGAATATACTTCTTTGGTACACAAAGAGCCGGTCTTCTGGTATTGATTGCAGCCACTTCAGCTACTGATGGAAGACATAATCGAGCTCCTCTTGGTAGATTACCAGGAACGCGGTAAATAACTGACCATCCGTTCTCAGTTCAACCTCTATGTTTACCTCGACGTAGAATAAGGCCAACAAAACCTCCACAAACATTATCACTTTAAATTCCTATCACAATTTTCTTCTCTTCTTCTTCTTCTATTCCCTTGTTTCAATGACAAACGTTCATTTTCGACATTTTATGACTTCATGACTTTTCTTATAATTTTATTTTCTTAGGTCTGAGTAGTGCTTTCTAACTTGTTTTCGTATTTACAAAATCCTGTTCATTCCACTTCACTAAATTCATTATTATTATTATTATTATTATTTGGCAATCATTCACCAATAGTACTTTTAAGTTTACACCACACCATCGTTATTATGATTTTACAATCGTCATTATTATTGTCGTTATTTTCGACCTTGAACTTATGTCTAGTCCGCCCCATTCGTTGGTTTAATTTCTGTAATATTCATATTGTCTCACCCATCTGATTACGCTCACATATACATACGCACATAATTATATTATTTCGTCTCATTTTATCTCATGTTCTCATCGACCATGCATATTCAAAACTAACTGACTATTGTTCCATCCCATCCATTTTACTTAAATTTGTTCCACAATACACATTTCTGACATGACTATAATTTGCCTTTACTGGCTGGCTATTGTATGCTTCGATTAATGGATTTATAATGGTAGAGCCTGAAGATGAATTTATTGGAAACATTTGTTCTTTCTAACATTTTGTTCTGAATAGATTATAGGAATATAAATGTTAATTTGTCTCTTGATGAATTCATTTTCAATGGTCTTTCGATTCTTTTGTTGATTAGCACTGACGTATTGTCGTTTATGCATTCAAAAAAGCATATGGTGTAGCCTTTATCATTGGATTTCTTTGTCTTCTGTTATATTTTATTATAGGAACTTTAATTTCTTGCCCTATCCATTTTAAAAATGTTTGGTTCAAAGATATTGCCAGTTTCCCACCTTTAAATTTTGAGAATATTGTAGTTGATTGTTTAGCTGGATGAAAACGTGAAATATGTTAATAATAAATTTTTTATAATGAAATTTTACGCATAAGTGATTTTCAGTTAGAATGAGCTTGGATGACTCTTCTGCTACAGAAGAAATTTACAAGGTGCCACTACGTTTATAGTTGTTAAGTGAAACACACAAAACTGGAGCTTTTATTTCAGTCAAATTAAATAGAAATGTTAATTCTAGGTTTCTATAGATATTCCGTTTAATACTAGACGTGTGAGCGGTTACAGTTTCGGTAAGGATATGGCCAATTGACTTCAGAACTTAGCTTTCTGCCAGTGGCTCCCGGTTTGGAATCGCACTCCACCTAATTCACACTAAGTAACTGAACGGTAATGTCAACCCTTACACATTAAGTGTGGTTAACAATTGGGCACTTATAACTAACTAGCTAGGTTATGTTTAGTGAATAAAAATAATAACCCAAATGAACTGTCGTCAAGATTTGACAGAATAATAACCGTCTGAGTTTCTTCGTTGGTGGCACAGCAGTTAGGGCTCTCACCGACCAGGCTCATGGTCCGGGGTTCGATCACCTGCCGACGCACACATGGTATCAATTGGTCGGCCTGCAAAATTTGGGCTACCGATATCCATGCTGAAAATTCCATACTTGTACCAAAAATACGGTGTGGAATCAAGCTATAATCAAAAATATATTCAATATGCCAAGACTCCAAAGAAAACATGATAATCACTTTTGTGCGTTAATAGACGCATAGTTTCGATAACACAATTTACCTAAGCTTGACAGTTTCCTCATGTACTTTTCTGTCGTTATAGTATCTTTGAAATTTTTTCGGTATTTTATTTGAAATGATACTGAACACTTCACAAGTGAACCATGTAGTAACACTGACGAAGTCTTACCTACTTTGCTTAACTATTTGCAAACTCAGTTCTTTTGTTAAGGATATCACAGACATTCGAAATAGGAGCTTTTACTTTAATAATTCATCGCTATCCTTCTATAAGTTGTAAAATTTGTGTAAAGGTAGTAGACAGGAAGCTTGATAAAGGAATGTTTATTTGGAATTATGTACACCTTATTTTCAAATTATCATTTGAATAGATCTTTTGTGTTGTGCTACTCCTGTCATTCGCATTGTGTTTCTTTGTAGTCCTTTCACATCTCCCATGTTTCTCCACAACTCTGTATCATTTGCGTTCGCTGACGTCAAAGCTATCTCCCTGCTATTTGATATTTTTATGCCGATGAACGTGTTTTTATACTGCTGATAAATCTTATCAGTAGCACACGCCACAGGTGATTGAATATGATGCCGAAAGCTTAAAACAGTGGGTTATTGAATTCCACACTTTTGCTTAACATATACTCAAATGTAAATGGTTCTAGGGAATCCTTCATTTAAAGTTTATGACACTCCCGTAAGAATTAAAAAACAAATATTGTTGCTCATAAATTTTATTCAGGACTAGAAACATTTCACCGGCTATTTCGCAGTTATCAATAACCACATAACCGTTACAATTCTTCTGTTGTGGATCAGAAAAGCTACGTGGTAGTGTCTCTGAGTGCAGTTTTGAGCTACTCAGGAGACTCACAGATGACATCACTTCGTTCAAAGCTGCAGATAAGCCTTGCTTACAAGGGTTACTAAACAGGATACCTAGGTGAGAGTCGTCTGCTGATTGCCTCCATTGCGAATAGACTGATAGAATTCATTTAGAACCGCTTATAACAGGACCCTTTACACTAGTTACTCTTCAGTGACCAGCCGATATATCATTATTCTCACTGAACAATTCATAAATGAAAGAAAAACTGTAATACTTCGTTTAGAAGCCTTATAGAAAAGTATGATGATTCTTAATGGAATAAAAAACCGCTTTGCTTATTTCTTCAATGGTCAAATCAATTCTAGTAAAGACTGCATTGTAGAATTTAGAAGAATATATCGTCTAATCGGATTTACAGTATAGTAATCATGTTGTTTGATACAGTTTTTGCATATAATATTTTGCAGCATACAACTTGTTAGTGAATAGATATCTGATAAGGTTAAAATTGCTATCGAGTGAGAATAAAGGTATTTGAGTGTCAATTTAACAAGTGTGAAGAGGGTGTGAAAATATACAAAAGGAGCATATGAGAGTGATAATAGTGAATTAATTATTAAAGCAAAAGCAAACTAAAAGTGAGATTAGAATGAAAAGAAAAATATCCAAAATATATTTTATTTACAAGGAAAGATTAGTGAAGAGGTTAAGACCAACGTAGAATAAGAGACTGGACAAACTTCTTCTGTATACAGAGTTCAGGGTTGTATTGATGAATTGCTAGAGCCTCCGCCATACACAAAAGCCGAAACCTGACGCCCTTTGTACCATTTGGCTTCACTTTGTAGATGGTCTTGAAAGACGATTCTGGTGGAGCTACGTGGCCTGAGTTCACCAAATTCTCGAGAATTGAGCAAGTAATTGTCTTACATTGTCCCTTTGCTAACCATGCCGGATAATGTTTAGAGATGCGTTTGGAAAGCGTGCGCTTTGTGCGGCCAATATAACTAGCTTCACACGAGCAAGTGAATTTATAAACACACATTGAGGTGGCCCAAAGCGGCAGTTTATCCTTCACACATCAATGATTAACGGATGTGTGTGATGTAATCGTTCCTTGTAAATAAAATATGTTTTGGATATTTTTCTTTTCATTCTAATCTCACTTTTAGTTAGCTTTTGCTTTAATAATTAATTCACTATTATCACTCTCATATGCTCCTTTTGGATAGATATCTCTTGAAATCAAATAGATAGGAACGTTAAATTAATGTAAAAGCAACCAGGAAAGCTCTGCTAACTAGTTTTGATGTTAGAGAAGAGCAGAGATTGGGTTTTGATCAATCAATCAGCGTATGATTTAGAACCAATAAGAAATCAGTATGAAATTCTGACAATATCCGTTTCCGGTTAAGGTGGAGACAGGATTTTGCCAGCCCAAACGTGGTAATTTAAAAAGTTATTAGGTTGGAGAATGGGGAAGCAAAACAAAATAGTGTTCATAAAGTATTTTTTGAAACACATATAACCATCTGAGTAGTTTGAGGTGAGGACTAAGTCCAGATAAATTATTTCTGACGCATTTATTTCATTGCATTATTTCAATCAGAAAATTATTAGAGACTAAGGAAAATCTAGACGGAAACATTGTTTTCCTAATGTTTGTTTTACCATAGTTGACTTTAGTATGTCTATACTATAGTCGTAGGTATACATCAAGACAAGCCGGAGGATTTGTTAATCGATGGTGACACTAGCTGGCAGCTGCACTACACGTTTATTCATGAGGAATTGGAAACTATCGTTTATCTCATACCGATGCAGTGGCTAAATGCTGACAAATGTCTCTGGTGAAATGCTGTATTTTAGAATTATGGATGAGAACTATGTAGTGGCAGCGAAGACGACTCCAGGTGCACATAGAGAAAACGAAGGTGATTACCAACCAACAGCAACAACAACCAGCACCAATCACAATCAACGAGAGAGATTTAACAGAGTTTACTTCCTTCACTCATCCGACTAGGAAGCATTGTTTCAACTACGGGTACACGGCACTGATGAAGATGTCAAATGCAGCCAGAATCTGAAAGGCAAAAATACACCTTCATTAAATCTGAAACCAGTTTGGAAGTTTTCTGCACTTCACTTCAGCATAAACAACCGGATATGGATTTTCAACACCAATGTTAAGTCAGTCAGTTCTTGTGTGTGGGTCAGAAACTTGGTCAGCGTGTGACGGAAAGTATTTCCAACAGGTTATGACAGATTTGTCTCAACAGATGCCACCTTTGCTGGCTCCATATTGAGGATCACTTGGCCGGCTAGAGAGAATCGGTAGTAAGAAACTGTGGGAACAAACCAACTAAGAGCGGATTTCTCAACAAATATTCCAGAGAAAATGGAGTTGGATTAAGCACACACTGAGGAAACGGTCGAATGACATCGCGGTTAATGTAGGCTATCGCTCGAGTGAAATTTGAATGGGAAAAGACGAGTGGGTAGTTGGTGTGAGAGTGATATGGAGGAGATCGTATCAGGAGGAGATGAGAGATTATGGGCAGTCATGTGGCTAGCCAGATGAAGAGGACAGCAGAAAATAGGACAAAGTGAAGATGTGTTGCTGAAGCCCTATGTTTCACTCGGAACCCTGGGGATTAATATACAAATAATAATACTACTCGGCAGACCCAAAAATTAAAAAGGAAATAACTGTTGACTGTTTCTCAGGGTTTAACTTCTAATCAAAATTACTCTATAAATATTTTGCTGCACTTAATATACATCTTATTGAAATACCGACAGGAAATGGTCAGATATTATTCATGTAAATTTCTATATTTACAACGAATCCATATTATGATATAAAATTAGAAGAATAAGCAGCCCATAGAACTGACTGCTTAAGATAACATAGCTTTTGAAACACCTTCGTATAATCATTATACAATATATATTTATGTGGGGGAACTAGAGTATTAAAGATCAGTACTATTAGGGAGTGGGTTTTTTCCGTTAATAAAGTGTAACCACTCTCAGGTATTATCCAGAATAGTGAGCACGTTTACAAATGAAGCTTACACTACGCCCTAGAATCTTCATGGGAATGTAACCATTCTTTCCATGTAGTTTCTAATATGGAATTGCTGTCGATGGAATAACATCTATCATTAATGCAGTAGCTGTAATTAATGAAATAGAATTTGGTAGATACTTTTTCCTTACATCAAAATGAAGCACTTGAAACCAATGATATCTAAGCTGTTTCAATCACAATGCACTTCTGAATTTCCCCCTTTATGCGAACTGCTTAATAGATAAGATCAAGGTTACATGAAATTAGTAATTTTGAAAAGAAACTTATCATTATGCATTTCTTGCTTCCCGACAGTAAAATGTGACAACCGCATAGCTACTCAATCTTCAAGAAGAAAATTACGATGAGAAAACCTATGGAGACTAGGATAACTAGAAATAAATGAAGAGGAAAGATAAAAAAGACAGTAGTGCTTCAGAAAAATAATTTACAAGTCAAGACAATCACAATGGAACACTCATGTCAATGTTTTCTCAAGTCTTATGACTAGGATTTCAACAATATGCAGGAATACGTCTACCTGTAGCTTGTGAAATACCTCCCAACACCTTGTAAATAATAAATGGTTCTCTAACTGATATCAGCTCATGATGAAATTCTGATATCAATAAAATTCTTGCAAACCAACACTTGAATATCCATCTGATGCGCACTACCAACTGGCCTTATTCAGGAAGGTAGTTACTTGGATTCTAGTGAGAAGTCGTGACCAGCGGAGTACAGCAAGTCTGGTGTGAGGACAAACACTCGCCGATGACATTGGCTGGTGGCAGTCGCGGTATATTGTGAATTGGCAGAAGTTGAAATTCACAGGCTGGCCATTAGATCGTGACTTAATGGTCTACCAGCTCGCCTTGTAACGGGAAGGTCGTGTGTTCAGAATCTGGCGGTCGTTGGGTACTGAAGAACAATCCCAAACTAGGGTGATGAAATGGCTGTCCAGTACTCACTGGTAGTTTTCTAATGGTTCTCTAATCGATGCTAGCTCATAGTGAAATCCTGAAACCTTGTAAACAGCTTTGGACAAGGTGTGTTTAAGACCAGAGCAATGAGTGCTTACAATTGGTGTAATGAGAATATTTTATACCCAATCAATTTTACTTTTGTGCAAATGAGTTGGTTGATGTTTCTAAACTTTTAGTGTTCGAAATTTCGTGATACTTGAAAGAACATTTTCTTTTTATTAAACATGAGTGAAGTAGCCTAATCATATGGTATTCCTCAGAACATATTTTGATTTGATTCCATTTTATTATATTCTATTCCTTTTGTTAAACAAGTTGTTTAATGATCAGGGAGACAGTATCTTTTGAATGCATTCACCTACCATTCATGAACTCATTTTAAGAATGCTTTCTCTGAATTTCATGTTGATTTTATCAATCATATAGTAAATTTTAGAAAGACATTAACTGTCTATTAACTATTATTTATACAGATATTCGTCAGTTCAGGAATGTGAAACTCATTACACGTTACATGTGTGCGTGTATGTCTGTTTATAGATGGAGTTAGAAAAGGCAAATAAATGTGAATATTGACTGCTGAAACAAATGTTCTTATATCTCATCTCTGTCTTGTTCTGCACAGTAAGACATTGAACATGGTGAGCTTTTAGTTTTCGATGGCTTACTTACTGGGTATTTGAGTATTTATATGTGGATATGCAAAGAAATGCATGAAACCAATAGAATATGAGAATATGGATCTCTGTTCATGGTTGAAATCACTGAAAATATCTAAAATTGGCTGTGTAGATATTCTTGAATCAATGTCCCCTAAAGTAAATTTCTTTAAATTAGTGTTTTCCAGTTGTTGACGTGACTAAGGAACTTTAAGCACATGGCTAAATATGGAAAGTCCATAAGTGTATAAACTGTGAATAAAATGTCTATATATTCATCGGTCACCAAATGCAGCCAGTTTTCTTATCGGGTGGCAGTATTCCAGTCTTAGTGTTCCGACGCTTCAGTTAGCTCAACGAATGCAAAAGGCCATAAATGTTAAGTGTTTGGTGATAGTTAACTGCAGTATCCAGATTGTTTGTATCATTCTGGGTGGGACTTCTTATGGACGCATCGACAACCTACAATCTAATAAATGTTCAGTAGGGAGGGCACTCAGCTCTTTGAGAACCATGGAGTTTTCTAAAACGCTTAGGATTTCTGATATCATCTGGATCCTATATGTATATATCATCTCCATTCAAATGAATATCAGAGTACTAAGATTGAACAGTATAGCCTTAATATTGAAATCAGTGCATCACATAGTGGTGGCGATGACTCTGATTTGATACTCTGCTGTAAAGCTTAGTGTTCTTTGAATTAAAAGAATTGCTGAAAAGCAAATGGCTTTTAGCACTCAACAACATAGTAAATAACACTCAGTTGCTTGGAACAGTGAACTGTCTGTTAAAATCACAGTAGGAATAACAGTGCTCAACTTGACAGATGCATATCTGATTGACAGATCACTAAGATAGGGAAAACTTACATTCTTTTCTCTCACATAATTTTTTTACCATAATCTTTATTTAATCTTTAATTACTATTTATCATCATACTTGAAGTATGGCATTCATTCGTCGGAATAAGGAATTATTAACTTGAATTAATGGACACATTTGTGAATAAATGTTGTACCAGCTACTGTTAATGAATTATTCTAGTATAACCTTGACAACAGGTAGATTTAGATGAATTAGAACAACAACTCGATAGTATCAAGAAAATTTATTTCACTTCTCCTCTCTCCTTCTCTCTCTCTCTCCTGTTATCTTCCTGTTTCTCTTCTCTGACATAATTCCATTTAGTCAATCATTTAATGCATGCATACACGCACATATTGGCAATAAATTCATCCATATTTATATATCATTTTAACACAAGTGTTTCTGTGTATATCATATACCTCTGGGTAATGATATATATATATCTTTCTAGGTATAAAAATAAGAACGGTATGTTCCTGCCTTCCAAACAGTTTTACATGATAAAGAAAGCAAACTGGATTATCAACTTGTGTAATAATTCACGTTATATGAGTCTGGCGACTAAATATTTATAGTTACAAGAAGGTAAATTAGTGTTTATCAAGTTATGGCTTAAGGAAAATGGCAAGGTGAATCATATTCACGTTTATAAATGGGTATATATATAGATATGATCGATAATTCTCGCCTGAATAGGAATTCTTATCGCATTAACCTGATAAATATCTTTATAAAATGCTTATGTAAGTTAATATCGCCCTTTCCTAAGACACCTAGTTATTTTGTCGATATAAACAGAAGAAACACTGATAAAATGACTAAGATAGAAAGCTTGGATTATAAAATGGTTTGGCTCACCCTAAAATTCAGTTTACCTATGAAAAGTAGAAAGACAACACCTTATTATATTTAAAAAGTTAGTTTCCTTTATGAAGTTAGGCAAAGCAATACGAAGACGTAATTTGTCTGAATCGTGTAATGTATTAGCGCAACACCTTTTGAACAATCTGATTACACACGGACTTGTCATAGGAATATTTATGTAATTAACAAAGAGTTAAGAGGGGAGAAATTAGACATAGATCAAGTTAAAAAGACATATTGATGGTCAAAATAACAATGAAGGTCACTTAACCAAATAACAGAGGTAATAGTACATCTGCTATGGTATCTAAACAAAGTTTACCAACAAAGAAGGTTTAGTTAGTGTGATGATGAATTGTTTCTGAACGCATAAAGGTGGTCTAAACTTTCTAATTGTTAGGGCTTCCACAAACTTTAGGATACACCCCAAACACGTTTTATAGATAGGTTTAAAAGATGCGTTAACGTCAATTTTATGTCTTGTCTCTATAATATGTTTGGCAATAGAGGAGTTAGGTCTCCTTTTCTCACCATTAATGAGTTCTGAAGATTCTGTTTATTTCTGGAGCCTTATCATTTCTTGATGTCCTGCTAACAAAAAGACAAGCTGGCAATATTAAGAGGAGTACTTTCCAGAAAAAGTTATGGGTTGGTCAATACAACCATTTCAGATAGTTTGTTCCTCTTGCATACAAACGAAATCTTATCAGTAGTACCCTAATGTATCGTACTAGAAAAATCTGAACAGCCGACACTCTAGACGGTGATATACAACGGAAATAGAAATTTTTTAAAATGAGAATGGATACCCGACAAATCTGTTAAAGTCTCCGTGAGGACAGCAGATAGAAAGAAGTGCCTGCAAAGTGTGCAGAAGAAACCTATAAACTTGACCTTACCGTATAAAGGAGACGTGGCAAATGAATTGCTGGCATCAAAACTTCGAAAAATAATAACATTTTTTGCCGCAACGTTGTCTTTAAAATTCGCCACTGATTGTGTAATTCCAATGCAGATGAAGGATAAGCTACCGAGTCTGGCTATTTTAATGTGCATTTATGAATTTGACTATTCATGTAGAGACAGTTACATAGTTAGAACGGCTTAGCAAGCCCACCGTCGCCTTCTGTAGCTTTGTCCTACGTGGTTAGGTAAAGGAGTCGTAAAGTCAATCAGAAGATCCATACTGGTATACTTTAAGGATACGGAGAACAAGATTGACAAAAATTCAGCTTTTACAGTTCTATACAAGGCTCCACCTCAACTCTACTCCCTAAGTTGGTAAGTCTTCGGTTGCTAAGCATAGCTGAGGCAGTTGCCATAAGGATTTTCCAACCCAATCTCTATGTTCAGAAAAAAAATTTGTTAAATCTCTCTCTATACCATGGCCTTCCGCCCCAATGTAAAATAGTTATCTCTCCAGGTGACACCGGATAACTGTAAATATTATCGTATTATATTTTCCCTTTATGTTATTTGGAATGCTAACTGTATTATCAATATGATTTCGCGCTGCAGTTATACATTCTAATCTCGGTCTCACAACGTATTATTACCATTATATTATCTAATCTAATCCAACAGCAACAGCAACAATAACAGACAACAATCAGCATAAATGGGAGAAATCTAAAAAAAGCAACTTCGTTAACCTACCTAGGAAGCATCGTTTCAACTACATTCGGACGGAACTGACGAGGAAATCAAAGCAAGGATTGGGAAAGCACAGCAAGCTTTCAGTTCTCTCAAGTTTGTATGGAGGTCAACAGTAGTATGCACACTGTACCTACACACTCAGTGTTGCTTAGATTATATAAACACTTGAATGAATTTATCCTTGTTATTATTACTATTGTTATTATGATCGCCTCGATTGTTATCAATTAATCCACATCCCTGAACTCTGATCCTATATTTGATTAACCACATTAATTCAAATACCTATGGCTACTAATATTTCATTATGCTGTAAATATTAAAGCCTGATGAGAATTTACCGGAAATACGTATTTGCTTAAATCATGTTCTATAAAATGATTTATAGCTAAATCGTTGGTGTAGGTGCAATACTAATTGAGGGGTATCACTATCTGACTAAGCCATTCCTACTAATATAATGAGTGAAACGATATCAAGACTCACTTTAGGAATTTAAGTCCATAGGGTCAAATATTTATGCTCCTTCAGTTTATCCGTTTATTCAGGGACAAAATGAATAAAATGGCCTTATTTAGGCAGTGAACTGGGGTTCTAGTGACCAGTAGGGTACAGCAGGTTGAAGATGAGGCAGTAACTCATCGAGGAAACATTTCGAAGTAGTCGAGCTATATCGTGAATTGGCAGAAGTCAGAATTTATGGACCATTGAATCGGGACCCAGTGGCTCAGTGGTCTACGAGCTCGCTAAACTTGTAATCAGAAGGTCCTGGGTTCGAACCCCGGGGAGCGCATACTACTGAAGAGTCTTAAACTAGGATGAAACATGTGTCTAGTATTCCCAGGTTTTTCAGTGGTTCTCTAACTGGTATCACCTCTTGATGAAATCCTCCATCCAATCGAAGAAAATCCCTACAGAACCAACACTTGAAAATATCCCTTTATTCATCATAAAAAGAAAGTTTACTACATTTATTTGGCTAATCAGAATTTCTGAATGAAAAACACAAATAAAGTGTTTTAAGAGTTCAATTATATCGCTTTTGGCGGCCTACTCGAACCAATGGTTTAGCTAACACAATATGTCATCATATTTTCTCTAATTCTTATTATCTTAACCATTCATTTATATCCTTGAGTAGTAAAATGTTGATCACGGACTAATATCAGTTAGAGAACCATTGAAAACCAGGGAGTACTGGACAGCTGTTTCTCCCAGTTTGGGAATCATTGGCAGTACGCACCCACTGGGTCCGAAGGTCCTGGGTTCGAATCCCAGTGGGTTCGTACTGCCGATGATTCCCAAACTGGAATGAAACAGCAGCTGTCCAGTACTCCCTGGTTTTCAATGGTTCTCTAACTGATATCAGTCCGTGATCAGCTCGTAAAAACATAACAAACCATTACAAACCAAACTATAGTAAAATGTTCTCACGCATACTTTTAGATTGACTTTCAAACTACCGTTGCTCATATTCCAGCGGCGAAGTGAAAATGTCATAAGAGATTAGTTTATGCTTTAGATCTTAAATTATTACATCACGTAATATATTATATATAGACTGCTAGTTTACTTTGAGTAGAAAATATTATGCAAAGAATTGAGCTGAGAATTCGGTACACTGTTCATAATAAAGCTATTTTTACTTCAACCTCTGGCTGACGGGAACAATGCACACTACAAGAATCTTACTTGAATATTTCACAATATACAGTGGATTTTGAATTAAGCCAATAATTTGTCAATAACTGACTACTTGAAAGTTATGCAACAAAAGCGTTAATTCTGTAACACTTAATAATGCAATTCTTCAGAATAGACTTATATGGTATAATGGAGATATTTTCCATATAAAATAAAAAATACTAATATATAAAGAGTGAAGCCGTTAAAATGAATGGAAACATTAAAGATGAATAGAATCACTTCATGAATCATATATTGTAAATGTACCCAGGGTTGCATAATAGGTAATCCATCCTATTATATTTTTATCGAACCCTGAATATGTATATATATATATATATGTAAAGGCAGTTATTTACAACGTCTATAGCTTCAAGTGTAGACTCACTGAAAACCCCCTTTACCTAATATACGAAAGTATTGAAAGTCGTAGATGTAACATTAAGTTTTACTATGCTGTTATAATACTACTCATTGTAGTAGGAGTAGACATTTAAAGTAAAATTTAACAGTTTCTCACTCATTTATACATTGGAAATTTTCAGTTTCCATATGTTTGGTTCTAGTGGATTAAAATCCATGTACCCTATTTGACATATCAGCCCCTAGAAAGAATGCTTTGTTGATGTATTGAGGTTAATTATCATTGTTTTAGTGGCTAGCAGTGGAGTTCAGGAAGTGCGTTTTGTTTTATTTTGGAATTTCCAACCACATGTGCTGGCACCCTAGTTAGTTATGGTGTAACACACACTAAATAGCACTGATTCCATTCAGTCACGTGTTCCCGAACTAGAACAAAATGTTTGCTTACCAGTTATTACAGTTCACGACTTAGATTAGGAACTACACCAATTTTTTCGAAGAGTATGTCCAAGGTGTTACACAGAAATAATGTGATAACGCCAAGTCTTATCTGCTTAACAGCCTAAAGTCGACTAGTAATAGTGAACTTCTTTTCCCAAGCAACTGAATAGCTATGGGCTCAGCACTAGGTCAGCTGTCTATAGATTTCTTCATGTCAAAACTTAAAAATATCTTTTCTGGAGGTTCAACTGACAAAATGTGAACATGATGGAACACCATAAAGATTCATTTACGGAAAGCCGACATGGAATGAATAACTCATTAACTTTCATAGCTGGTTGTCTGTGTTTACAAAAAGAAACTTGTTCCGTTCATTCAACTACAGAATCCCCAAAATTTGCTATTCTGACACAATGAAAAAAGAATTGAACACAAAAAGAATTCTGGTTGAAGACGGCTAACTTAGACGCTTCATCACAGAAACTATGAAGCCTAAACCACTAAAACTACCTACAATTTTTACTCCTAAAAGACCTCATTACTTGAATCTACAATTCAATAGAGATTTATAGGCAGAAATACTGAGAAACCTCCTGTCCCAGTCATTGAAGTAAACCTTCTTCATGGCTGAAATTTGACTAACTTACCCCGCAGAACAAAAGATTTACATGAACGTGAAGGATAAGCTACTACTTCTGGCCTCATCAATGTGTATCTATAAAATCATCTGCTCCTGTGGAGGTAAGCATGTCGGCCGCACCCACCGTTTACTATCCGAAAGTATTATCGAACACTTATCCTCGAGATTTTATGGAGGAGTAAAAGTAGCCCTCCACAGCTCTATCCTAGGACACCTTAACTGGACATCAAACCAATCCACGAACCAACTTTAAAGTCATTTACAGAACATGTGAGAACCTTGCTAAAACAGCAAGAATCAAACTTCTTTGAAATGCAGAACCAGTGCCAACTGACAAGGTGAATGCTGAAGTCTGAATACAGAAGGAATCTTTTCAGTCATTAAATCTGCAGTGGACCTGATCTGTTTTAAAACCTGACACGTAGATTTGGTTTCAACTATATTTTTTCCCCCAACCCCTATTCAATTTCTGCACCTTGTTACCACCGGTGTTAACTTGACTCTCGTTTAATCTTAGTTAAATTCCACTGAATCCCATCGACTATATTACATCACTCAATTTACTTATTTTATTTTAGTCTGTATACGATTGGCATTTTATATTACGCACTTTGTTATCTAAAGAATTTACAATTTTAGTAACACTTTTGATAATATTCATTTGTTGCTAAGTCAGTTTATTATATAAATATATTTATATATGATTGTACAGCTTGAGAACGATATCACTGAAAAGCGTGACTCTTCGTTGAACGTCTTTTCTTTTATAGTTATGGTGATTCCCACTGAAATACTAACACAGTAATCATCCTCCCAAATACCAAAGCTTTATTCACTGGCGACATTACCACTCAATGTGGTGCGTGCATATCCAGCTGAAGAGTACAAAATGAAAAGAATACACAATTAGGGTCTCTGTACTAACAGCCGTCAACCAAATGTGAAATACAGATAGATAGATAATATTTAATATTCAGGTAACGGGTTTGATACAAATCAATTCATTTGCAGGTAGAATTCGTCGTTAGCGAAATCATTCCGACTTCACATTCCATTTCTAATCTGGCACATCTTCGCTTTAATCTTTACAGAATATTGGTTTATTTTACTATGAGAGAGTTCAGAACTAAGTTTCAAACACTGTTGGTCATATTTGTATTTTCAGTGATCCTTTGTTTGACTTGGTTTTACGATGAAGTCAACTGAATTCACATAAAATCTAACATGTGAGTTATGACCGTTGGGTGTAAAATAAAGTTATCCCATTATACGTTGAACACTAAACCGCATTTAATTGCTTAGTGTTAACTTGACTCCGAATCTGTGGCAGAGTAATAACACTTCAGTGTTACTGATATGACCCGATAATCAGTTTCCATAATCATGACACATGAGCCAAACAGTGTTTCCTTGCCTCAGAAACTGAAAACAAACATTTTTTTAACACTATCTCTCCCTCCTAGGGCTTTTACCCCAAATCTACATTAGTTATTTGTTCCATAAACAGCAGGTGACTAGGTCAAAACAGCCTTCAAGTACTCACAGGTTTTCCAATGATTCTGCAACCGAATTCACCTCATGATGAAATCCCGTATGTAGTCAATTCCTTCCAAACCATTACTTCAATTTTATTTTTATATGGACCGTTTACTTTATTATCAACATCATGCTGTACTACAGTTGCAAATTTTAATCCTAGTTTCACAGTTTATTTTAAAATCAGTCACTCTATTATATGATCGCTATGAGAAAAAAGTTTTTTTCTCCTCTTCCCCTTCAGGCATACACATTCTACGTACACGTTTACTAGGATTGACAACCTAGATTATATAAACGCTTGAATGACTATTTCCGTGTTATTAATTTTATTAAGATCATCTAGAATGTTGTCTGCTAGTTCACATGACTGTGCTTTAATTTCCTTACCCACATTGCTTTCAAATGTCTATGATTACTATTTCATTATATGATTGTAAAGCCTTATTGAGAAATTACCGAAAATCCGTATTTGCTCAAATTGTGTTCTATGATTATTGTCGCGGGAATATTTAAATTAAATTTACTCCGACATTTATTAGGCTAACAAGACTGCGAATAGAATAAACAGACATAACAAAGTGGCGAAAACTTACTAAAGTGTAAATTTACTAATGAATTTTTGTTTTATTCACCGAAAGTTAGTTTCGCACAGTAATAAAAGGCAGACAATTTGAACTATTGTCATTGGAGTTTACTCTTCTCGTGATAAATGAAGTGTACTGGCTTTCAGCTAAGATAGACGAAGTGAGAAGTTATCGATAATGAAATTCAGCAAAAGAGACTTATTTTGAATTGATTTACTTTTTAAGGTAGAGAAGAGTAGACTGCTTAGGAGAGGGTGCAAATGCTTGGGTTTAAGGAATATCTGATTAGGAAATTCCCTATTTTCCTAACTGGATGATGCAAGTCTGAATCCAAGAGGGAAAGTGAGTTTTCTACTAGTTAAAGATTTACATTTTTTGACTGTGAACGACAACAAAGACTTAACGCTGGTTAGGCGGGGTTCTTCCATTGAATACCTACCACTTAAGGTCTTTTCTCAAGTTTCGAGAAGTTTTCAAATACTTATCATAAACTGAATGGCACTACACTGACACACATCATTAAGCTTAACTTTTATACCTATTTCGATTTAAAAAATTAGATTGATTACAGTGATATGCATCGATGTGGGCATAACTTATGCTTGTGTCACTCATTGCTTATAATAAATCGATCATTTATAGAAAAACTAAGACTGCATATATTGTCGTGATAGAGTGACAACTTAAGCTGGAATGAAAATCGTAGGTATTATTATTATTGTTCCCTTGGGTTCCTAGTGGAACATAGGGCTTCAACTACACGTCTCCACTTGTGTCTGTATTCTGCTGTACTTTTCACCTGCATCCATGTTAGTCCATACTGTTTCAGCTACTCTTCACACGATCACCTCCATGTCACCCTTGGACGTCCCACTCACCGCTTCCCTTTCGGGTTCCACTCGAGCACTGGCCTGACGCGCGATGTCACCCAGCGGCCTCCTCAGCGAGTGTCCAATCCATCTCCACTTTCTCCTGCATATTTGTTGGGCGATTGGTTCTTGCTTTGTTTGTTCCCATAGTTTCTTGTTGGTTCTTGTTCTTTCCGGCCATCTGATCTTCAGTATAGAGCGAAGACAGCTGTTGATGAAGGTCTGCAACAGGCTGTTGGAAATATTCTTTGTGACACACTGGCCAAGTTTCTGATTCGTATAGAAGAACTGACTGACTTGATGTTTGTATTGAAAATCCGAATTTTGTTGTTGATGCAGGCTGAGTGACGAAGATTTCCAGATTGGTTTCAGGTTAATGAATGTGTTTCTCGCCTTTCCGATTCTCCATTTGACATCCTCGTCCGTTCCTCGTGTAGTTGAGACAATGCTCCCTAGATAAGTGAATGAAGCAACCTCTTTCAAATCCCTCCCGTTGATGGTGATTGGCGCTGGATGTTGCTGCTGTTGTTTTTGTTGGTTGATTATTTTCATAACCTCCGTCTTGTCTATGTTCACCTGGAGTCCCGTCTTTGCTGCTTCTTCGACCAGTTTGTCGGTTTTCGCTTGTAAGTCTTTGATTTTGTGTGACATGAAACATAAATCGTAGGTATTACGGGTTTGGAATCCGTGGTGTTTGCTGAACTGGTTAACAACTTCAGTTCCTCCAAACTTTAAGCCTTCACATGTAAACAAATCATCTTCCCATCATACTGATATCAATCTATCCAAGGTAAGCAGCTTTGACCAGAACAAAATAGTTAGAGCGAACAATTTTTTTCCAATAAATTCATCTTCAGGCTCTACGATTATAAATCCATTAATTTAAGCATACAATGGCCAACCAGTAAAGGCAAATTAGAATCATATCAGAAATGTGTATGGTGGAACAAGTTTAAGTAAGATGGATGGGATGGAACAATAGTCAGTTAGTTTTGAATATGCATGGTCGATGAGAACATGAGATAAAATGAGATGAAATAATTTAGTGCTGTGTGTGGATATATATAAATACAGTCAACCAAAGTACAGGTTTCGAGAGTGAGTGGTGTGTGAGACAATATGAATACTACAGAAAATAAACCAACGAATGGGGTGGACTAAACATAAGTTCAAGGTCGAAAATAACGACAATAATAATGATGATTGTAAAATCATAATAACGATGATGTAGTGTAAACTTAGAAGTACTATTAGTGAATGATTGCCAAATAATTATAATAATAGTAATGAATTTAGTGAAGCGGAATGATTAGGATTTTCTAAATACGAAAACACGTTAGAAAAGCACTACTCAAACCTAAGGTAATGAAATCATAAGAAAAGTCATAAAGTCATAAAATGTCGAAAATGAACGTTTGTCTAGAGACAAGGGAATAGAAGAAGAAGAAGAAGAAGAAGAAGAAGAAGAGGAAAAGAAAATTGTGATGGGAATTTAAGGTGATAATGTTTGTGGAGGATTTGTTGACCTTATAGTAGTTCGAAGTAAACATAGAGGTTGAACTGAGAACGGATGGTCAGCTATTTACCGCTTTCCTGGTAATCTACCAAGAGGAGCTCTATTATGTCTTCTACCAGTGGCTGAAGCACTTCCAATCACTACCAGAAGACCGACTCTTTGTATACAGGAGAAATATGGTCAACCTCTGTTTTTATTTCGGCATATAATAAGGCCAACAAATCCTCTATGAACATTAGCAATTTAAATTCCTATCACAATTTTCTTTTCCTCTTCTTCTTCTTCTATTCCCTTGTTTCATTGACAAACGTTCATTTTCGACTTTTTATCATTTCATTACTATTCTTGTGATTTCATTACCTTAGGTTTGAGTAGTGCTTTTCTAACGTGTTTTCGTATTTACAAAATCCTGTTCATTCCGCTTCACTAAATTCATTACTATTATTATAATTATTTGGCAATCATTCACCAATAGTACTTTTAAGTTTACACCACACCATCGTTATTATAATTTCACAGTCATTATTATTGTCGTTATTTTCGACCTTGAACTTATGTCTAATCCGCCCCATTCGTTGGTTTATTTTCTGTAGTATTCATATTGTCTCACACACCCTGATTACGCTCACATATACATACACACATAATTATATTATTTCGTCTCATTTTATCTCATGTTCTCATCGACCATGCATATTCAAAACTAACTGACTATTGTTCCATCCCATCCATCTTACTTAAACTTGTTCCACCATACACATTTCTGATATGATTCTAATTTGCCTTTACTGGTTGGCCATTGTATGCTTAAATTAATGGATTTATAATCGTAGAGCCTGAAGATGAATTTATTGGAAAAAAATTGTTCGCTCTAACTATTATGTTCTGAATGAATTATAGGAATGTTCATGTTAAGTGTATAATTGGTAGTCATTCTGGAGATTTATATAAGCAAAGAGTTGATATATTCAAATGACTAATTTTGCCACTGAATTAAGGCTTGCTAGTATTAAGCACACTATGCTTGCCACTTCCCCCTTACACCTAATGCATGAAGAAGACATTTAATGCATCATTGTCTACAGTCATTCTCTAGCTGCTATTGTTGTATGTTGAAAATTGGCGTAAGATACGTTCAAGGTTTATTTTTCATTTATTTATTATTTATTATAGCTTGATTCCACACGGTATTTTTGGTACCAGTATGGAATTTTCAGCATGTTATATCGGTATACCAATTTTGCAGGCTGACCATAGATATCGAGTGTGCGCCGGCAGGGGATCGAACCCCGGACCATGTGCATGGTCGGCGAGAGTCCTAACCACTGTGCCACCGTCGTAGCCACACACTCCGTTTTAAACGAAGATTACTTCATTTTAGACTACCTCTGGGGAGGAAAGAAATTTAAAGAAGTGTTTAGAAATTAATTATTCAGTAGACATTCCCATTCGCATAGGCGATTAACAAAAAACATCTTTGAGGAGTGAAATGTCAGTTTTCTGCATGAATAACACTCCACGCATGAAAAAATATGCGTGTGAAATAAAGGATATCTTTACACTAATCGTATATTTTACCACTTAATGGTCTTCTGGCGTCGTCATAACACTGTTGAAATAAATTATCTCTCAGCTTTCAAAATGAGTGTATTCTTTACATAGTATCCATGGTGCCGAGTCACCATCGTTATATCGATGAGATCAATGAAACAATTTAGGTAACAGTAAGGCAATTAAGATGAAGTATGAGTCAGCTTGGGTTTTAAGTAATACGTCTTCTTTTTTTTCCTTCACGTTCCGCACTGGAACATAGGGCTTCAAGCCAGTGGCTTGAAGTTTCTGTAGCAATGTTTATTTTACAGGATGGGGTTGCTAGCCTTATGCCCAACCTTTCCTCTTCACCAGCATTAATTCTGACTTGGCGAGGTAAAGGAGTAGGTCGATCGGGGATCGAACCCCGGACCATGTGCAAGGTCGGCAAACGTCACAACCGCTACGCCACCGACGCACAATACGTCTTCTAAAAAGTGGTAATTCTAGAGTTACCCACTGAGGTAAGCTTATTACGAGCTTGTTATGACTGTACCATCGAGAATGTTCAGGATATAAAGTAATTAGAGAAATCACTTTTATGTCATATAGTCTTTACATGTCTACTGTGTGTACCTATAAGTACGTCTTACTACTAATTTGAACAAGATGGATAAGTACTAAAGTTAGAAATCACTAGGTTACAACTAGTGCACGCAATGATATCAGATATCACGAGAGTTACTGACTCATCAAAGTAGGTAGGTGACACTGCCTGCCTCATATCCTAGTTATGCAACTAGCTTTTGCCAATTTATGTACAACGGTTATTAAGACTAGATTTATTTCAGCACTGGCAACGAGTCATGAGCTACATCTGTTTATTACTTTCACACTTGCCATCATCCGATCTACCATTAAACTAATAAGATGTCTGAAAACTTTCTGTGTGACTATGAATGTGATGAATCGATAAGACCAAAAGTTATTTGAGGTAAGCTTGTTAGAAATTTATTCGGCTCTTGGTATCCTACAGATGGGAGTTAAGACTTTTATGCAGCTTTTGATATTCAATTTCACACAGGTTGAGAGACATATATTCATGTACATAAATCATAGCTACACTTACTGTTCCTCATGGAAAAGTGGAAATATTTTGTTTAGTCTATCTTCTTTTTTGTTTGACTATTGAGATAAAAAGTATTTTAATCAAACTAATAATTTTGAATATACAGTTAACTAAATAACAACGCCTTGAATAAATAAGTTGAAACATAATAAAGAAAAAATGCAAGAATCAGTCAATCAATCGAATGAAGGTGACTTTAGGGCGACTGATACTTGAAAACGTTGTTATTATTATGTAGAAATCGATGATGCAACCAGTTATTTACAGACACTTCTCTGAGAATTGAATTTATCAGATCATTTAATATTCTAGAGAAGAAAGTTAAACTGGTTGATTGTGGGTCGTAAAGCATTTCGAGGTAATTTAAATTTTAGTGGTAAAGATGGTATTATTCGGCTAAAGACAATTTATCAGCAAATCTACTACTTCCATGAATACTTTTTTCTTACTGGGGAGCGGAAATTCTATATCACTTACTGTGTACAGACCTGATCCGTAAGGCGTTTGTATCATCAAAGATTAGCCAGACTGTAAGGTAAGGAGAGAGGCTTAACTGTATTATGTACTCTCCCCACTTCTCTTTTCTTTCTTTCTACATGACTTACCATCTTCAAATTACATTAATTTTGTCAAATATGCTGACGATCTGACTGTATCTTTGCCTGTCAAATGTCAAAGCGACTGCTCTAAACTTAATAGCTTTCTGTCAGAAATCAGCCAGTGGTCCAAGGAAAATGGTCTTACCCTTAACCCCTCCAAATGCCAAACAGTAAATTTCACCTTTAGGCATAAATCCGACCTAAACAAACTGGGTGGCTCTCACGAGGTATGCAACATTGACGGCACTGAAACAGAAACCAAATCGGAAATTAAATACCTAGGCGTCATTCTATCTGCTGATCTCTCCTGGTCGTCTCATATCCAGGCGATTTCTAAGAAAATATTCCGTCTTACCTTCTACATTAAGAAGTTAAAACATTCTGGTATAACCCAACCCTTACTCCCACAATTCGTTAATTCTCGCATCCTGCCTATTATTCTCTATTGTTCCCCCTTAGTTTTTCCCGGGCTACTGAAGAAAGACTATAACATATTACACAGGATGTTAAGGGTTATCAGCAGGGTAAGCAACGTGCCACTTAACCAGCTTGTTAATATTCTGGTCGACAGGCACATGGACTCCTGTGAGAAATGGGCCAAGTCCATTTTATCTAACTCATACCACCCTCTTCACTCACAACTCTCCTCTTGCAACTCATCAGGTAAAACCAGAAGCCTATATAGAAAACTATATGCTCGCACCAGCAAGTACAAAAACTCAACCATACCCTACTTAGCTCGTGTTCTGTGCGATAAAGAAAGCATTAGGCGTGAAACCTATAATTCATTAAATAGTCAGTAGTACAACTGGATCTCGTCTTTCCAACTCATCATTTATAGGTACAACATTTTCTTTCTTTCTTTTCCTTTTCTCTCTCTCGTTTTTTTCTTCCGTTATGTGCTGCTTTGTTTCTTTCTCCCACTTATGCCAGTAAATATGACTGCTCCAACTTTTCTAACACCTACACACACTGTTCAGCTTTACCTTTGCTACCGACATGCCAATGTGTTGTTGTAATAATGAACTGTGATTTCCTTAATCTATGTAGAATTCTATTTATTGATAATGTACTAACTGGATGCAATACTGTAGTAAAAATGCTGAGAATTCCATTCTGTATCACAAGTACTGTTTTGGAATAAAGCAAATTATTATTATTTTCAATAATAGTTTAATCTATCAACCACTGGTTTGAAGCTGAACTCTTTTGGGTTTAACAGTCTGTGCATCAGTTAGAATCCAACACTTCGTGATTACCGAAATTTGGCAGTCACGAATCGGTAGAAGTTAAAATTTCATGAACCATTGAATCGGGTCCCAGCGGCTGAATGGTATGTGAGCTTGCCTTGTAACCAGAAGGTCCTGGGTTCGGACCCCCTGTGGTGGGTGAGTACTGCCGATGATTCCCAAGCTAGGATGAAAGAGCTGTTCAGTACTCCCTGTGGCTGGTTTTCAGTGGTATCTCTAACTGATATAAATCCGTGATCAACTCGTAAAAGAAACTCATCCTTACAAACCAACTCTAGAAAATTAGTTACAGTGTTTAGTGCTATCAAATCTTAATAGTCTTAATAACTGGTCATCAGTGTATCGATCGTTAGATCTGGTTGGTTTTCGAACTGTCTTACCATAGCTTGTAATGACAGGTCGGTACTTTTAAGGTCTACCAAATTAAGTGTAACGAAAAAATTATCACCAGTGCTAACTGATGGAATCGGTTACATATTTTAGCTTTAGAATTTGAATAATTTGTGAGATTGGATTCTGACAAAAAGACAAACTCCTTCGATCAACTAAGTCATGTGAAACTTCTGGATTTGTGACATTCCCAACATATATGAAGAGGTATCATGCTGATATAGACACTCAAGAAATCATAATCCTAAGTGTACAACACACACCTAGTTTACAAATGAATAATAATAGTTTACTCTATCGAACGTCAAGTGAAAACGAGATTCGTAGGTTTTTTTCCTGAAGAATAAGTAGAAAGAGAAAAATTCCATTGGGAATATTCTTATTTTCTTGTCACAAATATCACTCGACTATTTCACTTTACTTTTGTAGATTTTGTTTTATGTTGATTTGGTTTATATTTCAACAAATGACTATTGCCTTCAGTATGTTTGACAAAAGCGATGCTGTAATCAAGAAATCATTAATGTATTAAATTATTCAACTATGGATGCCAATATGGGAGAGGCAAAGTTCACCATTCGATGTCTCTCCTAGGAAGCCGTAGCTCCACTTATTAGCTGGTCATGGAAAATGCATGTTGCAACGTTTAATTGATAGGCGAGATGGTCTTCATAATGCCCTCTTCAGTTATGTTTTCAAAGCAAAATTCTCTTTTATCATTATACCTCGAATAACAAGTTTTAAACAATCTAATTCTTTTCTTCCATTTCATATACTCTACTCAAATGAATTCAGTAATAAGTGGAAGCTGTCAGACGTGAAGGTAAAACAACATCAATGTCTCATTCACAACCAAATTATACACTGGAACAATACTTGTCTTCAACTCCTTCAGAAGTGACCACTGCATCCCTAAAGTCATCAAATCTTGATTCTTTGTCTTCAGACCAAATGTTCAACAGACGAACAAATGCATTGAACTCCTGTAAACAGTCTATTCTCAAAGGAGGACTTAAAGATACGAAATCAATTGATGGATGGCCTTTATCATCAAATCAACAAGATGCAATCAAATCTTTAATAAAAGGGAATCCGTCAAATCTGTCTTCAAGACAACAACTGAGGCGATCGAATACAGTCGGTCCAACTGATGTAACAAAGACTGAAGATGGGAAATTGTTATTAAATAATTTGTTTAACAAATCTTTTAGAAATCGGCCAGTCGATGAAGTCATACAGAATGCAAGACAACTAAGTAGACCTTCAGTTTCAACTGGTTTGTTGACATTTACAGGTGGCCAAAGTTCAGCGAACGACAACATCAATGTAACACAACTTAATAAAAGATTTGGTCAACAGAGGTATCTTTATCGAGCACAAAGTGAACACCATTTTCGTGGTAGTAATACTTCATGTGCTAACACTAATACCACCACTACTACTACAACTGCTAATAATAATAATGGTCACTCACAACAGCCGCGTCTCTTTAGTCAAGAACGGAACGATGTCCCTTCAACATTTCGATCGATATTTTCCCAACGTGGATATAACTTCGGTAAATCATTGTGGCAACAAAATTTTTCTCTGGATGAAGGCGAACAAAAAGCAACATTAGGTGGGTAAGTACAAAAAGTGGTCTGTATTCTTATTTTTTAAGACTGAGCGAAGGAGATTCAAATATAATTTTAGTGTTAATGCTGTGTACAGTATTCAGTCTACAATATGCTGTCTGGGCCAGATAATCCAACATTGAAACCCACCTGATTTTAATTTAGGCTTAGTGAATCATTTGGCAAAATATCCAAAATGAACTCTATACTGTTGTTTGTTGGCCGCCTTCACTTACGTATGTAATTACTGAGGTGAATTGCACCGTCATCATCGCTGTTAGGTTCAGTGATGTCACACGGAAAGGAATCCCTTTAGGTGTATAAAAAACAAAATAAATAAGCAACCGCTCTGTGAAAACAGGTATAAATAAACTCTCTATCTCCAGTTATTCTTAGCAGAAAGCGCAGGAACATAGTAGACACTTCAATGACATAAGATCCAGGTTGTCCAAAATGCACTTTAACAGTATACTGAGATAAACTGTCTGCAACTACATGATGACCTAGAAATCTACCAGTGTGGAGTGTGTATAGTAAGTGGTGAAGATGACAATCAGAATATGAACATTGTGTGATGATAACTGTATCGTCTTGAAATTGAAGAGGAATACAGCCGTAGTAAACAAAGCAGTCTAAGTAACAAATAAATACTTTGAAAAATGATCAGTTATTATTAAGGTTAGAAAGTGACAACAAATTCCTAGTCAATCCACAACTTTCTCTGTTGATTATTATTGATTATTTTCAGCATCAGTGATATGTACATCTATTTTTGTGCATTCCATGTGTAGTTCGCTATTGCAAGATTGGAAAAGACATAACTAATAAGACTCATTCCTTCCGTTAAGTTTCAAAGAAATGCTTACGTTTTCACCTTCGAAACAGATGTAGATTTAAGTCGAAATCACAATTCAGGCTACTGAAAGGTTTGATTCTCTCGTTCTCATCCAGTCATCCATTTACCTGGTGTTTTCTCTATTCATTCATGCCAGTCACAAATATGTGCTAGTGATATGGACTAATTCATCACACTCCCTTAAGCTGTGTTTTTTTCGGTCCTCTATCGATACAATAATGCTAGTAGAATATACAGAGAAATAAAGAATACAAGTTTTATTTCCCTGGTACTACTTACTAATGCTGATATTATTTATTTATTACTTTAGACTAAAGTAGATTGTTTATCTAACTATGAATAAACTGAATTATTTTTCTGCTTTTTATATAATAACTTATGATAGACATTGCATGTATTTTATTTTGCAATGTACATAAACATGACTACATACCTGTCCATAAGCTACGGAAAGTGCATTTTCTTAGGAGGGGGTAGGGGTGGCGTAAGGAATAGATTGTATTTCACACCAGTATAAATACACTGGAATTGTTTACATTATACCTTTGTGAAAAAAAACAGGCATTGATTATTGAATCAACCAATTACTGAACATAAAATTTAGCTGGTATGAAAATGAATCTGCCTGAAAGGATACACATGAAGATGACACAATCAGAAGTTTGTTCTTTGTCATAGTTAACTGAATTTTTAAATGAATAAATTGATAAATGGCATAACTCTTGGTTCTTAGGAACGATACTTTTCGGAACTAAATAAAGCAAACATTGGGTAGTTTTAAGTTTCCAGAATTTTTTCAGCCTAATATAACTATACTCAAAATCAAAGAGATTCATATTAGTCAACAAGACGGTATCAGTCGCCTGAAACCAGATTAATTTCTGAATCAAAATCCACAGAATTTTGATCAGAAAATGGTGAGGTCAAACATTCAAATTATAAGTACAAACGGTCACTAAGGGCGGTGAATAGCTGCCGTCCAATAAATCAGTGAACTTTGACTCTGTAACTTAGTCGTTAAGTATTCACTACCAGGCTTCAGTTAAAGCTCACTAAACACGACCCATTATAAAGTAAGTAGTGAGAACAAACGAAAAGTCAAAATGAAACAACTACTTTAATCTTGATTTTTAATTGTTTCCCGTGGTGATATCGATTCATAGTGAGTACTGTTGAAATTCTATTTATTAACGTCAGACTTATCATATTCACTGAAGCTTTTTTTCATTACAAAAAAATCCTTTTTTCTGAAAGTATATGTTCACACTGTTTTCTTTCTAGGCTTCCTCTGTAATTATCATTTTACAAACTTTAAGTTTTCTTAACAGTTTTGAAAGAGTTAGAAGGATTACAAGTATAACAGACAAGATTTTGCGTCATTTATTTCTAGTTTTTCTCTACTGTTATTAAAATTGGATAAACTATACAACTCTGAGTGGAAGAAACAGCAGTTTGTTATACTTATTTTAAAATAGTAGAGCACGTGAATATGTGATCATAGTAATCGTGAAAGGCATCAGATGAGAGACCATTCTTCATGTTTGTGCAGAAGTGTCTTTCTAGATGGTACAGATTAGAGTAAAAATTAAAAGTAATCTTAAATACAAAAAGTAGGGTCATCAGTTACATAGATATGACAGTCTGTGAAGTTGTTAACGTCAATGTATGAGTGTAATGAAGACGGATTATGCGAGTTAAACCACAATCAACAAACTTAGGAAGAATGTTCGAAGCCTTCCACCTACACCTAACTGAAAGTAGGTTGGGAGAGTGATAATCGACAAGATATTATATCTTTCATATTCTGCTTTATTTCGCCTTATTGTGAATCATCTCACTTTAATGTTTATTTTTTGACACTCAAACTACCAGTTTTCTGACTACAAGGAGCATGGTTGGGGACGTCATAGACGGCAACAACCGGGGGGACCAGTATAGGCAGTTACTGCTCTGAAATTACAGAGGAGATCTACAGCACTTAGCAAAAGGGACAGAGTGATAATATTCAACATTAATGTTAAGCCGGTGCTTCAATATGGTTCACAGATTTGGCGCGTCACCAAAACAGCTTTCAACAGTCCGCTGCAAACTTTCACCGACAGCTGTTTACTCACGACACTGTATATCAGACATCTAGTGAGAAAGGTTACACGGTAAGAAACTCTGGCAGCTAATGACCCAACGACCTAGCATCCAGCATATATGCAGAAGGAAATGGAGGTGGAAATCTTCAAATGATATCACACATTCTAGGCCCTCGAATAGGATCCTAGTGGGAGGCGAATGTGTGGGCGTGGGTCCGAGATGACATGGATACCATTTGAATAACATCTAAAAGGTTATGGGGGGATGTGGAATCGTTTGAGTGCAATGAAGATATGCTTTTGAAGTCCCATGTTCCACTCAGAAAGCAGAGAATGGATAGTTATAATGAATTATTGGTTTAATTTAACTTACGCGGTTACACTACTCTAATTTTTCTCACATTTATCTACTGTTCAATTTAGCTTATGGATTATTATGTTGAATGATGGACACACAATAATCGTTCTCAATTTGTGGTCGTCAATTAACGTTCCTGTTTTCAGTTGGTCATTTGAAAATTAATTTAAAACGATCTAATAGCGCTTTAAAGATACATTAATCAGATATTTAAAAATTTACCAGTTAGTCAAGTAAAGCTTCTCTCTGACTAGTTTTCGTACTTGTTGGCACTCATTTAGAGGATATTTCTACATAAGTGAAGAAAAAATGACCTTTTTACAAAAATTAATATAAGTGAAGTGAATTGCATATCATGTTGGATATCTAAGAATCGTGCTTTTTGTCTTCAACATACTGATGATGTGTTACAGTACATAAATCATGCTTCTTCTTGTTTTACCTTCAAGTTCAAATGGGCGGCAGATGTCTACAGCATCAACATTATTAAGAAGAAATCGTCTTAAGAAAGAAACAACAGTTGACAATAATTTACTCTTAGATCATAGAGCATTTTCATTGTCTGAAAATACTAATCACAACCGGTTTGTAAATGGACATTGTCTTGGACGTTCAATGTCATCAGTGTCAACTTCACTGGCTTCAACATCTGCCGCCGCAGTAAGTTTGTCTCAGTTACATTTAACATCAGCTGAGTTGACAACGCAAACGACAATAACAGCAACTCCATCAAACGGTTGCAATTCTAATGAGCTAAGAAGTGAGAAATTTGTTGAAGATTTTCTCAAGAAACCAGTTTTATCACAGACACTGAAAAGAAACTTATCCGACCAAAATGAACCCATCCACCTATCAAACAGTTTCTCAGGTAAGCTTAGTAATTTATGCTTTATAACTGTGACTGAAGCAGCAAAGTCGTTCGCATATATATATATATATATATATATATATATTTGAAAAGAAATTATAACCACACCATTAAAAAACTAACTAAGATTGCACTATCACTGTGTTACTAGTAAATTTATGTAAAATCGACTTAAGATACAAAGACAGAGTGAGTCATAATTGTGATCAAGAATATCGGAAGTAAACACATATACAAAAAATCACTTTCTAAATGAATGATTCTTCAAGAATCTCCTTATTTCATAGGAACCTAGTGATGCTGAGGTTGCATCGATGCTGGCAAGTTTTTAATTGAGTAATTTTTAACCGGTTCAGAATCTAGATATCTACTTCTTCGTGGTGTATGCTGGCGACAAAATTCAGGCTGTAACTGAACTAGTTCATACAGATCAAACATTTGTGAACACTTTTTGACATTTCGTTTTTCTTAACGTCGTAAATGTGACAAGAGAGTACCCATAGGACGCTATCGACGAGCTACCGAGCGACACATAAGTTACTCAGAATATACAGATGGTCTACAGAGGAAATAACGTGACTGTACTTGATAAAGTCAGTATTAAGAATCAAACTGAGAATTGAAACCAGATATTAGATTAATGAAAATATTATTTATTAGGAAAACTGGAGAATGATAATTATGGTAACAACAATAATAAATACATATATCCTCATCACTGTTATAATACTTAAGTAAAGCTCCAACTACGTTAATCTTCATTTAAATTCATCCATTCAAGAGATATGAATAGATATTGTCATGATTTGTAATGCATGGAATTTGAAATTATTTTGTGTAAATGAAAATATATTTTCAATTATTGGTTTACAGAGATTCAATTGATGGTGTACAGGATTTTGTCATGAGATGACATCGGCTAGAGAACCATTAGGAAACCTCAGTATACTGGACACCTGTATCAGCTTAGTTTGGGACTCTTCATAAATATACGCCTACCGGGAATCAAACCGAGGACCTTTCGGTTTTAAGTCAAGCTCGCAAATAATTCAGGCACTGGGACCTGACCCAATGGCCAGCCCATGAATTCTAACTTCTGCAACATCCCGATATAGCCATGCGCCATTGGATCAAGTCCCAGTGACTCAATGGTCTGCGAGCTCGCTAACCTTGTAATCGGACAGTACTGGGATCCAACCCCGGTGTGTGCATCTTGTTCCATAGTCTCTAACTAGGACGAAACAGCTATCCAGAACTCTCAGGCCTTCCACTGGCTCTCTAACCGATATCAGCTTATAATCAAATCCTGAAAACATATGTATTCTATGTCTGATGTGCTAAGTCTATGTGAACATCATATTTTTGGTGTTGTTAAGCTTTACTCCCCCCCCCCCCAAGTGCTTCATTTAATTAGCGAATACTACACACACCAAAAATAATCAATCATTCCAAAATCATATAACAGTATTATATGTTACATTAATTTCAGGGAGGCATAACCAGATTAATGCCGTAAATCAGGAAAAACATCTTATTTCATTCCCGATAATTCATTGTCATCAAGACAACCCAACTACAAAAAGTGTAGTCACGCAATGCACATAATTATTCTGCTCATGTGATTTGGTGAATTCAGACAAGAGACACTTAAAAAATTAAAACTAGAAAATTTTCTGTCAAAAAATTAATAAATGTAAGAAATGTAAGGCATACAATATTATAGAATGGATGACTTAGTAGTGCCTGATAGTGTTCAAAGTTAATGCCGGGGACTACTTCGTCTAATACTACTTAGTGTTATTATTGAAGTGAATATTTAGTAGTCGAACACAAGTTCATGTTATTTTGTTTATTTGTTGTAATACATAATGATGGAGTTTTATTTACTAGGTGATGTTTCCAGCATACGATATTTATTGCTTATAATAATATCAAGTAAATTATCCATCAGCGTTTACACGAATCAATGTAATAATTAGCTTATTTCAAAGTAGACTTAGTCGTTATAACCACTGATTATAGTCACTGAAGTTTTTCATTTCAATTCCCTCAGTAAAAAGTAATATCCTTTATCTGAAACCAAAATACACTGGACTCAATACATTGTAGTGTTTTTGGTACATCGTGTTCAAAAGTCCCAAGCTGGGATAACATAACTCTCCACTATACTTCGGTTTGCAACAATTCTCTAGTCAGTCTGTGTTTGCAGCGGAATTAATCTTGAAATCAATGAGAAGTACGTTTTTCTATAAAAGCTGTTCTGCGGATATATCTTTACGTTGAAAAAAGGACCTGTAATGAGATGTTGTCCTTTCATTGTTAAATATTAAATTTTATTTTCATGTACATCAACGTAAAAAACTGATAACGAATTTATCTCGCTTTTAAAGTGAAGATAATATTGGTCAAAAGTTGTTGTAAAACTCCTCTAATTCCAGCTGTGGTAATTTTCCAGAATCTGCTTAATGAAGTGTGATTCCACATAAAACGACATTTTGAGATTTTGAACAAAATTCTTCTCAAAGTTCTTCGAGTTTTCGATTCCAGACTGATCTTTGGGAAGCGTAAAACTTAGATACTGAAGAAGAAAGGAAGTTTTGTTCCATTTTCCCCTGAGTTAATGCCTCATTATTTTTATGCTCAAAATCAACGCACCAAATGTACAGCAAAATAGCAGCAGGATTCAAATTATTGGACAAAAAGTTGCAATCTTAGCCAGTCCGTCTGCCGACTGAGAGAGTCAATTAATGACAGTATCTTGTAAATCACTACCTTGAGAACAGGCCATTCCACGTAATCTAACCTAAAATTCATATCTGGATTAATTAAGGAGGGAATTTTGAGACATAACGTGACCCTAACTCTCATCAAAAACGTTTGGAAGGAAAGAAAAGTACTGCTGTTTGATAGAAAGGCTGGTTGCCGTGGGAAACTGCCAAAGAAGAGCCTCTAAAAGAACTGGCACGAATAGCACTCTTGTCCATGCCAGGTAAAATACTAAATTGCGTCATCCTGGAGAGAACAGAGCAAGCACTGGATACAGATTCGACGCCTACTCGAACAAGCTGAATTCAGGAAAGGGAAGCCACATGTCGGTCAACTTGCAAGTCTATGCAGCATCATCGAACAAAGTATACAATGGCAGTCTAATCTCTGCCTCAGTTTCATCGAATTTGTAAAGGCTTTTAACAAGGTTGACCGCGAAGTAACTTGGAAACTTCTTCGACACAACGGTGTGCTTTGAATCTCCAACAACCTCATTCAACACCTGACTATATGGCAGGGCCATGTATCAGTCAAGTGACCCACAGGGGAAAACTCAGAGAGGCGTTTGAAGCGAATACAGGAGTAAGACAAATCTGTCCGACTATTATCGCCGAAGATATTCTTAATTCTGGTGAACTGGTTTGTGAGGAAGACTGTGCTTGGGAGTGAGAAGACAGGAATATGTTGGACCGATAAGAAGACTTTATAAGATCTGGATTTCGCGCGTGGATGATTTATGCTGAAGGTCACACAAACTAGAAGACTTACTAGTGAAAACCAACAAAATGGCTGACGATGCAGACAGCGAATGCAGGAATTCATGTAAACAGAGGGACGTTGGAGGTGATGAAGATAACCAACTACCACCAACAACAGCTAGCACCAATTACCACCAAGTTGAGGGATTTGACAGAGGTCACTGCCTTTACTTATCCGAGGCATAGTTTCAACGACAGGCACACGGAACGGGTGAAGATATCAAAGCCAGGCAGAATCGAAAAGGCGAGATACACCTTCATCAATTTGAAATCAGTCTGGAAATCTTCTGCACTCCTGTTTTAGCATAAAGAACGAAATTCGGATTTTCAACACAAATGTGAAGTCAACCAGTTAGTCAGTTTTTCTGTATGGGTCAGAAACTTGGTCAGTGCATCATGAAAAGAATTTCCAACAAGTTACAGACTTTTATCAACAGCTGCCCTTTTCTCTGCTTTCATATTGAAGATCAAATGGCCTACCAGCCAGAAAGAATCAGCAACAAGAAACTCTGCAGTGAAACAAACGAATCAAGAGCCGACTGCTCAACAAAGAGAAAATGGAGATGAACCGGGCATACACTGAGGAGGTTGTCAAATGATGTTACATTCAGTGCAGGCCATCGCTCGAGTGAAACCCAAATGGGTCTGAGAGTGATCTGACAGTGACATGAAGGAGATCGTGTGAGGAGGAAATGAGAGGTTATGGACAATCGTGGACTCAGCTTTGGAGGACAGCAAAAAATAGATCGGAGTGGAGATGTGTTTTTGAATCCCTATGTTCCGCTCGGGGACATAATAATATTGATAACAGTAAGGATGTTTTAGACTCGAGTTATCGCTAATGCAACACATATTTTCATCATTCAATACTTCTCGAAACTGGGAATTTACACCTATTACCCTATCACGTTTGAACTTCATTTATTCCCAGATATATTCTCCTGTAAAATGTAATCACATGAAGCGTGAAGTTTCAACTTATATAAAAGAAATGAAATAACCAATAAAGTTGAATAATGCATGAAGTTTTGTAACTGATAGTAGAAAAATAAAATCAAGTAGATGTGAGAGTAATGCATTCATAATACATAATAAACAACGAAGGAAAAATGTAACATATATCTATTGTATCTATAAGGAACAATCAACTACTGAATCTGACATCATTTCCTTCCTGCAAGTCAAACTGATTACTTTTTTAATAAATTTCATGACGAATCAATATTGAACCCATAAGAAAGTACCTGAAACTCGCGGAAATTGAAAATCCATGAGGTTATATGTAAATAGTCACCTTCAGCACTAAACAGGGTATGAATTGGATTTTCCTACTACTAATAGTGGATAAAAATAGATCAAATTTTTGTAATTACACAGTTGGTTTCGTTCATAAACGTAAAACGAGTAAGAGGAACCTATTGAGCTTTATTCATGTTCATACTTTGATCATAGACGTAAAGTGAATTACTATGTACCAGCTTAAAAGCTAACCACATCCTTTTGTAATCACAATAAAATTAAAGACTTATTATTAGACTTTAGCTTAGTCATTGTAGTACATAGTCAACAACTCTTATAGCACTGCAATGTGGGCTTTAATTTCACCATCAATTAACATATTAAAGGCTATGTAACGTACATGTAATGATGGTAAAAACATCGGTATGTTCCTAAGATGGTATCTTCATTCTCTTCAGCAATGTATTCCATATTTATCAACTTATTTCCATGATAATGTCTTATTTTTACATTTTACTTTAATTTTTGTAGGTCAAACTTTGGTACAATGGTTTTGTAGGCAGATAATCCAATCTGGATGTCCTTGGAGTTATAGTTTAATATCTGTCGTGTGTCAGTTTTGTAACTGTTTACTGAGGCTCGGTGTACTCAGGCGTGACTCAAAATCTAAACCGATCAATTCAACATCATCTTCCGTAACATCCGGTAAACCATTTCCTGTTTTCAGTCGTGATTCAGAACGAAATATTTCAGAACCAGCGGAAGAGAATTCAGTCAGTGATCCTGTAGAAACATTTGAGGTAAATTTAGCTATGATTACTATTCTAAAATGCACAGAATTTCATGACGACAGCATGAAATCTTTTTAGAAATTGTGCACGAAAAGAGCAGTGATATTTTTTCAACCAAGATACGTATTTAAACAATAGTTCTTCATGAATGTGCATTTTGTAAATCACCATCACTTTTACCATCTGCAAAAATTACTGAATTCAAGATGTCTTGAGTTTCATCATTTATCTTTGGATGACCTAGTCCTAGTGATTCAGTACAAACAAACCTTTGACGTCTGAAAAGACATGGGTCGAATTGGAGCTTCAGTGCGAACATTATCACTCACCGATATGAGCATACATTCAGATAATAGGTTCCGAATTCACTTAAACACAGGCTTTTGGATTATGTTCTATGAGGGCACTTAACAAGCAATATCAATACTGTCTTCTGGATATATATAAGTTCAGTATTTCAATTAAGTTACCGCTTCTGTAGCTTTAAATGTCGTACAATGTATAATTAATTCCAACTCCTATACTTTTAAACATACACCTACAATGAACAGCCTTATCGCCTGTAGTGATGCATAATGGATATTCACTGCTTTCTTTATGACCACACTTTAATATTCCGTGTCTTATACGCGAGTTAGTCTCTTGATTGCCACCAATTCTAGATGTCTTTATCGAAGCCATGAAGATAATTTTTATCAGGCTAGAGTAAACTGTACAGTGATATTAGATGATGTTTAAGAAACCAATAGATGGGGAAACTGTGTTTAACTTTAAGACTTTGTAAATGTTTTCTTTCTAGTTGGTTTGACTTCGAGAAAGTTATACACTTTCTTCCATGTTCAGAATAAAAACAAAACACTTCTTCATTAGTTACCAAAATAAAATAAAGGACAGTGTAGTGAAAAGACTTGCCTTCCTTGATTTTTTTTATACTATCTGACTTGGATTATTAACTTTTCACCCAATGAGAATGGAACCTCTGTCATCCAGTGTTGCATTCACACACGTTACTACTAAGCTATTCAGATCACAGTCGACATCCGTTAAGACTTCAATGGATACACTGATTGCATTCAGTCCATTGTAAACATATTTGTATTGTATTTTTTCACCAGTTATATTTTATCCAGTCCCTAGTCCTGAATAAGTGGTACCAGTCAAGTTCTTAATGTGATCAGCAAAATGGCAGACTGACAGTCAGGATTTTCTGATAACTTTATTTAACACCCTAGCAACAATTCCAAATGCGTCAAAGTGACAATCGTCCTACCTCGGTGACCAGATTGCACAGATGACTGATAGGATCCCGTTAACAGCAAGCATTGGAAAGTGTTGCAGTAATTAAATCTGATAATTAATCACTGTAAATTCATTTTGTCACTCCAGTTTACTATGAGTTCCCAGGCGAACAAATAACACGAATAATTAATGCTACAATCAGAAGCTTTATCATTTAGGTGTTTACACTTATCGTTACGACGTATTCCAAAATTGTAAATTCTCTCGCTCTGATTCACTAACAGCAAGCAGTTACGATTGGAATGTCTTAATTTGTGTTTCACATGTTTGAATTTCTGAATGTAAGTGACTGTGATAAAAATGCGTTTTATTACCCGGCTGTCATCTCATTTGTCAGGAAACATTTAAAAACTCCTAGTTACTGCTATTATCTATACTACTTATTTGATTTATAGTAGTTGTAAAAATGTGGCCTAAAGGAAGTGAGTATATAATTTTTTGGAAAAGCTTTACTTTCCTGAGTATAAATAAATTACTCGAAATCGAACAATATTGTTTTCAGTTAGATCTCGCATGGTTTTCCTGTAATATACATAGCTGTACAAATAAATATTAAATATAAGTCGATTGATAGTGATTTTTCATTTGGATGATTCAATTGTGCAGGCTAATTATGTGATGAAACTGCTGCCACCCGTTATGTATATGAATATATATATCAACTCTTAATCTTATTGCACCTTCATCAAAGCATAACTTATTTGCTTTCCTTAGAAGGTAGCATTACTTAATTTGACTGTTTGTTTCTCTTAGCCTCTTTCTATACGTATAAATCAATATTTGTTAATTTAATCACACAATTTTTCATTATCCGTGTTGTCACAAGTTGCTCCAGTTTTTCGTCTTTGTTGTTAATAGAATTGCGATTATTATCATAAGTTGTTGCTCATTTATATGCACAAACTTATTATCCAATGGAGAAATTACTGTGACTAGTTTATTTTTAAAGTTATTTAAATTAGAGCAAAGCCTGATTGGATCTAATTGAAAATAATATTATTCGCTTACGTGTGTTGGTGGTACAGCGGCAGAGAGCTCGCAAACCACGCATGTGGTCCGGGATTCGATCCCCGGCAGGCATACTCCCCTACCTCGCTAAGGCAGTAGTAAGACTGGTAAACAGGGAAGGTTAGGTATGAGGCTAGCAATCCCACTCCGTAAAACTAAACACCACTGCTACCGAAACTTCAAGCCTCTATCTTGAGGCTCTATGTTCCACTAGTAACGTAAAGGAATAAAATAATTTTTAAAAATAACGTGTTGTACCTAATTTCACAGACTTATAGGTTTCATCAGTTCATAGTTAAATTCCTAGTCCCATTCAGTATCTTCAGTGAGAGACAGAGGCTGAACTCAATAGGAACCTGTTTAAAATGATTTAGTAGAATAAAATTTCAGCAGTTCTGAGATATCATTATGCATGTTAAATTGTCTGGTAAATGAATGAAGGTATCTGAGATATTCTAGCATAAACACAAGATGAATGTTTCTTCTAAATATATTTAAATAGTTGTAATTTTCTAATCCTACGACAACCAGCTTAATATGGAGTATACATGGACTGCGTTTAGTGAGACAAGCGTTACGGCAAAGGATGACGGTGAGCAATATGACGTATCACATCAAATGGAACAACAGCAACAACAACATCAACAACAAAGTCAACAGACCGGTGAATACAAAACATTTCAAATAGCTCTTCACAACCACTTGGTCAATCTTCACAAAGAATTCGAGTATGAGCTTGACAGACTGACAAGGGAACATGAACTACAGTTATTTAAGGTAACTATTGTTCAATTATATAACTTTATCCTCAAAAGTTCGTATTGATAGGTCTTAGTTTTATTTTGCTACAAATGTTTATTGGTTACCAAATGGAATAAGAATAATACAGCAATAACTATGTATGTTGTGGAATAGTCTAATTCATTTGATTCAGACTCTATTAATGAGTGATAAGGTGTTTATCAAGAAAATCGAATATCCTTAGCTCCGTTCTATGCATTATTGATGGTACGTGAAGACAGAAAAATGTGATTCAGTGTCTCTTGATTCTCTTTCATCCTCTGTAGAATGGCAATCTGTAGTTATAAATAATGTACCCGATTGATTCTTTAGCTACCTAATGTTTCACTGAACAGACTGTTACCATGTCATCGCATTAGCAACTAAAAATGGACTTAATGAGCAATCCTTTAGAAATAATGGAGAAGATTTGTAGCTCAGGTGGATGATTTTGATTTAGTTGTGTTCCCTGGGCTGGTTGATTTCATTGCGATCCAAAAGAAAAAGAGAAAATTAATACCATTTACAAAATAAATTGTAGGAACAGCAATAAATATTACATCGGTCAAAAGTGGGGTGTTCCCTTCAAGTGCGAATCCAACAACATGAATTAGTTGTGAGAAGGCACAATATGTATTCTTTCATATCAATTCATGTAGACAATCATGGACCCCAATTTTACAGAGAACATCGAAAATGCCAGAGAATTTCTAGAAGCCTGGTACTCAGGGGAATCAGCGATTAACAAACATATTATTGTGGAACAAATTTACCAACTACTGAGAAAAATCACATGAGAAGAAAGTTTAAACTCCAAGTCAATACAAATGACCAACAGAGACGCAAATTAACAACCGTTCACGACAATGGTTGCCATATGATACAATTATATCATCACTCATGGAGAATTCACATAAGTCCATTTTATACTAAAACCTAAACTGAAGATATTGTCTAGAAGGACGGTGAAAGTTTCACAGTTAAATCAACCAGCTGAGAAAACATAACTAAATATAAAAGAGCAGTCATTTAATTATGGATAACTGTTGATGGAAAAACATCATCTAACTTATCACACCACTTTGAAAGAGAAAATGGGAAAGAAAGGTCGATGGAGAAAAGCAGAGTTCAGTAAACCACCAATATTATATTTTAAAGCAAGTAAAGTTCCTTGAGAATGCTACTCAAGAAAATAAGGTGTTGGCAAGTTGTTGAATTTGAATAGATAATCTAGAGATTGACTTCATCACGAACAGAAACTAGCTTAGAGAGCTAGTAAAAATGAAAGTCTGTTTCCCCCCTTTAAGACTCATAAGATATAAAAACTCATGACCTCATCAGAGACTGTCTTCGGACTTTCGGGATATGTCAAAAGAACGTTTCCCATTAACAACAGAAGGATTTTAACAGTCTACGTTTTTATCAATGATACAAGATAGTAATAGTCTTGAATTGTTAATCGGCAGAACTTTAAATTCGTGGTTGACTTGGTTTCAACTCTGTAGTTCAATAGTAGTGAGTGCATCTCGTGAATTGGTGATTCGGAATTTGATCCTAAGTAAAGTTATTGACTCAGACAACTGAATATTCCTAAACACGGACGTTGCAAGAATCTGGTCCCCAGTGGTCTCCAGTGGTTATTGGTTAGTGACAGAAGCAACCTTAGAATGTTGAAACTTAGGATGCTGCTTCATGTCAAGCAGAAGACAAGCTCATAAAATCATAAGAAACACTAATACTGACTATATTGAGACAAAAGCAAAATAGAGGTTCTTAAGAGGATTAATTAATTAAAAGAAAAACACTGTTTTGGTAAAAAGAAATTTAAACATGAACATGTCTAAAAATAAAGATTTAAAAGGTAAGAATGACATAGTTGAAATTACTATCATTATAGGTAATCTGTGATGAGTCTTTTCATTGCATTTCATTGAATAATCAACATCTGTTTTCATAAAAAAGGGATGAAGTGTTCTCGCTTTCCTGGTGGAACATTTCTAGGCGTATCGACAGGTTTCATAATGGTTTTCATCATAAATGAGAACAACTTAAGGATTTGGCGAGAATGAAACATGTCTGTGTAGCTATTTCTTCCTGGTTTAAAGTCTCAGGTATTTAAACTTACTAGATTTATGACCCGACTAATTTTTATTGGGGAAAGTAGTTGTTTAAGAATTAACCTATTGTTCATGAATATAAGAGTTAAGTAAGCAACGATTCCCATTCCACTTAGCGGACTTCTTCTAAACACACCAATGGAATTTTTAAACAAGACTGGTGGTTAGCAGGTTCGAGCGAGCATAATATCTGAACAGTTACCTAGAGATGGCCTTCATTGGTTGCACTATATAACTGATTCCCTAAGGTTTAAGGAATTTACTTATTGGATTCTAGCTTACTAATAGAACATAACATTTTCGATGCTAGGTATGACACTTATAGAATTGATTCTACATGGGATTCTAAGTAATAATTTCTAAAGTATCAAGTGATAAGAGGTAAGCCCAATAATGTTTACAATCCTTACTATAGCGGACTAATGTTTGATATGCCAAATGCAGTCCTTCATCATGAATTGCTCACATTTCAATAAAAGAAGAAGGATGCAGTATGTTCTAGTTCAATTCATTTGAGTTATACGGCTTCATTATTTTGGCTTATATACACGTGACTATAACGCTGATATGATTCCACGAGAAACAGTTGGGAAAGACATTTAGTTTAGATCAATGGTATTCAACTTTCATACCGATTCATATGAGCTAACTAAATTTGGCGTTATTCTTCAGACATATAAAGCTCGGATTCAAACAAGACTGTCTTTCCATGATTGTGGTCTGTCTCATGACTGTCGTTTCTTACTTCCTAACACTTAGTTGGTTCTGTTGGCGGCGTCCATTTGTAATGAATTTCGCCTTATAAGCTGTTGAAAACTACATCTCATGGTCCTAATGTCAGTACTTTAATTGTCAAAATAAATTGTTTTCATATATTTTAGGTAAAAAATCAAGGTGTTATGAAAGTATGCCAACTAACGGACAGAATTGAAGCATTAGAAAATCAGGTTGAAAAGTATCGCATACTTGCTGGTATTGAACACTTAACTAAGTCTTCAATGCTTGAAGAATCATCTCAAGTAAACCTGAACAATCATGTTCACAGCCATTATTCACCAATGTTTACCAGTAATTATTCAAAAGATCGACTATCCAAAGTAAAATTCAGTTTACCAGATGAAATTTTGATAAATTATCCACCAAGAAATGTAAGAGCTTCAAGTGAGATATCTGATGTTAGTCATTCACTTCAGCGTAATTTGCACTTCATTACAGGCACATATGGTAGACCTGATTATATGCACTTGAGCAGAACACTGTCAAATGAAGATCAACAGCTTAATAAACCCTTATCACCTGATTATCGTTATTTACTGCAACAGAAGCAACAGGAGCAAAACCAACCGGACCATACCCAGTCTGAGGCAGCAGACATGCATCGAATCAATGAAATGTCTGTATTAAAAAATCTTATACAAAAGAAAAGCAATTCATTCATAGTACAAGATAAGGATCTATCGAATAAATTAAATCGTACAAATTTAGGTACATATTTATCTGACAATCGTTTGACCAATGAAGACACCAGAGTGCAGAATAATGATAAGTAAGTTACAAAACAATGTAAACCTGATGATGTTTAACAGTAACTGACGATCAACATCCATTCACTTGACTAATTGAATAAAGATGGATGTTCCTCATGTAGTGCAATTAGTGAATTCTTGGAAACCAAAGACAGCTGAACAGGTTTTGTTTCCTGTTTCCTGACAAATCACCACGACCCTGAGCAAGATTAAATCCAGAAGTCATATAGCAACCACATTATAAATATTTGAAGAGCTGGACATCCAGCTATTCATCCATTAAAAATCCTCTTTATTTATGAGTTAAGGCTTACATTATTTAACACTGTCAACTCATGAAGCAAATAACGTTAAAATTCAGTTAGCAGTCATAACTGTAGAGATGTAAAGCCAATTTCCTTATAAGAGTCAACGTAGGGAAAGCAAAACTTTATGCACACTTACTTCTAACTTTGAATGAAAATTTTTGTTGACGAAATGGTGTTGTTTTGAATCATAGATGAACGAATTGTTGTAATACCTAAATATGCATTTTGTAGTTTAAAAATAAAACAATAAATGGTTGGACATATAATGCTTTATAAAGGTATTATGCATAAAATACTGAATAACTAAATAGAGTTTTGAAGGTCTCAGAACTTTTCCATTAATAAGTTATGCACTAAGTTTAAATTGTTACAATCAAATTTCAACCAGTTAACACTCATTAGCAAATAACCCAAAGCACTCTGTATAATATTAATATATTTTGATGCAAATATATATATATTTATATATATTATATATTTACTGTATTCCTTTACGTCCCCAGTGGAACACAGGGCTTCAAGCTAGAGCTTTAAAGTTCCAGTAGCAGTAGTGTTTATTTTTACAGAGTGGCATTGCTAGTCTCGTGGCCGAGATTCCCTGTTTAGCAGGTTTATTTCTGGAGAAGCGAAGTTTAGAAGTTCGTTGGCCGAGGATCGGACCACGGACCGTATGCGAAGTGGTTGGCCAATAGTCTACCGTTGAAGTGCCGACGCCACATAAATCACCTAATTCTCTAAAATGATAAAAAGGATTTAAAAAATATAGAAATTCATTTGCTTATTTTTGAGCACCTGACTAGGACCAGGGTATATTCATTAAGGTTTAACAATAGATGCTAGGTGAAAAAGTGAAAAAACCATACAGTACCTTTTTTCTTGCTTGTTAGCATTTAGACATAAAAAATTGCCTAAAGAAGCAGCGAAGAGAGGACTCCATGTGAACATAGGGAAGACGATGGCGATGAAGGTAACCAACTGAAAACAGCAGTAATCAGTATCAATTACTATCAACGGGAGAAATGTGAAAGAGGTTACTTCCTTATACTTATCCAGGAAGCACCATTTCAATTATGGGCACCCGGCACGGGTGAAGATGTCAAAGCTAGCCAGAATTGGAAAGGCTAGACAAGATACGTCTTCATCAATCTGAAATCAGTCTGGAGACCTTCCGCACTCCATTTCAGCAAAAACAAAGAGATTTGGATTTTCAACACCATTATTTAGTCAGTCAGTCAGTTCTTCTGTATGGATCAGAAACTTGGCCAGCGTGTCACGAAAAGGATTTCCAACAAGTTACAGACTCTTATCAACAGTTGCCCTTTCGCTGGCTCCATAGTGAGGATTGAATGGGCAGAAAGAAGTAGCAATAAGAAACTATGGGAACAGACTAACCAAGAACCTATCTTTCAACAAATATGTAGAAGGAAATGAAGATGGATAGATCAGATTTAGAAAAGACCGTCGAACGACATCGCTGGAGTGGAATCCAAATGGGAAGCTGCAAGTGGTTCGTCTTAGGGTGACATTGAGGAGATCATTTAGGGAGATGAGAGACCATAGGCAATCATAGGCCCAGATGAAGAGGACATCTGAAAATAGAAGCAAGTGGAGATATGTTGTTGAAGCCCTACGTTCCACTGTGAACCCAAGGGAATAATAATAAAAATAATTGAGAAATAATAATACCATTCATACATAGAGGTGCATAAGTCCACAGAGAATCCAACTGAGTTTTGTAATTTTGTTTTACGAGCAGGTTAACACTTAGCTACTGGCTACAAAGATTCGGTTTTCAGCTAGTGTTGTATGGTGAAAATGTTTAAGATTGTAGGTTATGTTATATTACTACAGCATGAGTTAAGCAATAGCGCATTTACAAATTTACAAACAAGCTTCTGTCCTTATATTTCCACGTCTTCTGTTACTTATTTAGGCAGTTATACGATTGAGAGCGATTGTAATCACTACTCAAAACGCCAAAGTATTGCAGTTTGTTAAGGATTTATTCGGGGGTAAAAAGCTCTCTGAAACATTTCGAAATTACTATCTGTGCATTAAAATCTTGCCTATTACTATTTTTTCTTTTGATTAACTCACAGTTCACGCCCATTAGAAGATCGAAATGGATGTGCCAATGAAGATAACAGTCATTCTTATCAAAAGTTTGACAGAACAAATCCAAGGAATTTAAATGTCAGATATGCATCTGCACCTCCTATTTCAAAAACCAGTTTAAGTCAGACAACATCCACTACTAGCAGTCAACCTATACTTGGTATACAAGCAAAATATGATACTGGTAAATGTACACTAAAGAAAATGTCTAAAGATGGTGAAGAACGCATAAAAGGTGTAAAAGAGATCAAGAGAAATGATAAAAACAGAGGATTAACATGATAAGGTAAGGAGCTGTGAAAAATGGAATATAGTCACTGTCATTTCTCTTCGTTGTATACCACTGGAATCATAAATAATGTCTGCAGCTGAAATTATAGATTTTGTGATTCAATTGTTCGTCAAAACGTTACTGTTTTGTTAGGCATTTGAATGATATTCTGAGAGGTCTCATTTGGAGTTTTCGTATATGCACATACACCAGTGTATTTTCTCTCTATTGATCAAATGCTTAACCCCATCTATTTCCAACATATGCTAAATGCATTGAATCTCGTCTTCAAAAACAGTCAGTTAAGCAACCACTAAAAACGAAATCGTACTAAATATTATTTGGGTTCTAGTTTCAGACTTTCCAGAGATAATTTATAGGAGACTTAGACACAGACTATCGTGTTTCAAAGAGAGCTGGCTACTGTTTCATTTGTCATTTCAGTCAGTATTGTAAGCTGTTTGAAATTTCTCTTATTCTAGGCTAAATAGTTTACTTAAAAACGAAAAAGACACTAAAGGACATTCAAATGCAACAGAAGAAAAACAACGATCAGCTTTGATGTGACAAGTTTCTATGCTAATATTCAAATTGACGAAGGTCTGAAAACCAGAAACTCACAGGTAAAACTAAGAAAAATATTAAAGAAACAGCCATAGCTGTTTAGTTTTATCTGACCTCTGCAGACTTCAAATATCAAGATATAAAATGCGACTGATAAAATGGGTCGCAAGGACACCACCAATATCATCACTTGTAGAAAATATATTTCTTGATAAATGGGATTGTAACACCTTCAATCCTTCTTGCACAAGACTGTATATTGTTGAACGATTAATATGAGTAGTTAGATAAGACTCCAATGAATAAGTAGTGCTTGCTAGCCAGATCCAAATAGTGGACGGTCATTTCTGTCGTTTGGTACCGAGCCTATCATCAGTGAGGCCGATTTCACGTACTTCACACAGCAGAACCAATTCATACAACCCGAACTTCTGTTAACTAACTCCGTGAACTAGGGACGCATTTAATCGAATTCGCAGTCTGTAGTATACAGCATCATCCAATCCTGATTGCTTCTTGGTTATGACTTATTACATCAAGCAAATCACATACTGTTATCTGAATAGTTTTCATTTCCGAGTAAAAGGATGATGAACTCTTAATTCGAACTTTGTAGATTTTAAATCACGCGTTAGTTTGCAAATTGCAGATTTGTTTCTTAGCATATGCAATCCTTCTCCTAAGGATGGTTGAATATATTTGAATGACATACCAAATGTATCAAAGTTTAAAGAAAGTCATCAATTCTTCACAAATATATCAAATCAGCAAAATTCGGAAAATTTTGTGGTAGAAAACAAATAGAATGAATCAGGTATGCTAGTAGAATACGACATAAAACGAAGACAGATTTTAGCATATGTAAAAAGCTATGACATTCTGGTGAGTACCAAATCATCTGATCCAATATTTTGTAAATGTAAGTTTAATTAAATAAAGGAGCTTGACAAGAAAGTAAGAAAATCTAGATATTGAAAACACGACTACTCAAAAACTACTTACTAAATGTCATTCAAAAATTTATAAGTAAAAGTAAAAGAGGTAATGATCGTGATATGATGAATAACAAATTTTAGACCCTAATAATACTACCACAAGAGAAATAAAGCTGGAATCAGGGTGGCACTGATACCTATCCAGAAACAAATATTTTCGGCCTAGGGATCTTACTGTCCCAGCTAGATAAAATAATTTTATCTACGGAATTTAGTGTAATGACGTTTAAATCGAATACGTATATCACATCAGAAAACCAGTGTCATTTTGGTTATTAGAACAAAGAATTTCAGTTAAATGCAGACTGATAGGCCTCATTAAAATAAGTTATTCAGACAAATTCGTGGCCATTGGAATAGATGCTGCAATATACAGTCATGCAACTAGATGAGACAGGGTAAAAGTATTGGCAGGTAACATAGCTGGGTGCAGAGAAACAGAGTTCGATCCTTGTTCATCAATTCAGTACCCATTACGTTCTATTATGAATGACACAAAACCACTCTGAATAACCGTATGAAGTTGTGTAAATACATTGATATGTTCGTCGGTGGCACAGCGGTAGAGTGCTCGCCGACTTCGCAGGTGGTCCGGGGTTCGATCCCCGGCAGACGCATTCCTTGACCTCGCTAAGTCAGAAATAAGACTGGTAAAGAGGGAAGGTTGGGCATGAGGCTAGCAACCCCATCCCATAAAAATAAACACCACTGCTACCGAAACTTCAATCCTCTATCTTGAGGCTCTATGTTCCACTGGGAACTTAAAGGAATGAAAAAATACACTGATATAAAAATGAGTAATAAATTCTGCACTAAGCGTCGTCCAGTTGACAATATAGCATGGAATTTTGGTTGAAATGTTGATGAATATATTTATACAATCATCTGTTCATGAAGTGATTGCAATATTCCTTTTTTTGTAATGTTCACAGACTATTAATAAATGTATGAGCGGTCAAATAGATGCATTTATTCTCTTGCTACAACCACACCGTCACCTATCGAGGAAAACAAGTCAGCGGTTAACCAACTCAACCTTAATACAAAGAACTAACCAATTGATTCGAATATTTATTCGTTATTTCTCTATTCACTACCATCATGTTCTATTCTTCAATAAATTCTTTGAAAGCTGTACAGTTACGTTATATTCGTGAACACTGAACTTCACTGACGATTAAAGATTACGTGTTAATTATTTTGTGACATATGCTTCACTTCACTTCACTTTTTTAATCTTTATCTAATGAGTGATTATAATTATGTATAACAAAATTTGAGAAGTGAAATAAAAAGGCAAAGACAGAAATGTGTTGTCTGAACTGATCAAGAAGAGTTTTTTTTTAAGGATATTATGTATGATTTTAGAATCTTATTTTTATGGTTGACTTAAAATCAACGCATTCGCTTTCGAATACACTTTATGAATATATATATGTTCAGCAATAGAAAAGATTTGTAGTTAAGGCTGGTTGGTATTCGTGGTTTTAATATGTATTATATAAAAATCAAAGGGCCAGCTCAGACTTAATGGCTCTTCAACAGTTAGATATAAAAAAACATTTTAAGGACCCTTTCATAATCTAGAAAATGTTGAATTAATTGGTAGGCGATGCTTCAGTTATCACAGACGTGGTGATCACAAGTACTGCTTGTCAACTCCAACAATGATATAATGTCCACTTGATTTCTCATTCCGCTACGTACTAAGCGAGAATATACAAGGTGAGATGGAAAGTATATTTAGAGAAGGACATAGTATACTATATATACACATATATATTCATATATACATGAGCCAATGATGTAGGGTTGAGAAAAGACAAGCCATTGGTCGATTATGTCGCTAGTTATGAGAAAACTGATTTGTCAATCTTCTAGACAAGCCAACGATTCACACATCAGATCCAATGGAAGATAATGACGACTATCCTGCCTAGCCGGTAAAAATTAACAAATGGGATTTCTTTTATTAAAGTTTCACAGTGTTGTACAGTGATATTTACTGATGACCACGTTTCGAGTACAATTTATCACTGCTTATAATCATATCAAGTTTCCCACACAACTTTCCAACTTCGCTTATATAATTTCATTATTTCTCATCGCTTGATTTCATTGGTAGAAATATTTTCCATTTCTCCGGTATAAGTGATGAGTCATTCTTGTTGCACATGTTGCGTGTAGATTCGATGAACGAAGGTCTAGTAATCAACCTATCTCACCACCTGCCTATGTTACTTTTCGAAACTGTAACCCTCTCCCACACTATTGTGTGGTTGTGTGTCAGTGCATGCTGTGCAATTGCTAGGTTTTCTTCTAAATTACTCATCTTCGTGTGAGTCATTCTAACCTTAGCTAAATTCTTATGTTCTGATAATCTGACTAACCCTGATCTACTGGTCTGACTGTTAAAGAACCCTTTAACCTACAGAGATTGTCCCTACTTCATTGAGAATCCTGAGTGGGGTATCAGATGTCCCTCTCTCATACGGTAAAACTGTAGATTTGTGTTATCGTCATTAGTTTCACCATTATTTCTATTTCTCTTATGATGTTTTCTGGTCTTCCAAAGGAATTTTATAGGACAGTTATTCTATATGTTTCGTCTCATCATTCAAGCGTTTTGATAAACTACTTGATGCTAATGTTCTGTTTGTTGGATACTTAACTGAGTCTTACTTCACAGATAACGGATGAGATGAGTTAAAGTTTAAATATCTGTTCTAATGCATTGGCTTATGATAGATGCTAGTGTCCAGTTTACCTTCATCTGTTGGTTTCATTTCACAATCCAACATGGCTAGTTTGGCTTGTTCATTTTACGATTGAAATGTGAATTCTGTTCCTTTTACTATTGAGTTTACGTGTGTGTGAGATATGTTGTGTTTGTAAATATGTGAAACTGTAATCCACACATCTCCACCATAATTTGCGGGTGCGATTAAATGTATTAAGAGCAGCATTTACGCAGCTATCCATGAAGATATCTGCTACTACAGGGGATGTTTGTGATCCCGTTGCTACACCTACAGTTTGTTTAAATATTTTGCGTGAAATAAATGGTAAGAAAATAAATAGATATTCTCTAGAATGAAAGTGTACTCTACCTCCGGGATCAAGTACTATTCTAATACTGAATTCTGACCTACTTTTCTATACATGGTGTTTAGAAGAACTGAGTGTCCCAGATTCGGTCTAGCATATGGTTGCTAGTTGACAACGATGAAGAATCACAAATTGCAATAGAAATGTTGTTTGACAGTCCTTTATATAGATAAAAGGTAATACAAGCGTATTGATATCAAAGTGACTTCTTATCTGTTATTAAGATGTGACCTTTCAAGGAATCTAACGGTTTCCGAAGTTTTGATAGAAATCCTGTAACTCGACGTGTGCATTTCATATTACTTAATATCGCCAAATCAGTAGAGTCACGATCTGGGACGAAAAAACTGTCCCGTGCTCCTCAGTTTACAGTGGTTATCTAAGTGACATCACTCGGTGGTCTAACTTGGAGTTATTCAATTCCCTTTACACCAACACTTGGAATTGTCATTTTATCTGTGTGTGTGGTAAAACGTGTACTCTGCCTGTAATAATTTTCATTATTTCTGAAGAGATGACCAGTCACTGGAACGGAATCTGACGTTCATTACTCATGTGATCATGAATTTACCAGTAATAACTAGCATACAAAATGTTTGCACATTCTTCACATTTTAGTCGTCATAGTTTGTTATTTATTTTATTTAAGGTAGATCACTACAAGGAGTGATTTCATTTTAAGAACTAGAGATCATTGGACAACTTAAACATTTTCAGTATTAGAGTCAAGGTGATCCTCCTGCACGGAGCAACATTCTCTTCAATGTAGTCACAGTTAGATAAATAAATGAAATAATCTGTGCGTCTGTAGAACCAAATAGATCTGGACTGCAGAGATAAACGTCTGGACCAGGCTACATAACCTTCGTCTTGAATAAATAAATGCCTTAGATTACAAGGCATTCCACTGATACAGAACATCGAGTAAGCATCTTAAAATCTTCATAGGTGACTAACCGACTGAGGCCGCACCTGTTCAAAAGAAAGAACCAGTCTCATACGTTTCAAAAGGATCAGTTATCAATGTTTGATTTTCTTAATGAGACCGTTTCTTAACCTTTCCCTTGTTAATTTACATAACTTGCCTAGTTCACAAAAATCACTGGATTTTTATCAGTTGAGTCAAAATCATCACAATGCTAACATAACTTGTTTGTTATCATCATAATAGCAACAACTTTATTCTAGAAAAAATTTTCAGACATGAAGAATTCTCAGAGTAATTTATTGCAAAATATTTTCTTTTCATTCAGGATCTTCAAGTAAATTAGCAATCTGTGGTATATTATATAACATGGTGTTGTTCAATATGAGGCATAAACCGATCTCTTATGACGTTTTTCCTTCGTCATCGGGAAATGTTCATCCATAGGTCGTAAGCTAATTAAAAATGTGCGCAAATGCATTTTGCGACATATAGAAATAATGAATGATTAAAACAACAAGAAATGGAGAAAATTCGTTGCACTATCATAGATGGGAATTCCGGTAATTCATTGATGCAAACAAGACACCAGTCATATATGTCTGTTAGTGATTCCCGCTAAAAACATTTTCTGAATATTCGAATTTTTTTGTAGCTGTCCACAACAGCCGTCTAAGACATTCTTTGAATAAGTCAAATAATTCTAATCTGATAAAAAAGTACTCATTATGTTTGATTACTGTCATTCCTAATTCCCCATATCCTCTGTTGCTAGCTGTCTTCCTATCACTGCTTCAAATAGGCGAATGAGATTTAGAATATCATAGATTATATGGGCATGAGAAAATGCGGAGCTTATTGCATAATGAGCAGTGTTTAATTTTCAAATATGCAAAATATGTTCACATAGTTCTCCTTTTTATCTGATAAAGATTTAGTCGAATTCTTCCTCTGCTTTTCTTATATATTGATTATAGCTATTTCGCGTTCTACGGTTAGATCTGATGTAAAAGTATTTTCAACCAGCTTAACTCTTTAATGCCCTTAATTTTGAACTTATATTCAAGATTTAGATCCATAAATCATATTATGTATATGTCTTTCCATCGGTTAAATGTATCAGCAAGATGTGAAGCAACTAAACCTCAAGAGGGACAGAAAAATTTAATTTTCAGATAACAAATGAAAACTGAGGTAACCACAAATGTAGACTGGTTGACAAATAATACTTCTCTAGGTCCACGAAATCTGTGTCCATAAAAATTCAGAAAGTCTCTAGGCAGTTGGTGATTCTTTACTAATAGACGCCAAGTTGGGTTTATATTCCCCATACTAAAATTGGTGCTCTGTACTTTTAAAACAATCATTGTCAAATACTTAACTGTCTAACTATAATTTAGGATATGGTGGATTACAAATTTATACAATATCAGTTTATGTGCACAGAAAAAGAGTACATGCTGTTGTTTATCAGAAAATATTACGAAAGCAATTCATTGCTTATTATCACATAAGATTTATTATATCATTTTTAAGCATTTCTTTAAACCTTTCATAATGAGTTCATTTTTACTGGTATAGTAATTACTGAATTATTCCGGCTGTATATAGTACATACTGAAGAAGGGCTCGGTAATCTTTTCGTCTTCTTTGAACTTTGGTCAAGTTTAGAATTTTCTTCTTATTCTACCACATAACTTGACTATCAGCTAGTGGATGTACTATAGCTGCTTAGCTTCTATCCAAGTTATTTCATAATAATTATCAATATATGTATAACTGAATTATTGCCTCCGTATTCTAAGTGGATGAAATTAACTATTTAAGATTCTTCTAATTGAACTAATAGACATCACGTGATCCCAGATAAAAATATAACGTGCATGCATACATCACTGACTTATCTGATGAGTAATATTCTCAGAAATTTGAGGCAAAAATCATTATTAAAAGACTTAGTAAAAGATTTATTGCCAAAGGTTGGTTGCAGATAGATAATGAGATAAGAACGTTCGCTCTAGATTCAGTCAAACAAAAGGCCATAG